>JAKTZE010000010.1:0-503286 GCA_030578775.1 Sugiyamaella chiloensis
TGCTATGAGCATATAGCATCAATCTGAGAATGGTTTTCGCCCAAAAAGGTATACAAAAGGTATACTAATTGATATCAAGATCAATTGAGGTTTTCCCATTCTCGAAACCGCGAATACGGGGATGTGCAGGAAAGGTTATGAATAAGAATGGAATGCAAAATAAGAATCGAAATATAAAGGATAAATAATGTCTGTATGGTGTAAAAACTTCTCTGTGACAATAAAAGAGCGGCTAATCTAATCTAATCCCTAGCCCTGTGTAGGGCGTTTCCCAATTGGGGGATGAGCCATTCTATCGAAACAAAAGGCTATATAGCTGTTAAATTGGCAACAGGTTTCCGAAAAGTATTCAGTAGGTTTGGCATGTTTGCCTCATATACAGCGCTTGATAACAATCGGCGCATATCTGCAAGCAGTAGATACATATCGCTGAATTGAAAACGATACAAGACTTTAAGACATAGACTCTACCAATATTATAAAATAGCTGCCCATAACTGAAAACTGTTGCTCCCTTTAATGTAGGGGTTTAATCATATCGTTAACAGAACTGTTAATGAGTTGTCTTAGTACCTGCATGGTTCCATTGAGTGCTGGTGTACTGAATTATCTACCAAGCTATTTTTACATGTATGTATACATTTAATGTAGATAGCTGACCTAGTGTTGAGAATGAGTTCACTGCTACAACCTTTTCAAGGGTATTCGGTCCTGTTGCTATCAGCTGACACCGGCGTTCTTAAAGTACATCATTGCGTATGCAGGACCATGACGCATGGCGCCAGCCCACACATTAAGATCCGCAGAAATCATGCATGAACCAGCCATGCTATGCAGCACCGGGGATACTGTCTAATTATGAAACAATATATAATGCGTAATTTTATTTGCTTTAGAAATAAAATTTCCTTCTATATTATTTACAATAAGATCTAGTCTCACATCTTCAAAGAAGGTTTAATTTTTCGACAACTGAATCCAGTCTTGAACACAAGTTTCAGAATAAGGTTGCTGCACGAGGATCAGTATCAGGCGGGTCGGTGGTAGTGGCTGAACTCTAGTAGGTCTAGTATATAAATGGACTATCGCAAGCAGATATTTAGTACCGACTAATCTATCTCACCACACACTATTTACAGCTGACGGCGTTGTTTTCCAATGGGGAATTCAGTTTCACAAGATTCTTCTTCTCGCAGAGAAGGCGAATCCAAGCTCAAGCCAAGGCTAAGTCAAGCCGAGCTGACCAAAGACATTGCAAACTACACTCGGGGCTATCACAATAATCATGTTAGATATTTGGCAGGATCAGGTCGTACATCAATAGATTCTGATAATGAGGAGATGTCTGTTGGTAGTATTGCACGATTGAGTCAAGGTGCAGTTAGTTCCAGGTTGGAGGCTAGTGCTCAAGCAGCCAAACTTGAGATGACCAACAAGCAGCGCAAGCTACTCCGAAAGCACATGCATCGAGATATATTCACCACATATACTGCAAGTCCTGGTGATATTGGTGATATAGATAATGTGTCAGTTCGGGAAGTGTATTTATTAAACCGAGACCTGCAGCCCAAGAAGAAGCATAGTCGTCGAGATTTGGGTTATCACCTTCGCAAAATTGGGCCCCGTCCTGATTCTCAGGCTGAGAGCTATACAACTGTTTCAACATCTGATGGAGCAGGATCATTCTCTCCCCCCACCTCGGTGTCATCATGGTCGTCTCACGAAGAAGAATTTGCATCTCAGCGTTGGTCGGACGAAAATCTCCCGAGACTTATCAGATATGCTCCAAGGTACACAGTCGCATACGAGGGAGGACTAGTCAGAAAACGGTCGACTTCGCTGGTTGATTTTAACAAGTCAAACCGTCATTCAACTCAGTCTGACGTTGATTTTGATTTTCTTGGTGAGGATGCTTCGAATGCGGGAAATGTTTCTACTGGAGTATCACCATCCGGGTTTCCATTAGGTATATCTCCAGGCGTACCATCAGGCGTGAGCAAAGCATCAAAGGGAGCAGCCCTCAGTAGAGTAGCTACATTTTTGGACTCAAAACAGCCCAAAAAGAAACCTAGCTTCGAGTATCGGCAATATACGAATCGCGCTAGTGTGCGAAGAAGCCAGATAGTGGACGATTCGACTGCTGCTGATCCCTCAATGAATGCAGGAATTCCTCCCAAAGTGCCTCCACACCGGGTATTCTCGTCTCCTTCATTGGCTAGAAGTTCAACTACTGCAACAGCAGTAGTCTCGTCAAATGGTGGTAGTCAAGATTTTGAGGAGGTGATTCCTGATGTCTACACCCGCAAATGTTCCTACATTCGGAGACAAAACAGTTCTAGACAGGCTCTACACCAGCAGCAAGATCAATTGCAACAGCGAGAGCTCCAACAGTCTCCTCAAGGTATGCAGATGGATGATGAATCAAGTATAGACTACAACAAGCGTCACAGTGGAACAGTATTTGCTCTCCCTGGATATGACAACAGCACCAAGTTGAAGGTGATCAATGAAGATTGGAATAGTCTGAGGTCTTCGAGCACGACTACGGTTGATACAGTATACGGCGACAATATGCGTCGTCTCGATTCTGAGCCATCGATGACAAGTCTCAGATCCAAAACCCCGACAATGCGACGAGCTACCTCAGTATATGAAACAGCAGAGGTAGCAGATCCATATCAACAGTATTTCTTTGGAGTGGAAATTGCCGACTCAAGCCTAATTGACGACATTTGGCAGAAGCGAGGGCAGGAATTTCTATCCAAACTACCTTAATGTACAAGAAACGAATCATGACCGAGTTTAATAAGTTAATCAATAATCAATTTGCATTATTTTTATACACGAAACAAAAAAAAAATTAGTGCTTCTCTCGGAGGCTGGGCTACAATAAATATTAACTTAATAGAAAGTATAGAGCAATTCGGCTGGCGGATCTCGGGTGCCCTTGTAGAATGATCTTGAATAACAACGCTAACGACAGCGGTTTATCCGATCTCCGCCTCTCTCATGTCGATTGCAACTGAGGAACAAATTTCACTCAATGCAGGTACACTAAAATAATCCGAAACCAGAATGCCACGTATTACGGCGGGCCGCCCACACACATTGCGATGCAGCGACCAATGGAGTTGCACCTAAAAAAATCCCCAGTCTGAACAGGTTGTCGCTAATTTCGCATGAGTGTCCGCATGATCTCCATCGGCTCGCTTAGTGGACCTAGCCATGCTGGCGTTAATAAAGTAAAGTTAGCCGATCGTGTTTTGACTTGACTGTTTTAGATGATCTGCAACCTAAACACCTTTTACTGCGATGATGCATGCACAAAAATAGGTTCAGCGTACAGCTACGTTGGCGTGTCACCGCCCGTTATTAATAGTTAACCTCCGGGGTACACGAGCACATGGTCTGAAAACCCGACCACCAGCGTCAAAAATATGAATTTATGGTCATTTTTTTCTGAACTGTAAAATCTTTATAATAATATTCTTTTTTATTATTTCTTTTCGCTATATGATTCTCTAATCATACTCAATCTCGTATCTTGGTCTCAGTTTCCATCTTTGATGGCACCGGAAGGCGCATGCGCGCAGGGTAATAAATTTACCATTTCAGGCAATTGCTAAACAAACCCCAACTCATTTGGTCCAAATATAGCAAAGGCGAGTGCACCCCAACCCTGTCCCCTGGTTTATGATCTGGAAGCACAAATAGTCGAGGTTTCCTTCCTTCTTCATTACATATTAAACATGTGGTATGTTCAAAAAAGCACCGCGGCCCTAGGCAAGGAAAAATCTAACATAGTGGAATCTTTGGTTACATCAACTATCTGGTGCCCAAGACCCGAGGCGAGATTGTCAAGACCCTTATTGAAGGTCTCCAGCGTCAGGAGTATCGTGGTTACGATTCTGCTGGTTTCGCCATTGATGGTGACGCCGAAAACCAGGTCGATCTTTACCGAGAAGTCGGCAAAGTCCGAGCTCTAGCA
This sequence comes from Sugiyamaella chiloensis, assembly GCA_030578775.1. Classification (NCBI taxonomy): domain Eukaryota; kingdom Fungi; phylum Ascomycota; class Dipodascomycetes; order Dipodascales; family Trichomonascaceae; genus Sugiyamaella; species Sugiyamaella chiloensis. Next base: position 3,989 of record JAKTZE010000010.1, read on the forward strand.
CAGTTGGTTGAAGAATCCAAGCCCAATAATGACAAAGTTTTTGAATGCCATGCTGGTATTGCTCACACTCGATGGGCTACTCATGGTCAGCCCAAGCGAATTAACTGCCATCCTCAGCGATCAGATCCTAACAATGAGTTCACCATTGTTCACAACGGTATTATCACCAATTACAGGGAAATTAAGGCTCTTTTGGAATCCAAGGGTTTCCGATTCGAGTCTGACACTGATACCGAGGTGATTGCAAAGTTTGTCAAGTACATGTACGACAACAACAAGCAGCATAACTTGGACTTCAGCCAGTTGGCCAAACTTGTGGTCATCGAACTTGAAGGTGCTTATGGTTTGTTGATCAAGTCTGTGCACTATCCCGATGAGGTTATTGCCACTCGAAAGGGATCTCCATTGTTGGTTGGTGTCAAGACCGAGAAGAAGCTCAAGACCGACTTTGTCGATGTTGAGTTCCCAGGAGATGACTCAGGTGTCAATGTTGACTCCCTTAATGTTCCTGGTGTTCATGAGAACAACCTGAACTTGAGACACTCCATCTCTCGAGCTTTCATTTCTGATGAGGGTATCCCAATGCCTGCAGAATTTTTCTTGGCATCTGATCCTGCCGCCGTTGTCGAGCACACCAAGAAGGTGTTGTTTTTGGAGGATGACGATATTGCTCACATTTATGATGGACAATTGCACATTCACCGAAACCGACGGGAGGTTGGTGCTTCCACCATTCGATCTATCCAGACTTTGGAGATCGAGTTGGCTGAAATCATGAAGGGTTCTTTCGATCACTTCATGCAGAAGGAGATTTTTGAGCAACCCGACTCTGTTATCAATACCATGCGAGGCCGAGTTGACTTTGAGAACAACTCTGTGCATCTAGGTGGTCTTCAATCGTTCCTCGTCACCATTAGACGGTGCCGACGAATCATTATGATTGCTTGTGGTACTTCTTACCACTCGTGTCTGGCAACTCGGGCCATTTTTGAGGAATTGACCGAGATTCCTGTCTCTGTTGAACTTGCATCTGATTTACTTGATAGGCGATCCCCCGTTTTCCGAGATGACACTTGTGTGTTTGTTTCCCAGTCTGGAGAAACTGCTGATAGTATGCTTGCACTCCAGTACTGCTTGGAGCGAGGAGCTCTAACGGTTGGTATTGTGAATAGTGTCGGATCCAGCATTTCCCGACAGACTCATTGTGGTGTGCATATTAATGCCGGTCCTGAGATTGGTGTTGCTTCTACTAAGGCTTATACCTCTCAGTTCATTGCTTTAGTCATGATGGCTCTATCTCTTTCAGACGACAGCACCTCCAAGCGAAAGAGACACATTGAGATCATTCAGGGTCTTAAGAACATCTCTTCTCAGATTTCCGAAGTGTTGGATCTTACTGATGAGATTAAGAAGATGTGTGATGAGACTTTGTCTGACCAAAAGTCCTTGTTATTGCTTGGTCGAGGATACCAGCACGCTACTGCTTTGGAGGGTGCTTTGAAGATCAAGGAAATTTCTTATATGCATTCAGAGGGTGTCTTGGCTGGTGAACTCAAGCATGGTGTTCTTGCATTGGTTGATGAAAACTTGCCCATGGTGGTTTTGGCTACTCGAGACTCTCTATTCCCCAAAGTTATGAGTTCAGTGCAACAGGTAGTGGCCCGATCTGGTAACCCCATTATCATTTGCAACCCAGGTGATAAGTTTGATCCCAAGTACAAGACTCTTGAAGTGCCTGCCACTGTTGATTGTTTGCAGGGACTTTTGAATGTTATTCCTTTGCAGCTCATGAGTTACTGGTTGGCTGTCAAGAAGGGCATCGATGTCGACTTCCCTCGAAACTTGGCGAAGAGTGTGACAGTTGAGTAATTATTATTATTATTTGTTTTTAAATGTGTGTAATTAGTTTTAATACAGGGCACTAATAATGGCTATTCTTGTTGTACATGTGTAATTAATTATTACATTTATAATAACTTAAGTTAACTTAATTGTGACTGGAATGTTGCAGAATTGATCTGTAGTTTCTTATCCTGTCCACCACTTGCAATTCCAACATTTTTGTGCCAATCAACTGCATACACAGAAGTAGGCGACTCACCAGACTGCCTGGAGATTACATAAATGCTTTTCTGTGCTCGAATGTCCCATATTCTGGTAGTACCATCGTGAGAGCCTGATGCAAACATAAAATGGTTCTCAGGAGATGGTGCCATAGACACCACAAAGTTCGTATGTCCAATAAGTTGTGCTTGAGATGTAGTTGTAGTAGTTCGTGGATCCACGAGTGTAATGTGACGAGCGGATGATCCACATGCCAAAAGCCCCGTCTCTGTGCCCAAACTGGTGATGGATAGTACAGGAAACTGAGTAGTTTTAGTGTCGACCAAAGAGCCTGTTGTTATATCCCATGTTCTAATGGTATGATCCTGAGATACTGAGTAAACAACAGAATTATCACTAGGATGGTGTACCACACCAGTAACTGGTGCAGTGTGACCACCAAGAGTTGTAAGAGGTCCCTTGGTTCGGGCAGATGCTAAGGTCGCAGCTGCCATTCTTCGTCGCTTTTGGGATGCTGTAGATGACGACTCTTCGGCCTGGTCAGCCTCTGGTAGATCCTTGTAATTTGATGACCATACTTTAACAGTAGTGTCAGCAGATGCTGTAACAATATTCTTGGTTGATTCGTTATATGAGATATCGTCGACACTACCTGTGTGACCCTGTAATATCGCTAATACAGAACCTTTCTTTGCAGTGTCATCTTCTTCTTCACCCGCCTTGGATCCAGGAACCTTCCACAAGCAAACCAGCCTGTCTGCACCAGACGAGATCACACGAGACTTGTCTGCCCATTTGACAGCCTTGATAGCTCCGGTATGACCAGCAGCAAGCTGATGAGTGATGACACCAGAATGGTTCCATAGTCTTACAATACCATCATATGATCCTGTTGCAATAGCATTGTCCTTAGACTTTGAGATGGATATGGCTGACACCCAGTCATCATGGCTAAAAGAAGCCAGGAATGCTGGAGGTAAGATAGACCTAGCATATTCAACAGTAAGAGTGGTTTCGTTAGAAAGTGCTTGACTAGTGAGATATGCGTCTAAGGATGATCTCAAAAGTTTGCCATCTATCAAGAAATCAAATGGTATAGGCTGATCTGGTTGAAGTAGCTGGTTGACCACCTCTGACAATCCATACCGCTTCAAAGAAACAGGCACAAATAGAGGAGCATCTGGAACTTGGAGCTCCTCGTCCCGAGTCACCAGGTTTATCTTTACCTGACGAACCTCTGCCATTTTATTTTTTTGGGTTTGAAATCGGTTATTCAATGGTTGTATTGACAATTCCTTCTCCTGTTAATAAATAATTTTTCGATATTTTTCAATGTGCGGCTATCGATCTCAGATTCGTGCATAATTTTCTGTTTTAGGAAGAGCAAAGGGCTTTGGATGCATGAGCTGTCAGAGTGTACTGCCTTCACCGTCTAGCACTCAGGAGAACCCAGTACGAAGTGCGAGAAATAACATAGAAGGACAATGGTCGAGATGGACGGACCTTTATTAATTTCTGCTCCAGGAAAGATCATTCTGTTTGGAGAGCATGCTGTAGTTCATGGGAAAACAGCCATTGCAGCTGCGGTGTCTCTAAGGACGTATACTATGGTTGAAAACTTCAAACACGAAGATCGCATTGAACTCGATTTCTCGGATATCAAGCTAGAGAAATCATGGGCTATTGCCGAATTGCCGTGGAGCCTGGTCAAATCAAAGAATATTGAGGTTTCTGGGGGTGTTCCTCGCACTCTTGATCCTGAAATTGTTGATGCATTGAATGAGACGTGCCTTGGAGATCTCAAGAACACATTTCAACATGCTGCAGCCTTAGCATTCTTGTACCTTTACATGCTGACATGTTCACCAGAAGTCCGTGGTCGAAAGTTCCTTACTCGTTCCATGATCCCAGTGGGAGCTGGCTTGGGATCATCTGCCGGACTTTCTGTATGCTTATCCGCTGCATTATTGGTGGTTGGCGGTAAGATCCCAGATCCTGCCAGTATAGATAGGAGTGAAGAATCAGTTGAGCTTATCAATTCGTGGGCATTCCTTGGCGAGTGTTGTATTCATGGTAACCCTTCTGGAATCGATAATACAGTGGCTAGTAGAGGAGGTGCTGTTTGGTTTCAAAGACCAAACTTGATGAAGCCTATAGGAAAATTCCCGCCAATCAAACTGGTGTTAACTAATACTTCTCACCCTCGGCGAACTGCTGAGCTTGTTGCCAATGTTGGCAGCCTCAAAGAGAGATTTCCGACCGTGATCAATCCAATGCTCGATTCTATTCATAATCTTTCAGAAGAAGCATATAAGATTCTCAGTGATGAATCGGGTCAAGACATCACTGGTAAGCTGGAACCCCTTGTTCGCATCAACCATTCCTTGCTAAATGGCTTGGGAGTTAGTCACCCAACTCTAGAAAAGATTAAGACGGCAGCCGAAGAACTTGGCATAGGTCCCACCAAGCTTACAGGCGCGGGAGGAGGAGGCTGTGCCATTACACTTGTTACTTGCGATGTGGCTACTGTCAAAGAGAAAGTTGAAGAGCTCTCAAAAAAGTTGCCCGATGGTTTCCAGGTATTCGAAGCTGAGCTCGGTGGTCCTGGTGTGGGGTTGGCCCGAGTTCCGCAGGAATTAACTGGCTCCAAATTCAACACCATGGGGCCATTAGAATTTGCTGAAACTGGGCCATGGTTTCATTGGTAGTCCAGCTGTATATTGGTTGTATTGTTTTGTATTGAGAGTGATAATCTCTACGTATATGTCCTCTTCAGTCTATTCACATATATCTCTCTGTGGATGTATATAGCATAGTTTTCTATTTACATGCATCTATAATATCTATCACATACCTCTATTAAACCACACTTGAGAGATCTCGTTGCCATTGTCATTCTTGAGACCAACAAACTTCTCCTCTAGGTCTGTAACAGACTTTGTCCTCTTCTGAGGAAATATGGCCAATGCAAACGGAAGAGCAGCAAATGATGTTACTGTAATGAGGCCAAGGTTAGCAGCTGCAACCGCCAAATTGGATTTTCCCTTTAATACGCCTCTCTGTAGACGAACAAGCGCCAGAGCGGGAAGCACCATGACAGGGGTGGCATTTATAATTCTAGAAAGAGCGGTTTCTCCAACCGCATATTTGGCAGCAGTCTTGGAGTTTCCCAGCTCCTTTCCGGTTTCCGCGTCGTAAACAGATATACCCTTTCTGATTTCTTCACCTCTCATCAGAAATACATTGACAATACCAGCAGATACTACAGCTGCAAAAGGTACCAGCCTCGACAAAACTACTTTAGTGCTTGGTGAAACATTTTTCAGACGAGGTACAATGGCATTCAATCCTAGAGCCACAGAGCATGAGCCCGTCACAGCCAACAGATAACTCGTGATGAGTTGCTGGGTGGATAAAGGATGCGATTTGTTTGCATTTGCTGTGTTGACTGCTACGTTCAAACTCTGGTTGGCGATCTGCCAGAACAAAGTTCCAGCAGTTCCCAAGCCAGGTGTCAGCATACCCACTGTCACAACCAAGTTCGATAGCACGTATGATGACATTCTAAACGGTAGCATAACCGGTACTCCTGTATCTGGATGAAGAGCAGAGTCCAGGACTCTTTTGGCCCTCCAAAGTTCTGGAGTCATGGAACCTGTGCCATTCTTGTAAGTCCAGATTAACTTTCTAGCCGTTTCTATTTCTTGCGAAGTGTTTAAAAGCATTCGGGGATCAGACACTTCTGCACAGTGTTGCACACGTCCCCAGTAACTAGAAACATCATATCTAGACTCCGGTAACGGTCTTGGGCCCGTAACGGAGGATGCCATTGAAAGAAGATGACTCTTAGCCGCGTGAGATTTAAGATCGGGAGATAAAGTTCTATTAACGTTTCTTTTTGTTTGTACCACCGGTTTGGAGTGTTTATCTTAAATCAAACTGTTTTGTTTTATTATGATTCAACTGCAGGAAGAAAAAATGAAGAAATGAGTTTAATTGAAGGAGTGGCTGTTGATTTGAATGATAGTAGTGGTAATTGAGGTGTGGTGTCCGTGAGAGCAATGTTTCAAATTGATCTGTCGCATCCAGTCATTGGTATGCCATATTTATTACGTATCTGTATTTTTTTCTTTATTCTATTCAGTATTTCCTATGATTTATTCGTGCCAATATCTTTTCTCGTTTTGGACGAGAATTTTGTGATCTGCATTTGTCGCGCTAATGCAGGCTAATGCAACCTAAATCTGCGACTAGACACTCAGCAGGTGACATTGACATCCAACTTCATATTTGTTGAAATATATATATGTAGCCTCTGTGGTATACTTTTCGACTGTTCTCTGTTGTTTTATGTGATATAATTTGTCTTATTTTTCATAGTTAAAGTCGATACAGCGGTTTGTGTCTCAACTTCTAGTTAGATATGATATACACTGCGTATTCAATACACACATGGAAAAGTAATTACATTATTAATGAGTGAAAATTGATTTAATCAGATATAAGCAGATAAAAGTCGATTGAAACATGACATAATCCTAAACTGCCACACTCTGTGTTCATCATTACGAGAATGGTTCACTATCGGATGGATCAAAGCGCAGGTCTCGGGCACCTTGACAGGACGGTGCTCAGTCAGCATTAAGCTTGCGGCGTAGAACACTAATCATCTTAACAACCGCCACGATCATGTCAAACGAAGAACAGGATCCATTGCTGGCAGCTCTTGAGTCAGAGGCAGGACCATCTGCCGCCGAATCTCAGGTTGATAGGGAACGTGACCAGTCATTGAACGATTTTCGAAAAAAGCTATTAGAGCATCGGGAATGGGACGCCAAGCTGAAGGATCTTAGAGTCAAGATCAAGGACCTGGAAAAGCAATACGACAAGACTGAAGACGTAAGCAATGCGAACACCAACAACAAACAAGAAGCAACTAATACAGGATATAAAAGCTCTTCAGAGCGTGGGTCAGATCATCGGTGAAGTACTCAAACAATTAGATGAGGAGAAGTGTAAGTGTTACGATTTGAGCGATCAGGCGCTAACCAGACATTGTAAAAGCATCCAATGGACCGAGATATATCGTCGCATGTCGAAACAGCATCAAGAAGGAATTACTTAAGCAGGGAGTTCGGGTGGCATTGGATATGACCACTCTTACTATAATGCGAGTATTGCCTCGAGAAGTCGATCCTCTTGTGTACAACATGACAACATTTGAGCCAGGCAGCCTTACATTTGGAGGGGTAGGAGGGTTATCAGAACAGGTCCGTGAACTCCGTGAGGTCATTGAGCTTCCTCTCAAGAATCCAGAGCTGTTTCTGCGAGTCGGTATCAAGCCTCCAAAGGGTGTTTTGTTGTATGGACCTCCTGGTACTGGAAAGACACTTCTTGCCAAAGCTGTCGCGGCCACCATTGGTGCCAATTTCATTTTCTCTCCAGCGTCTGCCATTGTCGATAAGTATATTGGAGAATCTGCTAGATTAATTAGAGAAATGTTTGGTTATGCCAAGGAACACGAGCCCTGTATCATATTTATGGATGAAGTTGATGCTATTGGAGGTCGGCGATTCAGCGAAGGAACTTCCGCAGACAGAGAGATCCAGAGAACTTTGATGGAATTGCTTAACCAAATGGATGGGTTTGACTATTTGGGTAAAACCAAGGTCATCATGGCAACCAACAGACCAGATACTTTGGATCCTGCTCTGTTACGAGCCGGTCGGTTGGATCGAAAGATTGAGATTCCTCTACCTAATGAGGTTGGCCGTCTTGAGATCTTCAAGATCCATAGTCAGAACGTTTCCAAACAAGGAGAATTTGATTACGAGGCTGTAGTCAAGATGAGCGATGGTTTCAATGGTGCTGATATTCGAAATGTTGTGACCGAAGCTGGATTCTTTGCAATTCGAGATGATAGAGATTACATCGTGCAGAATGACATGATGAAGGCTGTGAGAAAGGTGGCCGAGGCCAAGAAGCTCGAAGGTAAGCTGGAATACGAGAAGCTATAAGCATATAAGCACCATGATTCATTCATGCAACTGTCATCAGTTTCAATCCATCCATGCCTTTTATGAAATTTATCGCTGCTTTTGACTTGTAGCCGTAGTAGTACTAAGAGGAAGAAATTACGAAAAAGAAACAAAAAAAAACTATTGTAATCATCAGGTCATTATTTATCATAACTAAGTTTCCAAGACATCGGAAAGTATGGCCAAGAAAGAGTCTCGGATCTTCTTGCCCAGGACACCGCTAGTATCAGTGTTGGCCATCGTCAATGTGAATACGCTTGGGCCATCTTCGACGCCAGCAACGCTTAATTTATAGGCACTTCCAACATTGGGAGTGGTTGGTTGGGCATATGTCAATTTGGTAATACTCACACCTGAACCAGCAGGATTGCGATCAAAAGACACAATACCCACGTTATCAACCTCCAATAAAGACTCACGGTCCTTCTTGGCAATAGTAGCCACATGCTTTCTCATGTCAGAATAGTTCCAGTTCTCGACCGCTTCTTGAAGGGCAATGCTATTGTTGGCATAATTCAGTACAGTCTTGTGGAAGTCTTTTGCCCACTTTTCAACAAACTTGTGCTTGCATACAGATGGTGCAAAGTTCTGGAATGAATATCGTAGTGGGTACTGAAAGTTTCCAAGAAGATCAGCACCACCAGAGCTAACTGTCGAGCCAGCCTCAAGTCCTGATGTACGTTTAGCAGATATACTTGTTGCAACCTTTGTTGGGAACAAATGATGTCTCATGTTGATGGGTATATCGCAGTATATGTCATAATCGTACATGATTCTCGGCAAAGTCTCGAGAATGGATTGCATGACAATGGAGTAGACCATTGCAGTCATAGTGACACCCCGTTGCTTGGCATTGGCAGATAGTCTTCGAACATACAATCGAGGTAATTCGAAAATTATCGTAGAAGCTGTTGCACTTGTTCTAATACCTGTCAAAACTTGACCGGTCCATACTTTGTGATCTTTCTTGGTCTTACTAGAAACAAAGTTAAATACTCCTTTGAGGGTCGATGATTTCGGCGCTTCAATCTTGATTAATGCATCAATAGGATCTGATACTGGGAGGTGAGACAAGATAACCGAAGAAGCTCGAACGATCCCCTTGGGCTGCTCTTTGATGAGCTTCACGAGCCTTTTGTGTACAATGACTCCAGAATGTTGGTCCATCAACGCTCGATCGAACACAAACACAAGTTCCTTTTGAGATGGGCCAACCACATACAGTCTCCACAATGGAGAAGTATCACTATCATATGGAAGTGGCTTTTCAAAGTACGTACTAAGCTGATCCCTCAGACTGTCATGAGGATCAAAGCTCACAACTCGATCAAGATCAAGTGCCCTCAGTCTTTGAAAGATGGGACGCTTGATAAGAAGGCCGGAGATATTGACACACAACAATGGCTCGACAAAGAGAAGCTCCGAAAGGGCTGGGTAAAGGTTCGTCTTTGTTAACTTGGTAGAGTAGGTTGCCGATACAACGATATTGGTGGGGAACTTCGCGGAATTTTGATAGGCATACGCTTTCTCGAGGACTCCTAACGGCCTGTTTTGCGATTTAGCAGCGATCGAGAGGATCGAGGATACCGAAGTACTCGTGTTGGTGCTTGCGTGGGACGCTTGGGACCAGGACGAACTGTTTGAGAAAGTCGAGTTCCTCGACGGGCTTGGAGGTTCCATACCGATATTAAATCACAGCCCCAAAGACTGTAGAAGAGCGGCAAGTCAGACACTACGAGACGCAAAAACAGACTATTACTTGTATATATATATATACATATACGAGGGTGTGGTAGACAGTTGCCATTATTAACTGATCGCCAGCTCTAATCTAAATATGCATGCTACACAATATAATTACTGTTCACGGCTGGATGTAGGGGGGCACGAAACGTGTGGAAGGCTATGCATCAATTTTAACTCAGAATGGGGTCAGTGCAAGCCGATCATAGTATCAACAATGCTGCCGATTGTATCGCGAAGTCGGTGTGCCAAGGACGGATCATCAGGATCGTCTGCGACCGAGATAGTAGCAGTCATCTGGCCCTGTTTTACAGACACGAGGTTAAGAAGGAAACTAGGTCCCACAGAGTTTGCTGCCTGAGCAAAATACATTTTGGATATGCTCACAGCATTATTATTTGTGACAGCTGGGCCCCCAACGTCATTAGTAGTGGGTTGGGTGCTTGCAACATCACCATTGTTCATGCGAGGCATGCCCTGCGAATGCAGGTCAATGGCGCCCAAGTTCGATATCTCTGCAGTAGCCCGTCTCGAACCCCTTGCTACCACCTTTGTCAGGTACTGCTCCACGTCGATGTAGCCAAGCAGTCCTGCGAGGTATGCAGGGCCCTTGAAATCTCTTACCGCCTCCATGATATCCTTGGAGTATTGAACTGCCACTTTACCAAGCAAATCCTTGTCAATAGGAGTATCTCGAGGTGACAAAGGCCGGGAGAAATTTTGATCATGCGATAGCACTAAATTACCTAGGTCGGGTGCAACAATAGCACCGGTCGAGGAAGGTGAAACATACCTTCTAGCATTAATTGGGCAGCAGATGATCATATCCCGATCTGACATAGCCAGGGGCGCGATCTGCATTACAGCCTGCATAAGCGCTGCAGCCAAGAGCCCTGTCACAGAAGTACCAAGATCGCGGCAAACGGACAGAATTCGGGCGGATTTGGCGGGGTCGAAAGTCATAAATAACGTCTGTGATGAAAATGGCACCGTCACGGCAGGTCCAGTCCAAGCAGGAAGGCTTGGTTTAACAAAGTAATGTTTGTAACCATCCCACATATCGCCGACGAGTGCCTTCAAAAGATACAACACCGGAGGCTTGTTATTAATCCATTGTTCTATTGGCTTCGTCGGCATACCTGCACATGCGGTCACCATGTAAGACTCCCCCTCACCAGTAGGTGGTTGCTGTAAGAGATGTGCATTAGTGCCAGATTGTGTGGTATTTAGTGCTTGCAGAAGAAGTTGGTGGAAGATCGGGCCACTGTTTCCATCAAATACTGCGTGGTCAAACCCCCATACCAGCGTACACAGATCTGGGTTCCCCGATGGTTGCAGCACAAACAATCGCCATGCAGGAAGATGGTCACCACTCAGTGGGTCATACGACATTGGCGATACATTTGGTGCAAGCACCCTCGTGTTTACAAACGTTTCCAGATCTGCATCTACATGGAAACTCACAAGCTTATTGAGGTCCATATGTGGAACCTTGTGCATTGTATATTTAGCAGCATTTTTAGCCCTTTTTTCTTCATCTACATCATCACGATGCTCCCAGCCCCGCACAACCCGCACTGACAGTAAGGGGTTATGGGAGATTAAAAGATCAAGTGCATGAAAGAGCCGGGCTCTGTCCAGTGGATCTGCTCCATTTGAGACATTGTATTCAGCGGCAACTACTACTAGTGGCATAAGCCCGCTGAACAGACGACATGCTGAGTATGTCTCGAGAGCACCTATCCGTTAGATCGGCATGAAATGTGGGTCTCTGATCGATCTTACCTAGCGGTCGGCAGTGATTTTCTGTGGTGGCCATTTGGTGCTGCATTGGCAGATAATTGCGTACTTAAATATTACCACATGCATAGATCCTCTAATAATTAAACAAACCCATGCACCGCATGCACAGCCCAGAATCGCCGGTAGATAATTATTGAGATAGTTTTAATTAAAGATCGACATTAGCGTCACCATTTTTCACATCAGATTGAGTTTTGTGATCAGGACTAACCGCTCTCCGAACAATTGATGATCAGTTTTTCAATTGTATAGTTCATATTTAATAATAGAAGGATTACAAATGTCAACACGATTTCGCCTCCATAATCAAAACTATTTAGTGGTACCAAACGCAGTTCATACAAATTAAATTACATGAAATTAAGAGATATCACGTACGGCATTTATCTGCTGCTCAAATAATAATAATATTATGATATCATCATTTCTTTAAATGGAGCTCAGAACCTTCCTTTGGGGTATCAATACTTGTCCCATGTAACCCCTCTCCGACCAATTGATGATCAGTTTTCAATTTCACAGCACAACACAGCACTGCATTGTCGATACCCCATTTTGATATTATTCAACTGCATGAACTAGTGCTTTTAAGTATTCAGCTATTTGCACTAGCTAGTACCACCCACTATTCTTAGGTGGCTTCTGTAGATGAATATTAAGATCAAAACGTCCAATACCTGTTGTTTATTTATGTGCCCTTAATATCAATATTCGTAGATGTGTTGTTCTCCTTATCGTCGGCGATGGTGCTTGTCCCGATTTCAAGAGTGGACTCACTCAATGGGCCCAGTTTCATGCTTGTCACTAATGCCCCTGTCTTTGGCGGCGGCAATATGTCTCACTAGATGGCCCTTGAGATTGACAAATGACCTTCCGAAGTCTTTACCACACCAAGTACAGATCAATGGACTTATCCTCAAAAGTTCACTTATTCTATCCTCGTCCAGTGGAATTGCAGAGTCTTCAAGATAAGGGATATCATCAAAGTCGACGAAAAAGGCGGTTGTAAAAGAACTGTATTGCCGTGTGTACTTCATTCTATCAGAGCACATATCAGTAGAAACTATATGTATATGCAAAGTATCAAGTGAAGGGATCGAATGAACACCGGCTCGAATATGAATTTTACTTCTATCTTCATCTGATGTCAATGTCTCATAGAGTTGTCGAGTCGCTTTTTCTTTAATCTCGGTCACAATTGGCTTCAACAACTGGTAATTAGACATTTTCCTGAGAGCTTCAGGTGCAAGGGGCTTCTGCCGACTCAAAGAAGGGTTTCGTGGCAGAATTAGCCAGTGTACCAGTGCCTTCGGATAGGCATCCCCGACTACCACAACATCGGTATCCGAGTATATGACTGCTGGGTCTTGTGGTTCCTTTAGGTACTTATCAAGAGCATGTCGAAACATATTTAAAGTATTTCTTGCAGACAGACAGTTACTTAAGTCACTAAGGGTAATTACCCCTTCGCCAAGCACTAAAAAACAAGGAGTAGAATATTAGCTGCTTTTGGGATTATTAAGGCTTGGGATTTCTACCACTAATTCTGACTACATCTGCTCGCTACTACAACTGTAACCAGACGATCAGTAACTACACAAAACGACCGCCGATCCACATGGATCACATGTAATGATAGTTTAGTTCATACAGTGCAATTACAGAACAGATTAAAGGCGGGCGATCGCTTGACTAGTGAAAAGTGGAAATGCACGTCAATGCAGACCCTGCATGCAGTGAAAAAAACACACTAAAACGCTCGAATTCAAGATTTTTAAACAACCAATACCAATAACATGAAGTGCAAGTTCTCAACTAGTCATAGTTGCCAGTTTCTATACGTGAGAATTGTCAAAATCAGGCTTTTACATTGTGAAATCGACTCATTTCTACAACAGTTGTACGCGCAGGATCACGTGCACCTTTACCCTACACCAGTGACGTGGCTAAAGCGCGACTGGGCTTGACATTTTACACTTGGCCTTTGTACAGTAGATCATGAGTGGAGGTAAGAATCACGAATTTGTGGACAAGACAGCGGGGACTAACATATAGTACGCTTCCTAGATCTGGTGAAACCTTTCACCCCATACCTCCCAGAGGTAATTGCAGCCGAGAAAAAGGTTCCATTTAACCAACGAGCTATGTGGACCGCGGTGACATTGTTGATATTTTTAGTCATGAGCCAGATTCCATTGTACGGTATTGTATCGTCAGATTCAAGTGATCCGCTAATGTGGTTGCGAATGATGCTGGCATCTAATCGAGGAACTCTTATGGAGCTTGGAACTACCCCGATCATGACCTCAAGCATGCTCTTCCAGTTGCTCGGAGGATCTCATTTGATCGACGTTAACCTTGAAGTCAAGGCCGATCGTGAGTTGTTCCAGACTGCACAGAAGCTGTTGGCCATTATCTTGTCAGTTGGCCAGGCCACTGTGTATGTTATGACTGGCATGTACGGTTCTCCTTCAAGTCTTGGAACTGGAGTATGCTTGCTGTTGATCCTGCAGTTGGTGTTTGCTTCACTTGTAGTAATTCTGCTCGACGAGCTGCTTCAAAAGGGTTACGGATTGGGATCAGGAATTTCCATTTTCCTGGCCACAAATATCTGTGAGCAGGTTTTGTGGAAGGCTTTCTCACCCAATACTGTCAACAATGGCCGAGGTTATGAGTTTGAAGGTGCAGTTGTTGCACTGGTACACTTGTTGTCGACACGAAAAGATAAGAAAAGGGCACTTGTAGAGGCATTCTACCGAACTGATTTGCCCAACATGTTCCAGCTATTGACCACCCTTGGAATTTTTTTCCTTGTGGTGTATTTGCAAGGGTTCCGAGTGGAGATTCCTGTCAAGTCTACCAAGGCTCGAGGATCTAATGGTGCATACCCCATTCGATTGTTCTACACCAGCAATATGCCAATTATGTTGCAAAGCACTTTGACTTCGAACATCTTTTTGATCAGTCAGATGCTTTTCTCCAGATATCCAGAGAGTCTCCTCACCAAGGTACTTGGTACTTGGGAGCCTAGACCAGGATCATTCCAGTTGTATGCAGTGTCTGGTCTAGCGTATTATATGCAACCCCCTTTTAACTGGACTGAGGCACTGCTGGATCCTATTAAGACCACTATCTATGTCACCTTTGTATTGGCCACTTGCGCTATTTTCTCAAAGACTTGGATTGAGATTTCCGGATCCAGTCCTCGAGATGTCGCCAAGCAGTTCAAGGATCAGGGCTTGGTGGTGACTGGTTATCGTGAGTCGAGTGTCTACAGAGAACTCAAGAAGGTTATCCCAACTGCTGCTGCATTGGGCGGAGCTACTATTGGTGCATTATCTGTAGCCAGCGACCTGCTAGGCACGCTTGGAAGTGGCACTGCCATTTTGCTGGCAGTAACTACTATCTATGGATACTATGAGACTGCCGTCAAGGAGGGCGTCTTCAAGCTCTAAGCAGTGTATAGATCAATTATTATCTAACCAAAAAGCGACGATAAATTATATAACAAATAAAAAACTATACCATGGTGATTAACGTTCAAAAGTCAAATATAACGAAAGCTTAACTTCAACGGAATGTTAATCTTTCTTGAAACCGTAGTTTTGTGACAGCGAATATGCGCATTTCGGAAAAATGTAGATGTCTACACGCAGACTGGGTGAGCGAAAAACAAAACTGGGAAAAAGCAACTATGGTCACTCACTTGCTAAATCTAGTAAGGCTCGGTCGGGCGTCCAAAGCAGTAGTACCAGAAAATACGAAGGGGTGGGAACTGCTTGATACAATCTCCTACTATTCAGATTACTGACAACCATGAATATGGACATTATTATACAAAACAACTCCAAAAAGTAGTCCTGTCAAGTTTACCCCTTAAATTTTCTAGGCATCGAATTACAACAAGATTCACTGATCTGCAGTGTCAGCCACAAAGGGATAGGGAGTACGAGAACCGCCCTGGTTCTCTTGAGTGGCAGAGAGGATGATCACTGTTTGTATATATACATGATAAACATTGTTATCATAGTCAAGTCAAGTAATCTGTTTACAATTCAATCCGTGAGTCTGCTCTTGATTCTGAAACGCCATTGACTAGGTGACCTCATATCCACCATACTATTTCGTTAATATAAGTTGCATCACTCATTAATTATGAGGCGATGAGCTACTTAATCCTCGGTTAGAGTTTAGGAACCGTTCCGCCTGCGGCAGTGATTGACTTGAGGCTGCGTTGCCGGAAATGCACGCAATTCACACGTATATAATAATAGGGCTTAGCCATCACAAATATCTAATTATATAAATATATTTCGGCTGCCTATATTTTTTAGCCAGGTAGCGATTGTTATCATTTGAAAGTTTGGCTTACAGCCTTGGAATAGCTCAGACTGGGGTTGCTTTTCACACTATTGTGGACTTTTTGCATTTTAATATCTAATTTCTTTTTTTCCTTTGGATTTTTTCCCTTTCATCTCTTGGGAGAAATAGCCTGAGAAACCAAACACAACTTGTCAGCTTGATATAGCAAACTTGCATAAAGGAGATTGTCAGATATATTTTCTTTGGCATTTTCAAAAAAAACAAAAAACGAAACAACTTCTATATTGCATCATCAACCATGAAATTGGTGACATTTTTGGCATTTTTCATCTTTGCATTCATTAGTCCAGCATTTGCTGTAGTTGATCGTATTACCAGCAGTTCTTTGGTGGTACCTTCTTCATCTTTGACAATAAGCACAACTACTCCTGGAACATCAGTTTGGTCTACTGAAACATTAGCAAATGGTCAAATAACTGTTATAGAGGTTTTGTACACTCAGGTATTTTCATCATTCTGGACCACAGTTGCTAGTCCATTGTCTGGGTCCATTGGACTTAAGTCTGGCACAGTGGGTACCGTTAAACCAACATTATATATCACAGTACCAACATAAATACTGCATGTTCAATAAAATGTTAAAATATTTAACCATAGTAAATCTGTAGATCGTTGATGGCCATGGATAGTCCAGATGACGATCTCCGATCTCCGATCATCATCATCATCTATATCAACTTAGGAGATATACCTGCCGTGCTTCTGGTACAATACCTATCCAGTTAATAAAAGTGCTGCATAACATGCGATAGTCCTCAAATGGCACCAAAATAGAGTTGTCTTTGAGAGACATAATAAATATGCTGATGAGCCGAATTGTATGATTGCTTTCTGACAACTCTTGCTGCAGGTTAAACATCACAAATTCATAGATCAATAGCCGTTTCTCGTCTTCTGTCCAAGTCAGACCCCCAACAAGCACCATTCGAACAAAGTCCACAACAGCATTAGAGGCCTGAAGCCTTGTGAGCTGGCCAATAACCTGTTTACGGGCGCTAGTTGACAGGTTTGGCACTGCCAACAACCGCTGGAATATTTCTGCAGATACCCACGTGAATGGATGGGAAGGGAATTTCCACGCATCCGAACCAGGAGTTTCCGACAATGGTCCTATCAGTCTGTCCACCAAACTAGCAATACGAGCCCGATCTTCTTCGATCTCCGACAACGTGCTCCGCGCCTTGTGTCTATTATACAGAGCAATCAGCTCATCTAGTGGGTCGACAACTGGAAACTTGCTAACCACTTTATCTATGGTACTATATGGTATCCATTGAGATCTCAACTGGGAAATAATGTGTATTGTGTCTTTGCTAGACACTTGGTCTAGTTCGCCTATATCGAGACAGTGGAGCAATACTGACGTCAATTCACTGAGCTTGCCATTCCTGTATACTTGGCCAAATAGACTGGCAAAGTGACATATAAATGGACTTTTTTCGAACAGCTTGGACATTATATACTCGAGTTGGGCAATCTGAGTCTGGTTTCCTTCAGTTGGTGGCAGCATTTGCAGGCATTGATGATAAGCCGCCAAGCTCTGGTGGAATGGGCTGCCCGGGTGGCTTGACACAAACTTCATCACACCATCATCCAGGCTTTGCATTGTTGCCGGCGTTAATACGGGTCCAACGAACTCAACACACCCAGCTCAATGTGTATAATAGCCTCTGTATATCAATATGTTTCGCCTAAGGGTAAACTAAATTAATTCATATGCCCTTAACGTGCAGCAGTAGAGGGAATATGAGTTAAAATGGGGCTGACTCAACCCAGCTCTTGCCAGGGCATACACAGATCGTCCCTAAATAATTACTATTGCCCAGGCTTTTGCTAATTTAGCGTCTACAGTATCTTAATAGCTTTTATAGGGCACAGGTTGTCGTGTTTGAATTCTTCAAATCGGACGGGCTACGAGTTTAAAGTTGGGCACATAATACCAACCCAAATAAGCAATGGGCAATGGCAAAAAACTACTAATCAGACGGTCAAAGTTGCATTAGTCACAACGCCATATTGTGTACATTTCATTCATGTAATACATTACATTACTCCAGTATATGCCTAAGAGGAAGGAGATGGGTTAGATCGTCGCTTACCGTTGGTGAGAGTGACATTGACGAATCGTCCTATTGTTAGCTTTGGCGCTATAATTGCAACTGTCGGGGTTGGCACTTACGGGTGTAAAGAATTCTCTTTCGGGCTCGGCCCTTGGGCTCCTTCTTCTTTTCCTGCTTCTCGACCTTAGGAGTCATGGCCTTGACTCGACCAGCACGAGCGAGAGATCCGTGAACTTTTCCCTGATGTTAGCAACATGTCGCTGACTATTATATAACGACTAAACTCGACATAAGTTTGACCACTGATCGAGCTTTGATAAGAAGCGGGCATGTCCCACACGGCTACCGAAATATCGTCTAACTATCTTCAACAAAGAAACAACAATTCCCAAAGATATCAAAGTCTGTCCGCTCGTCAACTGATCTCTTTTGTCTCATTTATTCGTCATTTTCCCACTCACCATATTGTAGTGTTATCGATGTTAAGTCAGAAACGATATGCAAATGAGTGGGTTATGACCCAGTGTGACTGTAGTTTAGTATCTAGGGCGCAGCCCTAGTTATATTATGCCGCACTTGTTTGTACCCCCACATTAACCCCCAGCTTGAAGCGTCTGTTTTTGTCACTTAGTGGGGCTGGGATCAACGACGGTGAAATGACGGACTGCGGGTATAGCACCATGTTTCAACTTTGTATATGGGTATAGACCCCCAAGTATCTTATCAGGTTTTATCAGTTGTGTTAATTAAATGTAAAGCAACGTACGGAGATATTTATAAAGAGGATATTCGACCAGTCACTCGAAGAGAACTTGTGATTTCAAGATATAGCATAAAATGGTAGCATTTGAGATTTTATTAAAAAAAACCGTTAAATACTATGCGCAGTTTAATTAATCTTTATCAGATTCAAAACCTTAGTGAATAAGCGGTGTCCTAATTATCGATCATGTGGTCTTGACCTTCGTAAATCCGTACGCTGAACGCCTATCTTATCAACTTCATGTATATCGGCAATCCCGAATGTAGTGCACACTTGGCTATTAGCAATATTGCAGATTCGTCCTTGCGAGATATGCCTATCAGTGCAGACAAGCTTACAAATATGCCATATTTTATTGAAGATCTCATCATCTATTCTGTTCTATCCTCCTTTTAATGTTTTTTATTAAAGTTTTTACTAGCAGTTCACTGTAGGCATGTCAGCACAGGAACCCAGTATCATAATGTTAATGACCAGCTTTAACCGTTACAGTGTCAACTTAAAATTCAAATGCATATGCACTCAGTGATCAGTGGATCGATGTAACACCTATCCACTGGGCAAATTCAACCGCAATTGGCTGGTTCCTAGCGATAATCGTCGGAAATGCCGCGTGAGGTATCTCCGCTACCCACCGCTTATGCATGACTCGGATGCAGTTAGACTATCAAATATCGCCTGCATGCTGATAACAGGCTCATCGGCATTTCCGATGCTTATCATTCGTGCATATACACCGGATCTACCTAAATCATGACTTGTTACTTGTTATATATATGGCGCTACCAGGCACATCTTCGTTGTCGTTAATCATCTTTGTTAAATAATAATCATAATGTCTGGTAGTTTTCTGGACAGGTTTAACCAGTTCGTTACCGTCAAGAACTACAAAGATCAAGATGAACTCTTCACCAACAGGGACTTGCAACAAACCCCTGAGGAAGATCGAACTTGGAAACACTATAACTATCTTTTAGTGTGGTTTCAGTCTGCCTTTAATGTTAATGAATGGAATACCGGTGCAACTATTGCCCAATTGGGTCTCAAGGCTGGAATGTCGATTGGTGCTGCTATAGTGGGAATTTTTATTGCAATGTTGGCCTGTGTAGGCGCTGCTCGCCCTGGTTCAACTTACCACTTGGGTTATCCTGTTCTGGCCCGTGCTGCTTTTGGTGTTTATGGAAGTCGATTTTTCGTCGCAGTGCGAGGTGGAGTGGCTATTATTTGGTTTGGTGTCCAGACATATTTAGGTGCTCAAGTGTTTGACGTTTGGATGAGATGTATGTTTGGACATAAATGGACTGACATTCCCAATCATCTTCCCGAAAGTTCTGGTACCAGTACTCGATTGATGCTCGCATTCTTTTTGTATTGGCTCATGCAGTTCCCTCTCATGTTTGTCCACCCTCGATCTATTCGACACTTTTTCACTGCCAAATCTGTTTTGACCCCTCTAGCTACTATGGGACTGTTTATCTTTTGTGTGAAAAAGGGTCATGGTCCAGGTAATTTTGACCTCGGACTTGAGCAGGTTACTACCGCGAGTGCAAAGGGATGGGCTTTTATGACTGCCATTAACTCTATTTTTGGAACTGTGTCACCTATGCTTATTAACCAGCCAGATTTCGCTCGATATTGCCAAAAGCCTGTCCATACAGTCTATATTCAAGGATTTGGATTCTTCATTTCCAAGTGCATTATCCTTATTTTTGGAATTGTTGCAACGGCTTCTATTTACAGAGTTTACGGAGAGGTGTACTGGAACATGTGGGACCTTTTGAATGCTATCTTGGATCACGAATGGGGTACTGGAGCTCGAACTGGTATGTGGTTTGTGTCCTTTGCATTTATGGTTGGTACTGCTGGTACTAATATTTTTGGAAACAGTATTCCTGCCGCCGCCGATTTATCTGGCCTGTTCCCCAGGTATTTTACTATTCTTCGTGCACAAATATTCGTTGGTGTTCTCTCGTGGATTATTGTTCCATGGAAAGTACTGGCATCTGCTGCAAAGTTCTTGACATTCCTTGGATCTTACGGTATTTTTGTGGGACCTTTGTTGGGATGTATAATGTCCGACTATTTCTTAATTCGAAAGGGAAATTTGCATGTGCCTTCTCTGTTTGAGAAATCCAAGGGTAGTATCTACTATTACACTGGTGGATGGAACATTGGAGCAGCTCTTTCCTGGGCTTGTTCTGCATCTCTGTGTATTCCCGGTCTCTATCAACAGTACTACCCGACGAAGTTGTCACCTAGTGCTGGACACATGTACTCGTTAGGATGGCTTTTGACTTTCACTGCTGCTGCTGTATTCAACTATGTTATCCAGACTTTCATCATCAAACCCCCTATGTACCCACAAGGACATGAGGACGAAAGTAAGGCTTTTGAACATATGATCAAAACTGAGGGTCATTTCTCAGGTGAGTCTCCTTATGAGACAATTGTTGGCTACACTAGTGAGTCTGCTTCTGATACGCAACCCGTTAAGGCCGAGAAGGCCTAGGCCTAATTGAGAAACGGTCTTTTTATTGTAAAGTTAATGAATGTTGTTTTTGGCTATTTTTATTATTTTATCTATTGCGAGTAGCTGGGCGAATTAATGTAAGATAAGGTTATTGAACATGCACCCCTTGACACACTACTACAGCCACACCATTAGGACGGCTATTCTTCAACGTTACAATTACAATTGCAGAGCACTGTACAGTGAATATATGTAGAGAGTTTTCAGTCTGCAAAATTAATTTTTATAGCAATATCTTCAATCGTGTCCATTGCTCTGGCTAGTGGTGTGATCGGCCTAAAGTCGATAACGTCACACTATCGTGTTTTATTTTATTTTATTTTAGGTACAGAATTATCTCTACCAACGCCCATGACCCTTTCGTTTGATATAATAGTGATAATAAGATAATAATTAGGAAGCAACTACAAGTAAAATACACACATCTACAACCCAACCAGTTAATAAAGTGACATCACATTTCTACATTAATGCTTTTTTTAGTTCTCCTTCAAGAGCTCCTTGTAAGCAGCAGAAGGCTTGGAACTGGTCTTCTCAACCTTGTAAGAACCGAGCTTCTTCTCAGAGAAGGTCTTGGCGTATGGGTTGAGTCGGAGCAGAACCTGCTTGTTCTTGAGAGGGTTCTTCTTTTGAGTGTGGGGTCGCTTCTGGGTCTTGTCACCAGCCTCTCGGAGAACAGACTGGATATCAGAAGAGTTGATGATTCGGGTAATATCAGCATTGGCCAAAATGTTGTCAGGAAGAGTGAAACCAGACTTGGAAGAAGAAGTGTTCTCAGATCCCCAGATCTTGTCGAGCAAGTTGAAAGCAGACTCGGTCCAGATGATGAATCGACCAAGATGAGCACCAGGAGCCAACTGGAGGAGGTTAAGAGATCGGACATCAGAGGTCTCAACACCAGGGATGTTTCGGAAAGCCTTGACAAGACCCTTGTCCTCACCGTAGACAACAAGGGGTCCTCGTCGCTGAGTGTGTCGTCGTCCTCGCAGCTTACCCTTACCAGCTCGGGTCTTCTTGGAGTTGACAACCTTGGCAACATCTCGGTGGGCACCGATAGCCTTGATCACGGCAACGGCATCCTTGGTCTTGGTGACAGCCTCGACATCGTTGGCAACAACCAAAGGAACCTCAGGGATGGTCTCAACACGGTGGCCTCGAGCAAGGACAAGAGGAGCAACGGAAGAGGCAGCAATAGCGGAGGCAGTAGCATATCGCTTCTGGCTGTGGTTGATCTTTACGTGCCACTTTCTCCAGGTCTTGGTAGGAGCGAACATTCGTCCTCCTCGGCACATGTTACCGAAAGCAGCCTGACCAGATCGGTGAGTACCAGATCCACCAACACGGGGAATTCGGGCAACAGCTCGACCAGTACCCCAGGACTCAGCAGAGGTCTGCTCACCAGCGTTTCCAGCAACAGCGTAAGCCTGTCGCTTGTTCTTGTTCATACCAGTGAACACAGAGTGAACAATGTCCGGTCGAATGGGGGTCTTGAAGACAGCGGGGAGAGCCACATCAGAGGTGGACACACCGCCCTTGATAGAGAAAACAGAAACCTTAGGTCTAGTTACCGACATTGTCGTTTATTTAGTTATTGAACTGTTGTCGAACGTTGAAGTTATATTATACAGTGCCGAGTGGGTAGATAGATTTTTCAGACTGCAATGTACGGTGCTTTGTGACTGCTATTCAAAATAGGAAATTATTAGCCGTACGATACCTATGCAGTTAGCTCAAGTCATCGTCAGCGGGTAAGGTTTCGATCAGATGCAAGAGATGGGATCCTGAGGCTGCCTAATGAGATGTTTGTTAAGTGTTAAGTAAGTGTATATATGTAGTATGGTTTGCATTTGTAGTCAACATTATGTCGGTTCCACTTGTTCCATCAATTGCCATATTGAATGATGACCTTGCAGCAGTCCAGTTGATACAGTCAATCTGAACCGTGACATTGGTCGTGTAATAGTAAATAGTTTTTTATAACAGGGATAATATCAATCGGTCCCAACTACCATATTTGTATGTGACTATTCATCCAGAAATCCAAACTGCTCTTAGTTATCTCTTTTGTCGTTACAAGCTACTTATATGAGTTATTGACTTCTTTGGAATTCATCACTAGTGTTCTCTGCCTGTACGATTAGCGCAGCAATTAACCTGATCATGATAGCTCAATTTCGTAGCAGGCATTTTTATTCTACTGTAATAGTATAACTAGACTTTTAACACGCCATTTATCAATATTTGTGCTATAGGAACACCGTTTGCTTGAACAGATAAGAGATTCAACACCAACACGTGTATTGATCGACATCGGAAAAACTAATTTATCCGAAGTGCTCAAAAACACTGAAGGGAGGAATTGATAGGAAAAACCAAGAACATAATCAGGCATTTGAACTACTGTTATTCATGGTACAAAGTCTACGATTGCTGGCAACAAATAAGATATAGAACCAAATCTAGGTTTCTCTCAAAGTCTATTATCCTGCATGTACCCCGCTCCTCAACAATGCCGCAGTGGTGGCTGGCCCCACATCAAGCGCATGTCTGCCTCTTAACTTGCTCAATGGTGTCTTTTGATGAAAAGAAGATTCTCGAGCTGGATCCATGGCTGGAACCCCACAAGTCAGAAATCTCTCGGAGACACGCAATTGCCCAGCAATGGATTGAACAATTGGATGCCCATGAGAATGGCCTGGTCAAGTTCTCTGAGGGCTATAAATACTATGGCTTCAACGTAGATCAAAAGTCGAATCGTATCACATATCGGGAGTGGGCACCCAATGCTGTCAAGGCCTATTTGATTGGAGATTTCAATGGTTGGGACCGTCAATCTCATCCATTATCACAAGCCAATGCTTTTGGTACGTGGGAAATCGTATTGGAACCCAAGGCAGATGGGTCGCCCGCAATTGATCATGATTCCAAAGTAAAGTTACTGATGGTATTGCCAGGTGGGAATACAATTGACCGCCTTCCTGCTTGGATCTCTAGAGTGACTCAGGATTTGTCAGTGTCGCCAGTGTATGATGCAAGATTTTGGAACCCTCCTGTCAAGTACCAGTGGAAGCACAAATCGCCTCCTAAACCACAAGGCATTAAAGTTTATGAAGCTCATGTTGGAATCTCAAGTCCTGAAGGAAGAATTGGTACTTATAAAGAGTTCACAGCTAATATTCTTCCTCGTATTAAGAAGCTGGGGTACAATACCATCCAGCTTATGGCTATTATGGAGCATGCGTACTATGCTTCGTTTGGTTACCAAGTGACGTCGTTCTTTGCTGCTTCTTCACGATATGGTTCTCCAGAAGATCTTAAAGAACTTATTGACACCGCCCATGGTTTAGGCATAACAGTCCTTTTGGATGTTGTTCACTCTCATGCATCCAAAAATGTCTTGGATGGACTGAATGATTTCGATGGTACCGAGTATCAGTACTTTCATGCTGGTGCAAAGGGTGACCATAGTCTATGGGGATCTCGTCTCTTCAATTATGGAAAACATGAGGTCTTGAGGTTTCTTTTATCTAATCTCCGTTATTATATTGATGAATATCATTTCGACGGTTTCCGTTTTGATGGTGTAACTAGTGTCCTCTATACCCACCATGGAATTGGGACCGGATTCTCTGGAGGGTACCATGAGTATTTTGGTCCCTCAGTGGATGAGGAAGGTATAAATTACTTGATTCTTGCAAATACCATGCTCCGAGAGCTTAACCCAGATCTGATTACAATTGCTGAAGATGTCAGTGGAATGCCGACGCTTTGTCTCCCTACCCGTATTGGCGGAATTGGTTTCGATTATCGACTAGCAATGGCAATTCCTGATATGTGGATCAAGCTTCTTAAGGAGAAAGCTGATGAAGATTGGGATCTAGCTAACATTTGTTTTACACTAACCAATCGTCGTCATAACGAAATGACCATTGCTTACGCCGAATCCCACGATCAAGCATTAGTTGGCGATAAGACCTTGGCATTCTGGCTTATGGATAAGGAGATGTATACACATATGTCTGTAATGTCTGATCAATCCCCTGTTATCGACAGAGGTATTGCTCTTCATAAGATGATCCGATTCCTCACCCACGGTCTTGGAGGAGAGGGTTATTTAAATTTCGAAGGCAACGAATTTGGCCATCCTGAGTGGTTGGATTTCCCCAGAGCAGGAAACAACTCGTCGTTTCACTATTGCCGAAGACAATGGAATCTTGTCGATGACGACCTTCTCAAGTACAAGTACCTGAATGCGTTTGATGCGGAGATGCAGAATACTGAAACAACCCATAAATGGTTATCAGCTCCTCAAGCATATATCTCTCTGAAGCACGAAGGTGATAAAGTAGTTGCATTTGAAAGAGCTGGAGTGCTTTTTGTTTTCAATTTCCATCCGACACAGTCTTACACTGATTACCGGATCGGAGTTGATGCGCCTGGTGTTTATAAGATAGTGGTGGATTCTGACGAAGCATCTTTCGGTGGTTTTGGACGAATCGATCATAGCATTACAGAATGCCATACCACACCTCTTGAATGGAATAACCGCAAGAATTTTGTGCAGTTATACCTCCCTTCAAGAACTGCCATTGCCCTAGCACTCAAGACTACTAAATAGGTTTTCGAGTTATATACTTTTAATCATGACACCAGTACCAGTACCAGTACCATTCTCAGAGATGCAATTCTGTTATTCTAAATCAATTTATTACTTGCTTCTGTATGTACACAGACTTAGTCAGATGGACCGATCATCTTCTCTGGTTTGACCCACTCATCAAACTCCTCAGAGCTAAGAACTCCAAGCTCCAAAGCAGACTCCTTAAGAGTGATACCCTTCTTGTGAGCGTTCTTGGCAACCTTGGAAGCAGAGTCATAACCAATCTTGGGGTTAAGCGCAGTGACAAGCATCAATGACTCTCGCATCAGCTGTTCAATTCTCTTCTCATTAGCAATGATACCCTCCACACAGTGGATTCGGAAAGATCGAGCACCATCAGCTAAAAGACGAACCGAGCTCAGAAGGTTACTGGCCATAACAGGCTTGAACACGTTAAGCTCAAACTGACCAGAAGCACCTCCAAAAGTGATAGTAGCATGGTTTCCAAATACCTGCGTGCAGACCATAGTGAGGGCTTCATTCTGGGTAGGATTGACTTTTCCAGGCATAATAGAAGAACCGGGCTCGTTCTCGGGGAGGTTGAGCTCACCGTAACCGCATCGAGGACCAGAACCCAAGTATCGGATATCATTGGCAATCTTGAACAAAGATGCAGCCACAGTGTTCAGAGCACCAGAAGCTTCGACAAAAGCGTCGTGAGCAGCGAGTGCCTCGAACTTGTTAGGAGCAGTCTTGAACTCTTGACCAGTAATAGCAGTCACAGCAGCAGCAATGGCACTGTCAAATCCCTTCTTGGTGTTAAGTCCAGTACCAACAGCAGTACCACCCTGAGCAAGGAATCGCAGTCGTGGAAGAACATCCTTTACTCGGTCAATACCATTCTTCACCTGGTAAGCATAACCAGAGAACTCCTGACCAAGAGTCAATGGAGTTGCATCCTGCAAGTGGGTACGTCCAATCTTAATGATGTGGTCGAACTCCTTGGCCTTGTCATCCAAAGCCTTGTGAAGATTCTCCAAAGAAGGAATCAACTTGCCGGTGATCTCAAGCACAGCTGCAATGTGCATCACAGTAGGGAAAGTGTCGTTGGAAGACTGGGACATATTCACATGGTCGTTAGGGTGAACAGGTTTCTTGGATCCCAAAGTTCCACCCAACATCTCAATGGCTCGGTTGGAAATAACCTCGTTAGAGTTCATGTTACTCTGAGTACCAGAACCAGTCTGGAAAACCACCAAAGGGAAGTGTTCGGTAAGTTTTCCATCAATGACCTCCTGGGCAGCAGTCTGGATGGCATTTCCAACCTTGGGGTCAAGACCATAAGTCATGTTGACCCCGGCAGCAGCCTTCTTAAGAACACCAAAAGCCTTGATCAATGGCTCAGGAAGTTTTTCTCGGTCACCACCAATCTCAAAGTTCTGAAGAGATCGCTGGGTCTGAGCACCCCAGTATCGGGTCTCGTCAACTTCAACCTCGCCAAAAGCATCAGTTTCGATTCGGTTAGCCATAGCCAATGCCGAAGCAGAGAATTGCCTAGTTGACCTGGCAAAGGACTTGGATGCCGATTTGGTGGCCGAATTAACTGCGAACCGTCTCATGTTGACAATGTGTAGGATGGAGAAAACCGGAGCCGAGGATTAGGAATTTCTGACGTACATGCAGCTTCATCATAGGCTAACCGCAGTGGATGACCGGAAGTCGGAGCTAGCTGAAATTCTTCCATCGGCTCGGTCTTGGAGAAGCACTCATTTATAAGTGATATAATTGAGATTCACCTGAGTTAATAAATGCCGCTATTGAGTTAGAATTTTGCTAGCTAGAGTACCGCCTAGAGTCTGAGACTGTCTGACTAGTGCCAGCCGAGACCATACACCTACCACATATACGTACCATATATGTAGAAATGCTCTCAATATATGACATAGATAGTAGTAACAGCTCCATCAATTATAAAGGTGGAGCTATTACTAAAATATGTAAATATATAGCTACATATACACATACAGAGACTTCTATTTTAATGCCCTCGACCAAACATCTTCGTTAGGCAATTCTGTAGCCACATCGAATGAATATTTAGCAGCAGTATTGGTTTTCAAATATAACTTGAAATAAACAACAAAATAAAAGCAGATTATAAAATAAGTTCATTACAATTTCCGAGCCATATTATACAGTTCATATGCTAGTCTAGTAAGGGCGGAATCTTCGTTTCTCCTTCAACTCCTGTACTTTGAGTTTATCATTTTGAAAACGTTTGAGCAGATCATTCATCTCACCCTTCTTTTTCTCTCGAATCTGGAATCTGTAGAAATCTTCCTTCTCCTTCTTTCTCTTCTTCTTAGCGGCAAGTTGTTCTCGGAACTCAGAGTCAGCTACCTTTGGAGCCATATTAGCTAATGATCGTCGTTTCGATGATACTACCATGGTGAAACCATCATCGTCAACCATTTTGGCAGTTTGTACCTCTTTTTTTTTCTCTTCCTCAGCTCGTGCAAATTCTTGCATGTATTGGTCCACGCTATGCTGAAGATCTAGTTCGTCGGGGAATCGAGCCCTATTTCGTGCAAAATATACCTGGGACCCTCCTGAAGTTCCCTTCCATGCTAATGGCTCACTCTTATTATGAGACTTTGCCTTCGATAAAAGTCGGGTGCAAGACTTGTCATCCACAAGCACGATAAGCCCTCGCTTGTGATCTGGATCATGTATGAAATCCTCCATCAAAGTATTTCCCAAGTCCTGGCATAATGATTTTATGGAGTTAACGTCAACATCGACAGGAAGGTTTACCGCAAATACTGTTTGGCCTGCCTTTGTGCCATCATTTGGTCTGGACTGGTGCTTTTTTAGGTAGATGGTATGGTGAGCTTCTCCTATAGCCACTGGGTAGTAGCCACTAATATCCGTCATAGCTTTCCCAAATCACCTTATTTTGATTTGAAAAACAACTACAGACTTTATTTGGCTTCCAAATAACTCAAAGGTCGTTCGCAAACAACTATAGTATCTGAGTACAATAAATATATAGGTAAATGGAAACGGTGAAATTTCCACAATGCAGCGTACATATAATTTTTTGAGCCACATCAAATTGAGTCTTCTGCATCACTTATACCATGTATGATCCAGCCAGGGATTCATGGAACGAGGCCGGAGACGTTGACAGTCTTAAGAAGGAGCCAGCTAAGAAAGTTAGTAATAGTAATGATAGCAATGGGTCAAGGGGCTTAGCAAAAACTGAAGGTACCGATAATGACGATAATACACCAACACCAACGCCAGCGCCAGCACCAGCACCCGCATCCGCACAAACAGTAACACCAGCACCAGCAGCACCAGCAGCACCAGCAGCACTACCGGCTCCGGCTCATTTATCCACTACACATCAGGGTGCTACGAGCAAGAAGAGAGAGAATCTCGACCATGAAAAACATGATACAAGGCGCAGTGATATTGATGAAGAAGGATCTAGACAAAAGCATCAAAGGACAGAGCCAGACCCTGGGCAGCCGATAAAGCATTTCAAAGGGCAAAATAATAAGGCGCCTGTATATGAAGGTAAGGCTCTGGAGTCAATTAGATCACACTATAATGAACGCCCCAATTACTCTCACACGGAACGCAAGCAATCACCGATAATCATGCTGCGGTCGTTCAATAACCTCATAAAGTCTCGGCTGATTCAGAAGTATACCAGAGGTAAGCCCGGAATGGTAGTTCTTGACATTGGATGTGGTAAAGGAGGAGATATACAAAAATGGGCAAAGGCAGGAATTGAAGGCCTGATCGGTGTTGATGTTGCCAATGTTAGTGTTGAACAAGCCCGGGACCGGTTTGAGGGATTTGCGCGCAGTTTCGGTTTTAAAAGCAATCCCTTTTGGTCTGATTTCTGTGTTGGTGATGTCTTTGCTAATGAAATAGAAAGTCTAGTCCATCCAGAAGCTTTCCCCGTCGATCTTGTGAGTTGTCAGTTTACTCTCCATTACTCATTCGCTACTGAGAAACGAGCTCGAACAATGCTGAGAAACGTATCTCATGCGCTAAAAGTTGGTGGAACATTTCTTGGCACCATGCCAGATAGTGATTTTATCTTGAAGAAGATTCACCAATTGAAGAAGCCGACTAAAGGATGGGGAAACTCAGTATACAGCGTAGAGTTTGATTCTGAACCACCGGAAGATTTCTCAAGTATATTTGGTATAGAGTATAAGTTCTTCTTAGAGGATGCTGTGGTGAATGTCCCGGAATATGTTGTGCCATTTAAGGAATTTTGTGATCTCGCGAAGGAGTACCAACTAAAGGTTGTATTTGACTCACCATTTCTGGACTTTTTCGACGATAACTACAAGGCTAAAGATAACAGGGACTTTTTAGACTTGTGCAGAATATTAAAAGTATACAAACGGGATGGAACTTATGGTATTGAGGGTGATCAGCGAGAAGCGTCAGGATTCTACAAGGTCTTCGCCTTCACAAAGGTTGGTTGATAAGCGCTGTACTTGTATATTACTGTATATTGTATTTTATTATTATTATTATTATTATTACCAGCAGGTTATTACTTTTGCTGCCATTGATATCCGATAGACGTATTGTTCAGTGTAATGGCACGCTGCAGCTTGCCTGATACCAGTCTGGCTGTTGATCAGCATCATGCGTAAGGCTGTGTGTAACTTTATTTAAATAGGTACAGGCTTAATCTCCTTTAGTGTGATTGACATGTTCAATAGGAGGGCCAGCACCGGCAACTCGATAAGGTCAATATCGTCACAAAATGATAATAGCAAAATGAAGATTGATGATGAGAGTCTGTTGACTTCGCGGGAGAATATCAGGGACCTTGAAAGTCGCGAATTCTTTGGTCGAACACCTGAGCATTTGGCTAGAAGCATCACCACTGTGGAAGAAGAACAGGAGAAGGATCATCCCATTATGAATAAAATGGGCACCTTTGAAGGTGTATTCATCCCCACTGCACTCAATGTTCTCTCCATTCTTATGTTCTTACGTTTTGGATTTATTTTAGGGCAGGCTGGTATATTGGGGATGGTGTTCTTACTGTTGGTGTCTTATGCTATAAATTTGCTTACAACCTTGTCAATTTCAGCAATCTCCACTAATGGAACTGTAAGAGGTGGAGGTGCTTACTATATGATTAGTAGATCGCTTGGGCCCGAGTTTGGAGGGAGTATTGGAGTTGTGTTCTTCTTTGGGCAGGTATTGAATTGGTACGTTACTCAGTTCGACAATTAACTTTTTGGCTCTGGTATTAACATAGTGGTCTAAACGTGGTTGGTTTTTGGGAACCGATGATTTCCAATTTTGGCAAAGATACTGGCTCGCTGGCTAGAATCCTCCCTGAAGGTGGTGAGACTTTATTTATTTATTCTAGCATACTCCTGGGAGTGTGCACTTTGTTGTGTTCGCTAGGTGGATCCTCTCTTTTCAATCGTTCGTCAAAAGTTTTATTTGTAATTCTTTTGATAGCAACCTTCTTGATTCCAGTATCTACGTTGTTTGTTGGCCCCTACTTGGATGAGCGTTATGAGGCAGTCTATACAGGATTATCGTGGACCACCTTCAAGAATAATTTTTGGCCAAAGTTTACTTCAGGTGCTGCAGGCAGTCAGCTTAATGGAAAAGAGAATTTTCAAGACATATTTGGTATTTTCTTTCCAGCAACTGCTGGTATTTTTGCCGGAGCAAGCATGTCTGGTGATCTTCGTAAACCTTCAAGATCTATTCCAAAGGGTACATTGTGGGGACTCCTACTCACATTTTTGTGTTATCTACTTGTGATTCTATCAATTGGATCCACAGCATCTCGTGAACTATTATACAAAGACCTTGAAATCATCCGCAATTCAAGTTTGTCTCCTTATATTATCATTATGGGAGAAGTGGCCACTTCACTGTTTTCTGCTCTCATGGGCATTGTGGGTTCAGCGAAACTTCTTCAGGCAATCTCTCGAGATAACTTATTGCCTTATATGTCATGGTTCGCGAAGGGTTATGGAGAAACAGATGAACCACTCCCCGCCATTTTACTGAGCTACATTTTGACTCAGATAACGTTGTTTTTTGATATCAACCAAATCGCGACGTTCATAACTATGGCATATCTAATGACGTTTGTTGTTACTAACCTCGCTTGTTTCCTTCTCAAGCTTGGAAGTGCTCCTAACTTCAGACCGTCGTTTCGTTACTTCAACACCTATTCTGCAGGTATAGGAGCATTCAGTTGTGTGGCTGCAATGTTTGTAGCTGATGGCCTTTCTGCATCAGCAATGATATTTTCCTTAGCATTACTATTTCTTCTCATCCATTATATTTCACCCCCGAAGCCGTGGGGTGATGTATCTCAAAGCCTTATTTATCACCAAGTACGAAAGTATCTTCTGCGATTGCGCCAAGACCATGTCAAGTTTTGGAGACCTCAGATTCTGCTTCTCGTGGATGACCCAAAAGCAAGCTGGAGCCTTATAAATTTTTGCAATCATCTAAAGAAAGGAGGGTTATATATTTTGGGCCATGTTATGGTAACAGATGACTTCTCTGCTAGTGTCGATGAAATTAAAAAACAGCAAAACGCTTGGCTCAAGCTCAGAGACATGTCGCGGGTTAAAGGATTTGTTCAGGTTGCTGCTGGACCAAACGTAGTTTGGGGAGTTCGAAATGTCTTCATGGGTTCTGGTCTAGGCGGAATGAAACCAAATATCACAATGCTGGGTTTCATCGACCGTGCTGGTACGAATATAGAACAAGAGTTGCAACGGCAAACTGAATACCACGATGTCATCCAGATCGAGGATTTGCCTACTGACAATTGTCGGAAAGAGCCGAAAATTACAGTATCACAGTGGGTCAATATTATAGAGGATCTGCTGGCGATGCAGGCAAATATCGCAATTGCAAAAGGTTTCCCGAAACTTGAATTTCCGACCAAGGAAGGACTGAATCGTTCTCTCAGCGACACTATGGGATATATCGACCTGTATCCGATTCAAATGTCTGCCCAGATCGTTGATGAAAATGGTGAAACAAGTGCAACGACATCAAATTTTGATACCTACACACTTATATTGCAGCTGGGTGCAATCCTCCACACTGTTCCTGTGTGGAAAAAGAATCATATACTGCGAGTAGTCGTATTTGTGGAATTTGCTGAAGACGTGCAAAATGAAAAGACCCGTATAATGGCACTGTTAGATAAGTTGAGGATCTCTGCAGTTGTGTTAGTTAAATGCCTTAACTCTGGGGAGCTGGAAACCTATGATACGATTGTTCATGGGAAACCTGACGTTTCTGGAAGGGTGCAAACACTTCTGGGGGATTTTGACTGGTGGAAGGAGCTAGTGGAGGCCCGAAAGAACTTGTCAAATATCTCTAGTATTATTCAGCCAAGTAATGCAAGGAGCATTGCTGATAATTCAAGCAAATTGCAGAGAGTGATTTCTCAGAGAAAAAGGAGACATACTGTGTCAGCACTACAAAAGCTTGGGGTGTCATTGTCCATGCAAACGAATAGACTTTCAAGATCACAAATTTCTAGTGCTGCCCAATATGACTCGTCGGATTCGGAATCTTCTTCAGACTCTGATACAGAGCACGAAGAGGAAAGCCGAAGCACATTTTTTGTTCGTCGAACAAGCTTCTCTACGGCAGTCAGACCTACAATATTATCAGATTCTTCTAGCCCACCATCTAGTTCGTCTGTTGATACTAAAATCTCATCAACGACTCCTCCACAGGCTCATACACCGCATCGGCCTCGGCTCATGAAAACTCTGTCGTCAACTAATACGACGAGAGCGAAGAAGTTAAAACCTCACTTTTCTGGCGCAGCTATCCCAAATCCTAAGGTGGTAGAGGATGCAGAGGCTGGCCACCCCACTATAATGTTCGATCCTATTGGATCTACATCTAGTAGGGCATCATCCACTAGAGAGGGACCCAAAACTCCGCTTCTCGCACCAAGTGCTTCAAAGGTTCGATTTTCGGACGAAGTGACTCCACTGTTATCGCCGATGCCTCAGCCATTATACTCAGATCATAACGACAATGCTCCCGAATCTCCACAGTTCTTGTCATTCAACGACCTCCCCGCAAAGGCCCAGCATGTTATTCTCAATGATCTTATGAGACAGGTTTCAGGCAATTCAGTTGTTATTTTTTCAACACTGCCCGCTCCTGCTATGGGGACTCATAAGACCGAAGAAGACGCCCTAGAATATGTTGAATCTCTTGAGTTGTGGTGCGACAAACTGCCGCCAGTCGTATTGCTGCATTCTCAATCTATGACTGTGACAACTGCCTTATAGAGTCAAGTGAGTTTGATAATTGTTCTTGTCCGCATATTCTGATCTATTAATACAACAAATATATATAATTAATGCATCATTTCATGACATAGTGATACGAGCCACTACTGCTTCTATTGGGATCTGCAGTCTCAAACTCGTAATCAATAGTAATGTCCAGGTTTCTAGGATTAACCTTATTGGGACGACTGGTAAGGTTTCCATTTATATACTCGCCTTGCTTGATGATAAGATCTTCAGTCAAATAAAATACAGTCTGCTTCCAATGAGTATATTTTGCGTGCGGTCCGGTAGAAAATCGAATAGGCTTATGGCATTTTGAGAATTCGATATCAAACCAAACGATAAGAGCGTGAACAATGTCTGGCCTTCGAGCCTTGATAGAGAATGACTTGGAAAAGGCAAGGTCTTCAACAGTCACAGTGTACAGATCAATGGTGAACACAGGATAAGGATCGGTAACAACAGCCTTAATGTCAACAATATCAACCAAAGGATCAGCAAGAGCAACTTCTTTGAATGGGGAATAATCAAATCCATATACTTCGTTCCAGAATCCGATCTTCTCATCTTTGTAATCACCGTCCTCAATACCAGCAGCAAAAATAGTAGCCTTGTCAGGGAAAATCAAGCCGCCTTCAACCAAATACTTATCACGAGCAACCAACACAGTGTCAAGCATAGATTCATATAATAAAAAATAGCCCATCCATTCAGAGATGATAATGTCGACTTTGGGGAATGGCAAAGTGACTTCTTCCATTTTACCCTGTAACAAAGTGATCTTACTGCTCAGTCCGTTGATATCAACAATCTTTCGAGCCATTTGAATAATATTTGACATGTCAACTCCAATGACATGCTTTGCGCCCGACTTTGCAGCGAACATGGACAAGATTCCTGTTCCACAACCAACATCCAACACTACTTTGTCTTTAAACATATGTCTATTCTGGTAGATAGCATTTCGGTACGCCAAAGTTCGTACATCATCTTTGAGCATCTCTTCATGGATTCCGAAATGGTCATATGATGAAAAGTAGTGCTGATCAGAGAAGTTGAGCTCTGATTTATCTTCGGTCATTTTTACGTGAAAATTAAATGTCAGGGAGAAAAATAAATATTGATATGCGGCCGATATGCATGACAGTGTGGCTTCGTTTCGCAGACGGTGTTGAGGGAGGATAGGAGAGGGAAGAAAAAGAGACTCAAGAGACGCAAGAGACGCAAATACAGTCATACAGTTCTGAAAAACAGAGCCAGTAATATTGATTCTGTGTTATTATATGTTATTATATGTTATTCTGTGTTATTCTGTGTTATTTTAACCGAGATTTGTTTTGCTGATACCGAACCAAAATATTACAAGTTAAGTGAAGCAAAAATGACTAGCAAAATGCATATTAAAATGCCAAGTAAATGTCTACTACTCAGTATGACTAGTACGCTTAGCAAAACGCCTAATAGAATTGCCACAAACTATGCAAGAATTTTATAAGCAAAATCAGCCATTATGTAATGACTGGTTTGCTTGTGATGATTGAGCATATGTTGGTGCCACCCACTATCTGCATACAGTAATGTATGATCTAATCAGATAAGATTATGCAAGTTCAGCAACTGGATATAAATGAGCCCTGTGGTTCATTTGAGCTCAAGTGCAAGGGTGCATGCATCATTCCGCAGAAGATTGACCCACATAGTGCCGTCACCTCACTCCAGGCATCCCCACTACCCACAATGTGCTCGTACGCCATAATGCCTAATTGGGGTAGAGTTACCCATACCCAAGCAAGCTTCTTCTATTGTGTCATGGGGTTTGAAAACACCGAAAGCCCAAATATATCAACTTCATATACACGTCTAGATTTTCAAGTAATACGGCAAAGGCCGTAGATGTAGAACAAGAACTGAGTTATCAGAGTCGTGTGAGCGGTCTCTGAAGTTATTTAAGTTCATCCAACTGTGGACAACTGAAAAGCACCAACCAAACTTATACCCCCACTTGGGACTGCCAAGGTACTATATCAACATTGTGGAATATCTCAGCAACAGGGTCTTCACAATTGCAATCTCAACAGCTTGGTTACATCAGACAAGTTTATACCAAGGGCGTCTCAACCTTTTCAGCGCTTTTTTGTTTGTTTTTTCTGGGCCGTTCTCCTGTAGGCCGCTTAGTTTTACTTTTCGCGCCTAGTGTACTATAACATTGTTGCTGTCGGCCATGCAAGCATTAAGAGAGCCGGGCCAAATGGTTGTGAACTACCAGGCAATGTCAGCGGCAGCAAAGGACAAGCGTAAAAAGACTAGCAGGGCCTGTATTCACTGTCAAAAGGCCCATGTTACATGTGACTCTGGTAGGCCCTGCCAGAGATGCATCAAAAAGGGATGTCAGGATTCATGTCGCGATGGAGTAAGGAAAAAGGCAAAGTACTTGGAAGATGATGAGTCAAATATGGAGTTCACAGATAATGACGGCATTATGCTCATGACCGCGGCCGCAAATAATGGCGGAGGTAATGGCAATGTACTGTTACCCCAGCTGTCGAATTCGTTACCCCCAAGCCCTTCCGATAGGGTGTCGACAGGTACACATGGATCTCAGGATCCATTTATGTCTGGAAGCGAGATGTCACCATATACGTTTGGGTCACGGGCGACCAATTTAGAGTACTCAATTCTCAGCAATATTCTTAATACCAGTTTGGAAAACGGTCCTCAAAATATCGCCAATCTGACAGGAAGTGGACCGCAATCTGCAGGTACCCCAGAATCTGATATATCACTACAAGGAACATATTTTCCAGAGCTCAAGATCTCAGACACCATAGACATTGACTTTGCGAGTCAACAGCAACAATTTGCTGATATACAGAACTATCGACAACAGCAGTCCCAGCAAACACAACCAGAGCCAGTTTATCCCACCAACGTAGTGGGATCCAAGTACAAGACACCTGAAGAAGTTTATGAGAAAGTGACACAGCCGTTTCCTTATCCTCAAGGATTTCATTCTCTCATTGCTTATTTGAGGTCGCGATTCGATCAACGTCACCTCATGCATATGGCAAGAGCCATGGCTGCCTATAGACCAAGTTTCATAGCCACCACTAAACTCCTTAAAGAAGCTGACCTCATATTCATGGAGCAGTGTTTTCAGCGAACTCTAATGGAATACGAAAAGGTCATTTCATCCTCTGGTACCCCAACAATTATTTGGCGACGAACTGGACAAATTGCCGCGGTTGGGAAAGAATTCTGCATCCTAACGGGGTGGTCTTCAGAGCGTCTGGTATCAAATACAACTTTTATTGTTGAACTAATGGATGATAAGTCTGTTGTTGACTATTTTGATGTTTTCAATAAACTTGCCTTTGGCGATTCTCGTGGAGTTTCTATGACTGAGTGTACATTACTAAAACCCAGTGGTGAAAAAGTCCCAACTGCTTGTACTTGGACCGTCAAACGTGATGTTTTTGATATTCCAATGATGATTATTGGTAATTTCCTACCTATATTATGAGACTAGACTTTTTTGATGAGGTTATGAACTAATTGACGATTTAAGTTATTAAAAACATCACCCCATTTGTGGTGTGATAATTAGCAAGTAAAATAACGTATTTTTTATGAATCCAAAAATAACTGATATTTTACATTTCCAGCAAGTGTTTTCAAGTGAATTAATATGATTACTAAGTTATTATTAATGATAAAAATCGAGTGGTAGCTCTAAATATAGACAAGAATGATAAGTAAGTTATGACGAGCCCAGGCCATTGAGCACAGCTTCTCGATCGGCAGCACTCAAGTTCTTGAGGGACTCAGTCAATGCTTTAATAGCAGTTGCATTAGAAGAAGATCTAAGAATGGAAACAACAGATTGGATGGATGCATCACTAGCAAGTTGAGAGACTGCAGATGTGAGCTTATCTTGGTTAGATTCCAGCCATTCAGCAACAGATTTATCGTTATCGATATCTTCAAGGTGACCATATAATGACTTAAGCCGAGCAACTTGCTCTAGACGGCTTGATCGAGGTAGAGCCTTGGCAATATTTTGAATAAGATACTCTTCATCAAGTCGTCTTCGCACTCGCCAGAAGAAGAATCTTCTAGCATCTCGCCATTCAAGAACCTTTCTCACAGTTCCTTTAGCCTCCATTCGACCTGCTCTATCGTGCAGATCTGCAAATTGGACACTGATCTGCTGGTAAATTGGTAACAGGAGCTTCTCACGCTGACTCAGTTTGAGTTTAATAGAGCTACTCTCCTCAGTACTCAGGTCTTTCCTCTCAGAGTCTCTACACAGCTCGGCATATTTAGGATCCAATCTTTTCATTGTTGCCAGTAACTTATCTCTTCGGAACTTAAGTCCAACCATACCCTCAGGTTCAAGAACACCTCCACGAGACTCAACATCAGCATACATTTCCATCATATCACTGTTGATAGTTGGATCAACTACAACCCATGAGCCACCTCGCAACTCACCAGTAGGCGGGATGTAGGTCATAATAGGCTGCTTGAAATCTACCAAAGCATCCACAATGAAAGAACCATATTTGAGCACCTCATTATACATATCTCTTTGACCACCAGAGAATCCTCTCCAATTGGCAAGGATCATCAAAGGAAGTTGTTCACCATATTTGAAATCGTTTATAGCCTGAGCTGTCTTGAATGCCGAATTTGGGTACCAAACCTGACCAGCTTCCTGAATCATCATCTCAGTGGAATCCGGATTAGCTGGATCTGCTGGAATTAAATTCTCCACTGTACGGGTCTCAACTGCAATTACTCCCATAGGTATACCTCCAAGTCTGGCACGACCAACGACAACACCCTTGGCCCAGCCGTTTAGTGTTTCCTGGAACGAATCCTTATCAAATAGACCACTTTCAAAGATTCCTTCGCTTGATTCCCGTCCGGAAATCATCCATCGAACATCATAAGGCTCAGATTTAGATGGCGAGTACTCGACATCTCGGTCCCAGTTATCACCGACATCTAAAATAGGCACTGGTAGATTTCTCTTAACTGGCACGTACGACATCCATTCAACAATCTTTTGGACACCTGCCAAATCATCATGAGCAGTAAGATGAGATACACCATTTCTATGCATAATCTGAGTACCACCAAGCTGTAGATTTGAGCTGTATACTTCTCGGCCAAGGAGTTTATTAATGGCAGGAGCACCAGTCAAGATAATAGGCTGTCCTTCAATTTGAATTGCTCGCTGGCCCAATCGGACAAGATAAGCACCAATACCCACGGAACGACACGTAACCAAAGTAATCGTAAATATATCCTTATAAGCTCTAGACGTGGCTCCAGCAATGAGACCTGATCCTTTTAAGCATTCCACACCCAAGCCTTCTTCAGCTCCAATGATGCAGTCAATCTTATATCTGACTTCACCATCCTCAACAATTCGCTCGCAAGAAACAGTTTTCTTACTAGCCTTATTCAAGGTTTCGTACACCTCAGGAGTGAAGTACAAGTATTGGAATCCCTTTGATGGATTGTCCACTTCATTCCAGGCAACACTGAATAATGGTATAAGCTCATCTGCAACACCAATTCTAGCACCGGAATTGGCCGACAGGTAAATCCTAGGGATTCCCTGTTCTCTCGCGAGCTCCGTGACACGATTGAAAAATGCATCTTCCTGTGGACCAAACGAGCCAATCCTGAAGGTGATATCATTTGCAATTACAATGAACTCTCGACCACCAGGTGCCTCGGGAGTCTTAGCAAAACACTTCCAAGCAATCGTTCCAATAGTGTTAACACCAGGCTCTCGATTAATTTCAGAAATGTTTTCTCCAGAATCATCAACAATCAGCTCGGAATATGAAAAGAAGTTCTCAGGAACCTTGGATGATGGGAACTTCTTCCACTGGGAAATAACTGCCTGGCGGAAAAGTTCTGGAAAGTCATAGACATAAGTGGTTCCCATAAGATGGGCCTTATAACGCTTGGGCTGAAGCCACTCCTTGGTAGGATAAGGACTCGTAACTGCTCGCATGTGCATATTGCCAGGCTTGCCGCTGAGGGTCTTGTATACCCATTCTCCCTTGCTGTTCTTAATTTCAGCATACATATCACTCTGAACAACGTAACCAGATACATTGTTTATAACAGCACGCAGTGGGAAATTGGCTCCACTAGTAGGATCTGAAATCATAATTCGAATTTCAGCGCCAGTGACTCGTAGTCGCCACAACCTTCGACCAAATCGCTCCAAAAAGCCTGCAAATGCATCTTCAACCTGTTGAGGCTCCAATGTGAACAGAGCAGTGAAATTAATGAAGATATGATTCAAGTCAGTATTTGTAGTTTCAACAATTTCCAATGCATCCAAAATATCAGACATGAGTCTATTTGCTTCTGAAATGAGATAAGCAGGTGTCGAGATATCATCACGGATTCGACCTGGAGTGACAATAGCTCGCGTGAAATATCGCTTGTCGCTTGGCGAATTCTTAGCCACAGCTTCATAAATGTGAATATTTCGATTGTCAGTAAATACGGGCTTGATCTCGAAATTAGACAATCTACCCAGCTCCAACTGGAACGCCAACGCAGGCTCGATATGTCGAATTGTCTTGTCTTCAACATACTCAGGCCCTCTGAAAGTAAAGTATTTCGGCGCAGCACCCACTTCACTACCGATAAGGAAGGTGAGCCTCCTAACTGAACAGGAAAGCAGTTCATCCTTGTTATCTTCTATGACTTCCACAACGGACTCGAGAAGTTGATCATCAGAAAGATTAACACCAGATTCACCAACAACGACAGTAGCAATATTTGTCAAAAGTCTGTGGCCTGGAGCGGCAGCAGCAGCAGCATGAGGAACTCGCTGACTGGCAAGAGCACTTGATTTGATTTCAATACCACCACCGTTGCGAGGGAGTAGTTCCAAAGCTCGAGACAATGCGTCATCAATATCGTCAAGAATAGCTGCTGGAACAACTACACCAGTTCTCAAAGGAGAATTATCATTTCTGTCAACCAGGAAAGATAAATCAGAGATTGAAATTGCACGTGAAAACGGAGCTCTCGATGGAGATGAAGCACCTTCCACTGGAGAACCATTCGATGATGAATGGTGGCTCTGAGCGCTTAAGACGCTGCTGTATGCAGAATTATTCATATTGGGCAGTCGGAATTTATAGCTCACGGCAGGAGAACTGAAATCAAGGTGATAGCTAAGGTCTGGAATAACATATGCCCGGCTAGCCCGTCTGACATAAAGTTCCAAAGCAGCTAAAATGACATACTGATCCTGATGGCTGAAAAATTGGATCAAAACGTCAAAAACAGTATACCTCGAATCAACAACCTCACGAAGAATTTCATAGTTTGGATATCTTCTCTCAAGTCCAACCTCGCCATAGCTCGACTGGACCACAGAAGATCGCAATATATGCTCGAGCTGGTCAGATCTCTCTTTGAGCGATGGAAGTGCACATTGTATAAGAATCTCTCTTACTTTCAAAACAACCTTAGTTGTTGCTCTGCTTTCGAGTTCGACAACCTTTTTCAGCGTCGGTCTAAGGTATTGGGCAATAAGAGAGCTATCGGCCTTTGAAGGCTGGTACTCAGCCAGAATGGCAAGGATAAGATTATTTTTTGAGCCAACTCGACTGTGAGAATATACTTTCATGACAACCTTCTTGAGATCGTCCTTGTTCTCGTCTCTCAGACGAAGAATCACGTCCTCCTCGCGAGAATTTGGACCTGAGAACAAGCTCTCAATTTCATAATAATGCTCAAGAAGATCTGCCATGAGATTGTACTCGTGAGCTTGAAGCCCGTCAGCATAGCTCCTGCAAATCTTAACCAGAGGTTCAACAACAGACTGGAAAATTCCTGCTTCGCTTGCCTTTTC
This sequence comes from Sugiyamaella chiloensis, assembly GCA_030578775.1. Lineage (NCBI taxonomy): Eukaryota > Fungi > Ascomycota > Dipodascomycetes > Dipodascales > Trichomonascaceae > Sugiyamaella > Sugiyamaella chiloensis. The sequence goes on from JAKTZE010000010.1 coordinate 46,218, forward strand.
AGGGACAAATTTCTCTATAGCTTTTATAAGCTGTTTGGCAGGGAACTCTGACTTTCGATGTCGAGCTTTCTCAACGATTGAAGAAAGGTTGACATCCAATTTATGCGGTATACGACTGTGAAGAGCCGAAGCCTGGTTGTTCCACTCGCCATATGGCAGTTCAGGATCACGAACGACTTCAATTAATTCTTTAAGAGTAGTATTTGTAACAGCCTGCTGATTGGTAAATCCTGCCAAAATATTCTCGTGAACATGCAATAGTGCTTGGAAACGCTGGAAACACTTGCCACCAGTAAGAGTACTAGGACCATACTCTGGCAATTGACCCTCAAAGGGCTTAGCATGCTTGACCTTCGTTGGATCATCAAGAGCCAAAATACCAATAATATCACCAGCTTCAAGAGTTGATCCCGGTTGCTTGATCAACTGAACAATACCATCTTCCTGAGCGACCAAGGGCATGTACATCTTCATGACTTCAACCTCAGCATAGGGCTGACCAGCTTTAACATGGTCACCGCTTTCAACAAGGAAACGGACAAGCTTTCCAGGGGAAGGAGTTCGCAACTGAGTAGGATCGTTTTCAACTTCAAGAAGACATGTCTTGGAATCAACTGAAAGTCTAGTTGCTCCAACCTCTTCCTTCCAGTACACATTATGCGACTTACCACCAATTGCTATCAAAAGACCACCATCAGATAAGGATCTGACACCAACATCCACCCGGGATCCGTTAATAAATAATGTGTAAGAATCTAGAGACGATCGTGTAGCGGTGAACTTGTATCGCTGGCCTTCATAGATGAAATCAATAGTGAATAAAGACTTGAGAGCCTCTTTAGCAGGTGCCTGACCCTTTTCAAGAGATGCACGATAATCGTCAAACACCTTCTCACATTGGAAATGGGCTTTGGTAACAGCACCGCAGATAACCGCTAGAGATGGATCAGGTCGTTCAGCTGTCAACTTCTTGGAGATAAGTTCATCTAACCAACCGGTCGTAATCTTGTTGTCTTCAAAGTCAGGAGTCTCTAGAAGCTTGATGAGATACTCGACAGTTGTTCTGAAATCACCACGAATGCTGAGTTCTTTGAGAGCAACAACCATATGTTGACGGGAAGCTTGTCTGTTCTCACCAAATGCAAAAATATGACCAAACTGAGAGTCAGAAAATGAATGGATACCACCCTGGTTACCAACGGAGAAATAACCCCAAACATTAGAGCTAGATCTGAAGTTCAAGTCATGAACCATACCGCTCGAAGGCTTGAAGCCTTCACCAGGATCTTCCGAAGTGATTCGGCATGCAGTAGTATGACCCTTAGGCACAGGCCGTCGTTGAGATTTCTGACTAAGCTCAGTAGAAAAGTCAAAATCGATTGGAGTTTGGGTTTTAGGATCAACACCATAAAACAAACGGATATCCTTGACATTATGGAGAGGAATACCCATGGCAATTTGAAGCTGAGCAGCAGGAAGGTTGACACCAGTCACCATTTCAGTAGTAGGATGTTCAACCTGAAGACGAGGATTAAGTTCTAAAAAGTAAAACTTGTCGTCTTCATGAGAATAAAGGTATTCAACGGTACCAGCAGATACGTAACCGACAAGTCTACCAAGACGAACTGCGGCCTTCTCCATCTTGGAGAAAGTCTCAGGTGGTGCGACGGTTACTGGAGCCTCTTCAATGATCTTTTGGTGACGACGTTGAACTGAGCAATCTCGTCCAAACAAAGAGATATTGTTACCATATTGATCGGCTAAAAGTTGAACTTCGAGATGTCTAGCATTTCCCGCCAGCTTCATAATAAATATAGGAGAACCGGGGATTTCGGCCTCAACTTGCTTGTATAAGGCGACGAACTTGTCGGGATCTTCAACTTTTCGAATACCTTTACCACCTCCTCCTTCGGAAGCTTTAATCATTACAGGGAAGCCAATTGCATGAGCCTTCTCCAAACCATCTTCGGGACTGATAGAGCAACCCTTGGCATAGATCTCGTCAGACACAGAAACAAGACTGGTTTGGGGATCAACCTCGACCTGATCAACGCCAGTACCAGACCATGGAATACAAGGCACTTTGGCATGCTGAGCAACAATAGTGGAAGAAATCTTGTCACCAAGCGATCTCATAGCTGAGCCTGGAGGCCCGATGAAGACAATCTTCTTTGGAGAAGCTGCCAAAGATTCCGGAAGAATAGGATTCTCTGACGCGTGACCCCAACCGGCCCAAACAGCCTGTACATTGGTTCGCTCAGCAATATCAACAATCAGTTCGACATTGGCGTAGTTGTTGTTATTGGTGCCACCAGGGACCTCAACATATTGGTCTGCCATTCTAATGTAATCAGCATTGGCTTCGAGGTCCTCAGGGGTAGCCATGACTGTGAAGGAGATGGCCCGTTCATCACCAAACGTTTCATAAGCCCATTTTCGAACAGATCGGATCTCCTTAACAGCAGCAATACCGTTGTTTGCAATAAGCACCTATAGTTAGCATTGATAAAAAGAAATAAACGACAACAACTTACTGAAGTAATTACGGTGTGACCACCATGATCTTGAACAAAGTCTTTGACCTTTGATTTCTCGGCAACAGCTACCGAATTGAGTCCCAGGAAATTGGCCGGTAGCTTAGAGTGGTCGTACTGCGACATTGGTAAATCTCTGATCACAATGCACCCGTACAAACAGATGAATTGGTGATGATCTGAAAAATCTCAACCGTTTAAGATGTGGAGTTAATCCGATTTATATGTAATATGCAGCCGTGTTGAGAGGTTGGGCTCAGGGTCCATCTCAACAAACAGGGGGAGCAACTTTTGACAGGCATCTACATGCGACCACATGCGAGTGCTGCGACTCGGCTCCGGACCCAACACTCAACGGTCGGGCGACTGGAACAAAAATATCGTTTGATATGTAGGCTATAGGCTAAAATAACTAATGCTAGACAAAATGCATCTTTTCATTGGATGTATTATGAGTTTGTTATAGTGGACAATTTTGATATTATCTCAGATCAATAATTGTATATTTTCTAGTGCTGTGATGGACTGTATAAATTAATATACGCCAGCACTTTAAGGAATGAACAATAGATGTATTTGAAGTCTGCTATTAACATTTTGAGACGATTATTTTTTCAATTACTATGATTTTATGTTGTTGCTTTTTTTCATTACAATTTGATTGAATTGATTGAATTTGACAAAAAGAAATAGCTAGATTTTTGTTGTTTGATGTGAAAGGGAAGCCAAGCAGTTTCTCTATATATGGGTAGTACATGTAGTAGGAATGCCTCTGCATTGCGTTGTCTTGGAACGATGGCATGTAGGGTACAGTGCTATACCAGACCAAGGGATGCGGGATCTATGAATCTGTGTTGGCCGGTCGAGATATACTTGGGTAGGACATAACCCGCATAACCTGGCTCTACAGTATGTAAAGTGCTTGTTCAATCGTTTGATAAAGCATTTGTGATGTGATTCCAAAAATGCTTCTAATGCTTGGCGACGCCAGATACGGGACTTTTTGATGTTTCTTATCATTTACTTCTGTTTATTGTTTGTAGGCAGGTTGGGAAAACTATCGATGTTTGCTGGGCCATGCTTAATGATTTGGTGGTCTATTGATCTAGATTACATTATACCGCGCCCATATTCGCCCATCGTTTACCGTTCATAGCCGATTCACTGACTTTTATCGTTCACATTGTCGTCTCCGAATATCTTATTACGAGTCTCGAGATATATCTTCTCTTTCTCTTGTAGTTTCTGTTTGAGGTCTACAGGTTGAGAGGTCGGGGTTTGTTGAGGAGTAACCTTCTGTTCTTCGCGTTTGAGAATTCGAATCTGAGGACGATACTCTGTTCTACTGGGTCCCGATGTGGAATCTTGAATCTGATAGCTGGCATCCTGGCTGCTAGACTCAACCGGGTCACTTGTGATCCAGTCGTCCTGCCATGACTGTGACATGTTGTGCGGCACGATCAACCGAGAGCTGCAAGCACCTAGCAAGTTGATAGCAGGTTTGACATATACAGCAGAGTGGATCAGCACACCACCAAATGGCTGGTTTTGCCAAACCAGTCACATAATCCTCATAAAGGAGACAATTGACATCTCAAATGGGATTCAATCTAGTCCAATCAAACTTGATCGACTGGCTATGGCATTAAAACAGGGGTCACGAGGTTTACAAATTGATGCCCCGCAACAGATCGACGGGCCATGCCTATGTTAACGCCTCCAGTGCTGGTTTGTGAAAGTCAGCCTCATGGATGCAACATCAGAAGGGTGGACTGCTCAGGCAGTGATCACTGATATCTTTGTAAGTGGACGAGAAAATATTCATTCAATTGTCTGGAAGCTAACTCAGCTATTATTGGCTTTCTTATGCTTAATCCCTATATTTATTAGTCTGGGATTCGACTTGGTAGTGTGTTTTGTCAACATGTTTCAAACTTTAGTAGGCTCGCTGCGCTCAAGTCTCACTTCTTATACTAAGCAGCATCATACAAGGCCCGTGGTCAGCAAGAAAGTTGAATAGTTGTCTTTTTTTATTATCTTTATTTCTATCTATATTTATTCATATTTGAAAATTGCGTAGAATCTGGAGTTTTGAATAGAGTAGGTTTTGAAAATTCGGTTACGAGGTTGATCGTGGTGGTACGACATGTCATTGGCTGCTGCGCACTACACCAATTGCACAACAATCACCATAAACCCTCGTCACATCATAGTTGCTAGCATGTATAGCTCTTTTATTGCTAGATATATGAGTTGTAGTGCTTTCCTTTTCGTTTGCCAGGCTCTATAGGGATTGGCCCATGTTTCTGACCTGTCAGACTTACTGCATATGCGACATTGCATTTTTCAAAGGAAGCCTCGGTAATGGTGATTGCATAACAGATAGAGGCATTTGGGGTAATTGTACTATCTAGAAGCTCTATAAAGCAATTTAAAGTTCGTGGCTTATAGGGTAGTTCGATTAAAGACTGTATAAGACTATTTGTGGCCTACAATTGTCCTTGTACTACTAATCTGCTTATGTACGGTTTATGCACCCTCGGTGTGCTCTCATTCAGGGCATTTTTACTAGACTAGACCCGCCGCATCCAAGTTGCAACTTTGAACTCTTCATTCAATAATGGCCGAAGATAAATCTCTGTATACAACTGTCAAGAACGCTCTAACTGGAGAGGCAGCACCAGTTGTTCTCAATGTGGCACTTTTTGTTTCTGGTGTCGCTTTTATCCAGTCTCAGTTGATGGATGTCCTGGCTCCTCAGTAAGTTGTTCAAGTGGATGGAGGCGTATCTTCTAAACTAACATTAAGGCTCTAAAATGTTTGTAAATAGTTGACATTTCTCAAAAGATCAATCAATAATCATCTTCTGTTTTTGCTTTGTTTTGATATTTTACTAGTGTTTATTTAAGAGATTGTTAGTTAGTTATGTCTCGTTAGATCCCTAAAAGCCGATTCTATACACGTCTTGATCTCCTTGTAGCTCACTATCAGACAGGTTTGCTCGTCTCGCGACACCAGCATTATGGTCTCATCAATTCCAGCATCCAACTTGTTGAGTACAGTCAATACATGAGCCAAGTCGACAACAGGTCGACCATTCTCGTCGACTTGATGAAACACAAAGTCTCGGAATAATTTAACCACATATCGATCACCAGATTCTGACCACTTTGAATCTCGTTCATATTCGGGTCGATCGTCAATGAATCCAAGTTTACTCATTAGCCTTGCCAGCCGGCCATTTTCTAATTCCGAAGATAACTGCCCTTCAATATCATCACTTTCTGCAAAGCTTGCACTCAAACAATCGGCAACTTTCGTGCTCAATCTTGTTAGCAATTCGCTTGCAGTTGGAATATCTGTTTCCCGGGCTAGTCCTCCAACGATATCAATAAAATCTTTACTGTAAGCGGTAGCCAAGTATTCCAATGACTTGTCAAGTGCTTGCACAGAGTTTAAGGATTTTGCAGCCAAAACTATCATAAGTTTACCAATGCTTGCAATGTCTTGCTCTTGAGAAGCGCGGATCTCTTCCGGGGTTGGTGGCTCATCGAATTCTAAAACGTCAAACATACCACAGCAGTTGACTCGGATTCGGCCGTCTTTAACAACTAGAACTTTAGTAGGATCGATGACCCGGACCGCTAAAGTATTGTTGGAAAATGAATGCACTGCCTTAATGGCAAGTAATAACTGAACAACATAATTCCAAAGAGTCCGCTCGTCTATTGGACGTTGACTATCTGGTCGGAATGCAGCCATTGGTCCAAAATACATATCAAATAAGCTGGTGGCTAAAGGAAAGTAATCATACACAAAAACCAACGAATTATCGCCAAATGCAAGGGTGGTGAATGCTTCGTGGAGTTTGACAAGGCCAGAACTAGACGACGCCTGCTTCCACCGTACAACTGCTTTCATGGCACGTTCATTAGTGAGCCGGTATCCCTCTACTCGACGTAGACAGTAAACTTTTCCGTCCCGATTAGACACTGCCTTGTACACCCACGTTGGCTGTCCAAAAAGTCTGCCTGTCTTGTCGATGGATGTGTCTAAAGGTACCAACGAATGGTAAACATGAACAAATTCCGGAAGGTTGGCATGGTGCATTGTTTGCAGAAGAGCTTCATTCTTCCGTTGAAGATCTTCGCGTAAGTCGTTGCGTATGAAAAAGTCTTCAGGCTGTCTCTCATGAGGAGCCAGTCGGGGTCTCCCTCGACTAGATGACATTGGGTGAGGTGCATATAAATGATACTGCAACGGGTATTGGGATTGCTGCTGAAATAACATATCGGGATTTCCTATTTGATAGTGGTTAGATGGCGCTCCACCACGGTTATAATCCATTCCCATGTTATCCATATTCATTGTTCCAAATTCGTGAGATAAAGAGGCCATGGGTGGTGGTACCTGTCTTTGGTTCATCGAAGTTACCTGCTGTTGTCCCATGGATTGTCCAACAGATTGTACCAAAGGTTGAAGAGGTTGTTGTTGATGCTGCTGTTGTTGTTGTTGTTGTGGTAGTGGTGGTGGTGGCTGTTGTGGTTGTTGTTCATGTCCAAGAGGTTGTTGTGAATGGCCTGGTGGAATCGAATGCACAGACTGTTGAACGGCAACCGGAGCACTAGTCTGAGAAGACGCCTGCTGATCAACAGGTGAAAAAGCAGGCGAATTAACACTTCGTGGATTGAATACACTCGCGGGGTTGAATTGTGGTCGACTGGCTTCATCAACTTTCTTCAGACTTGGTCCATTCTTGGGCACAAACTCCGCAGTCATTCTAGTAGGTGAAGAGACGGTAGTAGGGGCAAAAGATGGCGTGAAAGAAGGAGAATCGACATTGAGCTTTTTCTTAATGGGACTATAGTTAGCGGACTCGCGTTCCCGTGTTCATTACGTACGTGTTGTTGCGCACTGGAGACATGGCCTCTGATGTAGGCGGGCCATTCCCACCCAGTTCGTGACGGAACGCGCACCCTTTGTCGGCGTACTTACAGTACCCGTGGATGAGAATGTTCCGGCACAGAGTCTGGTTAGGCTCTGGCTTGTTGGCTTCTGTTAGACCACCCCTAATGGACTCCTCCTGGTTGCTTACGTTTGCTCATATAGTGAAGTCAAGTGCCGCACACTGTCTGCTTCATGACAGTTTGACGCTAGTAGCGTTCGTCGGAATCAAATGTTAGTCTCTTTTCTTTATTTTTTGGTCTGTTTTTTTAATTCACTTATTTAAAATAAAATTACTTTTTCATTGTTAAAGTATTCAGGGGTTTCAAAAATGCCAAATGCGGATTCTTGATCATCATATAAATAGGGTCGTTTGGCTTTGAAGGTCTCCCAAAACGAAAGATCGGAAACGAAAAGCTATGTTGGGCATAACTTGGCTTAACTTAATATTGAGATATCTCTGATATTATATGTAGACCTTAACGCTAGCTTGTTGAATTCATCTGTGATGACCATCCACCGCTTCGTAGTCGAAAATATAATCTCTTCATTCAGTTCTTTCAATTCTTGTGTAACCTCCAAGCTTCCTGGATATTCTGACATGATGGTCATTTGCTGCTGCTCAACAGATCTACTATAGAGCTTATCTCTCAGACAACTTAAAACATTAGCCGATGGGCCACGAGGAGCTACGTCATACTGGAGTGCATATATCAATCCATTCGACTCAAGTAAATCATCAGTGACATCCTCACTAACTGGCAGTAATTTGAATTTCGCAGGTCGCCGGCCCCATGAACATTTTGTTGATTCATATACTTGAGCATGTAGTCCGCGTGGCCAGAATATACTGGTATTGGCAGCATTTATATATCCATCTATAGTGATAGAGTTTTGTAACCTTCTGGAGCTCAAAATAATATTCAGCTTGTCTATGAACTCCATGAAAAGTGAACAGGATAATCCATAGGTGGCTAGCTTCCAGCAATAAGCTCTGGCAAATGCCTCGAGCGGGGCTTGTGGAATAGCTATAGGTTTGCTTAGTGGCTGTGGTTCAAATGGCGGTACCTCTGTTTGACCGTAAAATGCCAACGCCTCCTCTTTGAATTGAATTTCTAATTCAACATCCTCCGTTACAGTAGTTGAGTTCATGGTTGAAACCGAAGCAACTCTATGACAACTAAACTAAAACTGGCGGCAGCTTGTAAATTCATACTGTACGTCATTTTTATTAACTTTCAATCAATCTTAGACAGATGCAGCGGCGATCCGTATTTCGGTTTCAAGCGACTAATCCGAGCCACGGGGCGTCTGATCACATATCTACAATTTAGTGTCGCAGGGAAAAGCCATTACCCGATGGAACCAACCGTAAACCAATGCACACTAGCATTAACCCAATAAGGAATTCAATCGTCCTTTTCTATTTTTATAGCATGCTGGGTTTTGGATCTACGTTAGAAACCAGCTTTTTTCCCAGTATACTAACCTGACCGCCGACCAACAAAAGGCATTACCATACTGGATGCCACGGCAAGACCACCAATTACCAACAGCAGCCGATGTCTGGATCTTACTGGAGAAGATTGTAAGGGCTTTGGTTGTGAAATAGGCCTCACTGGCCTGTTTGTAGTCATGAAGATGGAGAGATGCTAAAATACAGGGTATGTATGTATGTAGGCAAGTGCCTGCAAAGCAAAAGAAATAAAAGTAATTATTAGCCGTGTTGATGTCGATCGATCTTGAAAGTGCAGATTACATTCAACAATTGATTGTTTAAACATTTACTTTTGCATATAGTTTACATTTTATATATCATTGTGTTTCTTCGGGCTTCTCCATTGAGTGCTGTATATATGGATCTACGTGATGCAACTAGCTCTTAATTACCGTAGTCTTTCAGCTCGTCGTCGCTGTATCTCACGAACTTGCCATTGAGTTCCTTAGGACCGCCCCGGATCATTAAATTGGCTATGATGTCCCCTGGTATGTCTGCTGTTACTAACCCTCCGGTCTGTTTAAGCTTCATGAATCGCTGATGATTCTCTGGAGTCATCACATTACCGTCTAGTTAGTTTGATTAAGTAATTTCCTTGCGTAGCTCAGACACTTACGAAGTTCTCGGATATTTTGCTGCATTTGTGTGTCAACAGTACCAGGAGCGATTGATAAACTAAATATATCAGGCTCCTCAACAGCTAAACTGGCTGCCAAGTGATTCAAAGCAGCTTTAGAGCTCCCGTAAGCTCCCCATGTGGCCTATGTTAGATGCAAATTTCAATCTCTTCAACATACGTAGTATCCTGTGGCGGCACCAGAAGATACGAAAACGGCCTTTCCTTTAGTCTTTCGCAGTTCAGGAATTGCTATGGAAAGCAGTGATACAATTGAGAATACGTTGATATCATAAAGTCGTTTCCAATCAGCAATATTAGCATCCGCCAGTCTTGCTACCGGTTCCAATACTCCAGCATTGAATACAACCCCGTCCAATCGACCAAATTTCGAAACTGCCAGTTCAACTGCCTTCTTATTCACCGATTCCTCCGATGTATCTCCAGTAATATAGCTGTCATTAGTCCCATACGGATATGGTGCGCCGATCTAAACTTACTGAAAGTCACTGCTTGAAGCTGCCAGAGCTGATAATGCACTCTCAGTTCTAGAAATACCTATAACAGTCGACTTGTTTTTAAGAAGCTTCTGGACAATTGCTTCCCCGATTCCTGTATTAGCGTATCCTCCATTTGAAACTCTCTGGACACAAACCTCGTGAAGCTCCGGTTACGATATAAACCCCACCAGTCATAGTATAATATGATGTACGGCTTGGAGATGTCCAGAAACTAACTGATAGGTAACATGCAGATATGCATCATGCAAAAGAGAATCGTCCAGCAAAAAAGAAACTACGACACCTCCTGTTCTCACATGGTCTCCCACTGTAATACTTAGAAAGGCTCTTACAGGCTTAAATAGGACTGATCGGACGGGAAGTCTTGCTTTCCTGAAGATATGGCCGTAGCTGACAATTCAAAATGAAGTTTGCATAAAAGGACTATAAAACAGTTGAACTACTACCAAAAAAAACAAAAACATCCGCATTTAAGTTAAAATAGATTCAAACAAGTCTGAATTACAATGAAGAAAGATAGATTCAAACCACAGTCATATATTAACCAATACCATATTGAGACTGGTTCTGAAGTTGGATACCTGATCCGGTTTTAACATGTCTCAAATTACCATGAGATCAAGTTTCCAGCGGCTCGTCCCTTTATGGTCTATAGAGGCCTATATATAAGATTGTGTCTCAGACTTGCGGTCAAAGAGATGTCCTGGCGACGCGGTTATAGAGGTCCTTCTGTTGAAAATTGGCAATCGCCACCCGATCTAAAAGAATTACGAGATACTATCAGGGCTGTGATTTGGAACCAAGGTGACATGAATTTGGCGGATCGGGAATTGGACAAAATACACTTGTCTCTAAGTAAAGCTATCGAAACGTATGTCACGGGTAAGATAGGTGAAATGACTGGTGCAACTTGTCAGAGTTGTTGCCACTGCTGTTGCAACGATCAGAAACACGAAAGCGATGCAGAGTCTGATAGTTGGGTTAGTTTGACAAAAGAGGACAAACCAATGGCAGATGAACGAGCTCCCGTTGAACCGGCTCAAATATTATAATAATAATTATAATAACAAATTTGACATATTTCTTGTTACTTAAAATGAAAAAGCGATGAATTGGTCAGTAGTTTCTTTATTATCGCAGATAAGTTGTTACAAGGATGAATTCTTCCGCATTCAAATTAACCTTGCATGCGTACACTAGATACGCCCCACACATGACATCCCCCCTACATATTCTCTGCATGCTCTATCTCCTTGTTTTTCAATCATTATACTTGATTCATTGACGACTGATAGCTGCTTTTAAACTCATAAGAGCACTCACGTTATATATTGTCAAGCAAACACTATTACTGATAGAATAAAGGCTCAAAGGAAGGTCAACTGACTTATCCCTCATTAGTCATCCGCAGCTACCGCTTTAGGTGCATTCCAGTGCCCAATCTATTAGCATAATCAAAACAACATTAAAACATACATCCTATTTAAATGAGTAAGACGCGTGAGCGCGCAGATCAACAATATCATGATTGAGTTACCGACAGAGGTAATAGACAGGATATTCCAGTTACTGGATCATTCAGAGCTTATAGCTTGTATGGGAGTATGCCAACGGTGGAAGATCCTGGCATGCCAGAGCTATTTATGGACTAGGTTGAGTGTCGCGGAGGTTGAAGATACCCTTCCGCTTATTATCAAGCATGATCTATGGTCGTTGATGGAAGTAGCTGAACGGTTATTGATAAATGTGGAGACACTAGTGGTTGATTCCCCCAACAACAGTGCTTATATTACGGAGCATATTGTTTCCAAATGCAAGAGAAACGGTCGGCTGTCAAGGGTTGAGCTCTATATGTCTGGCGAGAGAGATGCTCTAGAAGTCCTTGAAACACTGCCAGTGAGCTTAAGACACTTGAAGATAGAAAGCAGTGTTCCTGTGCTGATGGTGGATAATGTGTTTGAACGACTGGGACTGAGTCTCCAGACGTTAGATCTTACCGGGGTCATTATAAAGGACAAGCATCTGTTCTCCTTGGGCCGTCACTGTACCAAACTCCAAAACCTCAGACTTCCCTTTTTATACTATGTATCAGAGACTTCATTGCGGGTATTTCTAACTGATATATGCTCACCACTGCTGGAGAAGTTATCGATCTGTGCATATCACCTAGATCCGGAATGGTTGTTCAGTTATATTACAAGACAAAACTCAGCAGGCAGAGAATTCAACCTACAAACTTTGAATATCACCGGATGTGAAATGTTTACTCTACAGGATGTGCGTACTTTGAGGAAATTAATGGATTATAAATGCAATATTATACATTCTGCGATACTCGAAGACAATACTGTTGACGCATATCACAGCTTTATCGATAACATATATGGGGGTCTCAGGCCGGTCAGTCCGTGAAGAACTCATAGCATATGTGAATGACTAAAACCAATGACGAAATGTTCTAGGATTGAAGCTTCAACGCACATACACTACATCACCATCTCTGACCAACTGGCCAATCTTGCCATTATATGGCAAAGATGCAGTTGAAGTGGGTCCAAAATACAGACCCAGGCGATGCTCAGCGGACGTACTATTCTTATTAGATATGCTCAAAGCTTCGCATGACTTGTCCAATACACGGCCAATAACTATATCCTTCGCAAAGAACACAGGCAACCGTTTCTCAGGACGAATAGCAGGATTTCCAAGAGTATCTTTGGAACTGGATGCTGGTCGTACAATATATAGGTACGTTCTATTATGTGTGGCAACCTTATCATCTCCCTTGGCAGTTCGCTTTAGCTCTGATATAGCAGCTAATGGTGATGGCTTCTTAGGTGTAGAGGGTGTCGTAGACTTGGACCACAATGCACGGATTCGTTCTAAAGATGCTGGCATCTGCTTAGGTGGTTTCTGTTTGGCAGCAGCAGCAGATGATGGAGATCCACGGTTTATCAAATGTTCGGGACCTTTCAGTGAAGATGGGACAGAAGCGACTGGCTTCGTAACATGACCAGGACGAGTACCAACAACAGGCTTTGTTTGTGATGAAGCAGCTGGCTTGGCAACACTCTTAAATGCATTTAGAGGAACACAGTGATGACTGGAAGGATCCCTGTGTTCACTGCAGTAGCTCTTCTTACATTCGCCACATTGAAATCTATAAGTTAGCTTATCTCATCCATCATATAAACATCATAAATTGGAACTTACGGTAAAAAGTCTACGGAATGACACTCAAAACAGTGCTGACCGATCTCCAAAAGTCCCTGTGACTTCTCTGTTAAAGAAGCCATCTATCAAAAATTGTATCAAAGTTTATAAATCAAAAAAAGTATGTAATGTTAGGATGCTAAGTTTAGATATCCGGGCCATCACATAAGCATACAGGCGCATTACATACATATATGTCTGCGGAACATTCGAGAGCCGCGCCACCCCAGATTCCCGATTACCGTTTTAGGTGGCTGTGATGATGAGATGAGTCGCTGAATTACAAAAGTTTTATGGCATCTTCCCTAAGAACGTTCTTTCGTACTTTTCCAGTAGAGGTTTTGGGCAAGGCTTCGACAACTTTAACTTGCTTGGGCACTTGGAAGCCACCAATTTGTGTCTTCAACCAAGTCTTTAACTCATTCACATTGAATGGCTTCTGTGAATCCCGTAGAGTAACAAACGCAAATGGAACCTCACCGTAAAGCTCGTCTGGGACTCCTACAACAGCAGCTTCTAGAACATTTTCATACTTGACAATCACTCCTTCTACACTGACAGATGAGATGTTTTCACCACCAGAGATGATTATATCCTTTTTCCTATCCAATATCTGAATAGAACCGTCTGGGTGCATCACCGCAAGATCACCACTTCGAAACCATTCCGCAAAAGACTTTTCAGTCTCATCGGGATTATCATGGTATCCTCTTGCAACAAGATTGCCACGGACCACGATTTCTCCAATTTCTTTACCGTCTTTGTCAACATCCTCCATTTTATCATTGACCACTCTAGCCAATGATGACGTAAGAAATCCAAAACCTTGTCGAGCCAACAATGCATAGTGATCATCTTTGGGTAACTTTTTCCAATCCTCGTTGAAGTAGGCCCGGGTGAACGGCCCGTACGTCTCGGTCAAGCCATACATATGCACTGGGAAAAGGTTCAAACTAATCATGTCTTCAAAAAGCTTTGCGCTGGGTGGAGATGCTGCTACAATGACTCGAACCTCCCTTGGTGCCTTTTTGGCCTTTTTACTGTTAATAATCATAGTGTTCACAGTAGGAGCAGCATTCATATGACTGATACCTTCATCACTAATGACATCCCAGATATAATCAACATCAATCTTTCTAAGGCAATAATGAGTACCGCGAACTGCGGTCACTGCATAAGGATATGTCCAACCAGCAGCATGAAACATAGGGAGGGTCCACAAGTAGTGGCACCTATTATTGCCGAATATATCTTGTGAATTGAGACCAGCTTCTACAATATTTGCCATTGCTGCCAGATAGGTACCACGATGGGTGTATTCAACTGCCTTGGGCCTACCGGTAGTTCCGCTGGTGAAGAACAGACCTAACACACCATTCTCATCCACATGCTCACCATGAAGAGCTTCCCAACCTACACCAGGTTCTAACCGAGAACCCTCCTTTATCGCTTGGGTGTATTGACAGTTGGCGCTGTCATCACAATCATCGAGATCCACCAGAATCTTTCGTCTAGGATCAGATTGGACCAGATGCTTGAACTCATCATCAACAATCACCGCATCTGCCTTGCCAAGATCTAACATGTAGGAAATCTCTGTTGATTTCAGACGATAATTCAACCCCAAGATGATGCCTCCGGCAGCTACTGCTGCATACATAGTTTCAAGATGAGCAGGGGTATTTGGACCCACGATTGCGATACGTTTCAGTCCGTGGCTCTTAAAGTACATGGCAAGATTCCTCACTCTATCACTGAATTCTCCATAGCTCCGCTTGATGGTCTTTCCAGTAGCAGATTTATGGACTATGGCTGGTGCTCCTGGCTCAATGAGAGCAGCTCGGGGAAGAAAATAAGTTGGATTCAGATGATGGAAATGTATAGGTGTATTTGAAGGAGGATGTTGTGCGACACGGGGAGCGACATGCGTCAACACTTGAGCCAGACGAGTTTTAGCAGATGACGGCGACATGATTGATGTGTTCGAACTGTTTAGGAGGTTGGTGTAATCAATTATATAGATGGTTGCCCCGCAGTTCAAAAGGTGATGTGGGGTACGTCAGCCGTACTTCGCACAAATAGCGGACGATTTGGCGCCGGGTTGGTGCCGATGTGGCCTCGACGCGGAAACCTGTAGGATTGGTCGAACGCAATAAGACCGGATCTAGCTCGGCGTTTTCGCAAACTTTCACCCAGAACACGTAAAGACCCCAATTGAGACAACTAAACCTTGTACTTTCTATTATATTCTATTTAAACCTATGGAAGTGCCTCAAATTGTTGGTAAAAGCAGGCACGCCCTTTAGACTCGACACAACAAACAAAGCCACCTTTGAAATGCCACACCTATATTATACAACTAATATTTTGACGATGGTATCATATACAACTAGTACATGCTTGTATATTATCATTCCATTTAGCTTTAACAGTAAATAATAAATTGAAAAGCTTTAATCAACCCTTAGATTGATTGACCCCACACTTTTTTATTATGCACACTTATCAGTAAAGTTCCGGAAGCAGTCACATCACCTGATGGGCCTCACGTGATGTGAGTGGGATCAAATTTTTCACTTCACCCATTTACAGTCAAACCAAATACCGTAGGAATGTCGGTTGCATCCAAGGTAGGATAGTCAGAATTGGGAGGATCTCACACAGAACCTTTTTGCGGTGCTGAGCGACGACGGTTCGTCGGCTCCTGCTGCCGCTGCTGCCCCAGCAGTGTCCAGCGGTCCCGTTAATGAGGTGGTTAAGAAGACCACTTCCAGCAAGAAGACCGATCAGCCTCCTGCTAAGGCCAATCCTAGTCGAGCCAACCCCAAGCGAACTGGACCCACTGGAAGCGAGGGAGCTTTCCGAGACAAGAATGTTGGACGAAACAAGAACCGAAGCCGAGGTAGTGCTGACAACGAGGCTTCTCGAGGAGGAAAGCGACCTTCTGGAACCAGACCTGACCGACACTCTCAGACCGGAAAGACCGATACTGAGAAGAAGGTTTCTGCTGGATGGGGTGACAACCGAAAGAAGCAGGACGATGAGGTTGCTGCTGAGACCATTGCCAAGGATGATGCTGGTGAGGTTGAGAAGGAGGCCAGCCCAGAAATCCCTGCCGAAGTTGACAACACTAAGACTCTGGATCAATACTTTGCTGAGTTGAGCACCAAGAGTGCTGAGGTTGCCGGTAACCGAGCTGCTCGACGAGCTAACGAGGGTGCTGATGACTCCAAGTGGGCTGGTGCCGCTGAGATCAAGAAATCTGACGAGGAACTTGTTGCTGCCTCAAACGTCAAGAATCTGCGAACCAAGGCCAAGAAGGAGAAGACTGTTCTCGAGGCTGAGTTTAGCTTTGCTGCTCCTTCTACTTCTTCCAGTCGACCTTCTGGCCGTGACTCTGGCCGAGACTCTGGCCGTGAGCGAGGCCGACCCAACGGAAAGCGACCCGCTGGTGCTCGACGACCCCGTCCTTCTGCCGCTGTTGTTAATATCACCAACAGCGATGAGTTCCCCACCCTTGGGGCCTAAAAGCATGTAGTATAAACCGATGATTGTGGTGTGTAGTCATTGAGCCATTTTCATAGCTACCATTTCTAGGTATCAATATTTCAATGTGCTACTATTGACTTGATTTGTAGACAACTAGCCCCTGATAATTTAGTTAGGTCCATTATCTGTTTCAATATGTTTTGTCCGGACTGTATGTTGATCAAGAAGCAATTCGAAAATGTTCTGAAAAAGGTCCAAAGGATGTTCCGAATAAGAACAATGTATTTTTAAATAAGTTTCAAGTATAAAAAACTAAACTCCACAGCCCAGACCTAGGCCTCAGCTACCTCGACATGCTCATGATCGGTCTTTGCAGCAATATTCTCGGTTTGCTCCAGGGCTTGACCTCCTCTCAATTGAGCTTCGGTAATATATTTTTCAAATTGTCTTGCAGGAACTTTGTTTGCAAACAGCTCGTCCAGTTCCTCATAGGTTCTGTTCTTGACTTCAGGAACAAAAATATACAAGACAACCAAATTAATCATCAACAAACCCGCAAAAATATATCCAACTTTAGCCTCCAGGTCTCCTTCATTAGGATTGATAATAAAAGGTAACACAAAAGTCCACATACAGTTCAATGCCTGATACTGACTGATTGCAATAGTAATGGTCTTAGTTCTGACCCTAGAGGAAGGGATCTCTGATGCTAGAGTATATGCAACATTACCGATACCTCCATTGTAAAAGAAGTTAAACATAACTAGGAATGCTACACATGCTCGTCGAGTTGCAGGGTTTGAAGTGTCAATTCCAGTTGAGGCAGCCAGAAGTAAATCCAGGATTAAACAAACAACACCACCAAGAATCAACTTTCTTCTTCCAAACCGGTCAATAATTAAAAATCCCGCAATATTACCCGCGATGGATAAAGCTTGGGCACCGATTCCAATATGGAAGCTCTCTTCCGCACCAACACCAATTAATTGGAAAATATAAGATTGATAACTTGAGATAAAACTTACACCAGACAATGGGTGACAGATAAATGCCAAGCAAGCCAAAAGGGTTCTTCGAAGATTGGTACCTCTGAAGCATTCGGTAAATGATCCATCAGAAGATAATTTATTAGCTTCTTCGATAGTCAATTTCATTGCAACCAACCGGTTTTGCGCATCCAGCTCATTGCTGCAAAGACGCCTGAAGATTTTGAGTGCCTTCTCGTCCTCGTCTCTTTTGACATAGTAAAGAGGAGATTCTGGCATAAATGGTTGAAGCAATAACCCGACAATCCCAACACCCCACTGGGCACAATAAAGAGATCTATAAGACCAATCATTAGTCCAAGTACCAACATAATTGACCATGATGGACGCAAAAAACGGCGCAATACATTGTGCAATATTCATACAGCCAGTAGCAAGTGCTCGGATTGGCAATGGAGAAATTTCTGCCGTATAAGACAAACAGAGTCCAAGGAAAATACCCAATGCATATCCGTTGAGCATCTTTCCAACGAAAAAAACTGCGATAGTTTTCGAAGCATATTGAACTCCAATAGCAGCTACGGACACACAAAGCCCAAGTGTTATAATTCTTTTCTTGCCGAAAATATCACCAAGATAACTTCCTGACAAAAGCCCGGTTACAGTAACAGCAGTTGGACCGCCCTGGATAGCAGATTGCCATCGAGCCTGCAAAATATATGCACCTTCAAACTCATAGCCATAGTCCTTTCTGAATTCGGGGACCGAAACAACTGACCCACCAGCTTGGTTGTCAAAACCTACAACCATCATGATCCAGAACATCATCATGACCCACATAATATTTTTGGGATATTGCTTGATACATTGCCATATGGTTTGATCATGAGAACTTTGCTCAAGAGCTCTGGCCTGTCTCACATAATCGCTCTCCTCGTTCACGAGATTTTGAACAGGATTCTTCTCCTCGTCGTTAATCATGTGGAATTACAATAGGACAGCAGCAACTGTATATCAGACAGTAAACTTGTTCTTATATTCGCGAGACATTTTCTATACGATCTAAATTGCGGGGTAGCTTCGGGATGATAATTTACCGAACTAGATTGGTAGATCGACTCGAACTGATCTGGAACTGACTTTGCTAGACTATTTGGGGGTTAATAGGGGACGGAGACCCCCATAGCAATATCGGGGATTCCGGTGGTGTGGTATGCCCAGAATCTACCATGAAAATTTCAGTTATCATCACAGCGAGGATTGGAATGAGAGAAGCCATTTTTAATATGCTTCAAGTTTCGATAATCGTGCCGGATTAATTTAACCGTCGACTTAGACGATCTAAGGGAATGATTGCCGTTACGACCACACATTTCAACCGAAATCTTGCTACCGGGTGTATTGATAGTCTCATTTAGGTCTAGTAATGGAATTAAAACATCATCATCTACCTAATTCAGTTGTGTACATTTACCAATCACTGATTTTCGGTATATCATTGTCCGAACGACCCAGTTATTCGAACTTGAAGGGTCCCTATATGTGGGGTATTAGCGTGGGGAAGCCACATCGTTATCCGGAACGTGCGTCAAACTACTGTAGCAAAGCCAAGTCTGGTACCTGGCGAATGCTCCATAGTGCGTGCACCCCCAATAGAGAAGAATAAAAGAAAAGAAAATAAATTAGCCGAATATGAGGGCAGTAGAAATGAGGGCAGTAGAAATGAGGGCTCGCTACTGGGAGATCGTGATATAATAGTAGTAAGTAGGCAATGCGAATTAGATGAAGAGGCAATACTATATGTCATATGTAAGGCTAAAACAACATATGAGGAATCGTGTACTTGAAACGTAATATAACGAAAATTAAGGAACTCGAAATCAAAGTTGAAGTTCAAATTGAAATAAAAAATAGCACAATGACAGCAGACAAAAAAACAAAAAATTAAAACAAAAACGGACCCATTGATTAAATAAAATAAATAAAATACGTATTAGTGTTCATGGTAAGTAACAAGGTATCATGCAAT
Organism: Sugiyamaella chiloensis; assembly: GCA_030578775.1. NCBI lineage: Eukaryota > Fungi > Ascomycota > Dipodascomycetes > Dipodascales > Trichomonascaceae > Sugiyamaella > Sugiyamaella chiloensis. Next base: position 66,048 of record JAKTZE010000010.1, read on the forward strand.
GTCTATCATAAATCATACCGATCGTAACTCCACTAGCGCGTCCACTGCTAGCTTCTCTCGGTCATCCTTGCTTCTAAGTCCAACAGCTCCAATTGACTGCCAGTCCTCATCGTCAGTTTCGCCATGCTTGACAGGCGTCTCATCAGAAGGATCTTCAGTCAGGTCTTCACTGTCACTATCGTCATCAAAAACATCATCATAACGGTCATCGTCATCATCTCGGAACGCAACTCGTTCTCGTATACGTTCACTGGCACGTCGGGGTCGTCTTGCACCAGCAGATCGCGACAACCGAAATTCAGGGGCATCATGAACAGAATTATGGAACATCATATCATCATCTGCCAATGACACATCATCTGCCCATACACTGGTTATACCATCTCCAGATACAGTACGGTCCGAAGCTGCTAGTAAAGGTGATGGAGGAGGCTTTATGGTGCTAAGCTCAGCACTAATACTACCACGATGTTTCCGATTAGATAACATATCAGTGCGACGAGCACTCCATCGACCCCACCCAACCTTCTCAAACACTATGCTGTTAACAGGATCGCCAGAATCTAAAGCAGAGATAATTAACCGTCGTTGCTTGGATAATGACAAATCTGCAAAACCGGAAATTGTCTGTGAAAGATGCATTGTTATATGACGCATAGGAAGAGGGCCCTGGGATAAAAGGAATCGTGAAAGTTTCTCAGGGGTAACAGCAGCAGCTGCCGCTAAAGCAACTGGGGAATTAGTGTTCAATGGACCGCCTACTCCATTGTTAGAGGGTGCCACGGAAGGTGCAGCAGCAGAGCCCTGCAAGGTTGCAGGAGGTGTAGAGCTGGGCGTGAACTGTTCACGGAAAGATCGCAAAGAACTGCTAGATGTGGGAGTACCATGGTTGCTAGACAATCGTCGTCGTGATGAGGCCGGAATTGACTTTGGAATTGGATGCCATCGTTGGTTCGATAGCGATAACATCTGTGCAGCTGCTGACGAACTTGGCGACAACGGGACCATCATAGGAGACTTGATAGAAGGAACAGGAGATACACTTGCAGGAGAAATAGATAACCTTTGGCTGCTAACACTTCCTCTACCATGACTGGTTGACAAGGTAGGAAGAGACGAAGGTACTGATCCTGGACCAGTTGGTGGTGACAGCGTATCAGTGGTGGTTCGTGGAACATCCATAGTAGGCGATTTGGTCATGTCAGGAGCACCGCGAACATTGGAATAACTTCCAAGACCATTCAAAGCCATGGACAGAGCAGACATTGCTTAGAAAACTCGATAGATAACAAAGTTATTGTGCCAAGTTTCAGAAGACCAAAAGTCAAGTATGTATATGTAGTGGGGATGTGACAATTAATTAGTACCACTTACAGAGTGTGGACTGCAGTGATGCGATTAGTCACGATAGAGAATCACAACTATCTAAAGGAGAAGTGTGGTTGAAAGTCAAATCAAACGGATTCTGAAAGAGTTTCAAGCCAAATCACGAGAATTTCAAAGTATTGACAGTAGTGAATAGTCAAAGAGTCAGATCGCGTTGGGGATATTTATGGATGGCATGTGGAAATTTCACTCGTTTGGGACATCCCAAAATGGTGTAGGCGTGGGCAGGGCAGGGCGCAGGTTTCAGGGATATTGACGTTATGAAAGGTCATGAGGTCGCGGGAGCCAAGGGGCAGAGGGGGACCCACGGAGTTGGCAAGAAGTGACCGATGAGCGTTTATTTGGAGGCCATTACGGAAGAAAGCATGGGGATCATTTATGTCAAGGCTATCACATGGATATTTGGATTATTTGGATTAAAATAAGACGTGATTTATGGAACAGGTATTTGAATTTTGGCAACTTTAGGAGCCTAAAGCACGGGCAACATGCCAGCCAGTGCGTACGTTACTGCGCACTGATACGCACGGGTGGTTTCGGCCTGCACCTGCTATATGCAGCAACCATCTGGGGTATGCGGCTACCACTTTTGGCCATATGAGCGGTGTGGGCTTGAACAGGTGGCCAAATAAATATGCAGGCGGGACTTGGGTTTGCTAGATTAGGTCAACGTTGGATATGGCGTTAACGGCTGGCGCATGGGCATATTGGCATGAGCAAGCAAAGGCTGGAAATCACCTATCAATACTGTACAATATCCGCCTTTATTTCTACATTTTTATCACCACCACCACCTCTGTTGTTTGCCAATGTCGGGCAACTAACTGCAAGACAAAGACAAAGAGCTCCCACACGCGCATACATTTACATACACTGGATTATCGCCAATGCACTACTTGCTGTACATAATAACGCTGGTCCCACCGATTAGCTACATTCGACACAATTTTATGACGTACATGACTCATGCTTGGCACACACTAATAATAATCAAACTGTTGCCTGCTAACGGTCCGGGATGTTGGAACATGTTTACTCGTCCCGTTTTAATAACCGATGACATGGTTTATGGTAACTTTATATTTTGCTGGTAATCAAGTCAGGCCATATATGTCAATTGACTTTGAATATTCGGCAAACTAGTTTATCGGATATATATCCATGACTAACAATATTAGGTCAGGTCAGATTCCACGATAATTGCCAAATAAACGCAGTTACTGTTTACAATCGTGTATTGCCTAGCGGGTCGCACAAGAGCTATCGGTGTAGCACGCCAGCCTGCTGCACCAGTCTGCCACTATCAACGCACCTGTACATTTATGGATGCATGATGCAGACAACTGCGATCATAGTAGTTTCACATTAGCTTATCACCTGTAGTAAGACATTTGACAAGGCCTTGACACTGATTCTGTGACCTAGAGAATAATGTCACATCAGTTTATGCTACATTGATTTCGCCATTGACTGGTAGACTTTGCCTTTGTTGCACTATATTTTCAGTCATACATCTCTAACGAGGGCAAGTTTGGAAATAAGCAAAAAAATAATAAAAAACAAACTAAAAATAAAATAAAATCTGCAGCAGAAGAGAAAGCACGTCCAATAAGCTAAACTAACTAAATCACAAAGTTATTTTATTGATTGAATAAAGTTATTTTCTTGAAATCAATGTGACCTCGTTCAACGTATCAGAATAGTACACGTACTTATATGGTTCGGGTTGCCATAGTAGTGATCTATTCACAGGCACTATAACATTTATCTCTACAGGCGTAGCAGCATTCGATGACAGTCTAATAATCTTAATTGATTACACTTATAAGGTTGAACCAGCTGATATTATTGTTTGTACGATGTATACGAATCCAATTGAGTTGTTAGTAGAGTCGAATCAGTCAAATGGGTGAGTTCTATTCAAAAAAATCTTGCACGGGGTAATAATAGAGCGTGCCATCAAGAAGGCTCATAACATTGTTATTGTTAGAAAATCGCAACTTTAAATACCTATATAATAACGTAAAGGACACAATTGTTCAATCAAAAATGTTATACCAAGTCAACATCTGTAATAGAAGTAGTCTAGTGCAAGAGCTACCGCGACTAACTAAACAATTTCATCTGACGCATATGGTCAACCCGGTATGTCAGGTTAGAGAAATTACCGAAATATCATGCATAGTACCATTGCCTGATTGATGGAGACTGTCCTATCACATGCTGGGCATTACCGCTGCAGCGCGCATCTTTGAGATATCAAGAAATCGTCAAACTAATCAATACCCCCACGCCAGACCGGAACAACTTTAGTTTAAAGTTCTTCGAGGAATTGTTATAGGGATATAATCAATTTACTGCCTTAGCCAACAGCCACTAGTACAGAACACTTTCACTCAAGCATAGAGTTTGTTGCCTCGGCGAGTCCCGGAGGACACACAGAGGGTTCGGAGGGTAGTTTATTGTGGGGAGGGGCTCTTTCATCTTCATCCACCATGGGCTACGCAATCACAAATGTAAGGATCATTAAAACATGACCGATTTCTAACTCAGGCCGACAATAGTCGGATTTGCGTGGTAATGGTAGGACTACCAGCTCGTGGAAAATCTTTGATTGCGCAAAAAAGTAAGCTAGCTTGACATAAGTATGAAATCAAAACAATCAACTGACCACAGTCACCCGATACCTGTCATGGATGTCTATCAAGGCTAAATGCTTCAATGTTGGATCGTACCGGAGAAAAGAAGCATCAAACCCGAATGCGGACTTTTTCGATCCCAGCAACGCGGAAGGTGTCAAGTTACGACGGCAGGCAGCTCAAGCTGCTGTGGATGACATGCTAGAGTGGTTTGACAAGGAGAACGGTGTGGTGGGTATTCTTGATGCTACCAATTCCACCAAAGAGCGTCGACAATGGATCAAGTCGCTCATGAAGCATCATAATATCGAACCCATGTTTGTGGAAAGCTGGTGCGATGATACCGATTTGATAATGCACAATATCATGGATGTCAAGACAACTAGTCCAGACTATGTTGGCCAGGATCCAGACCAAGCTGCCCAAGACTTTATGAAACGGATTCGAAACTATGAACAAGTTTACGAGACCATCAGCGATGAGAGTCTCACTTATGTCAAGGTGATTAATGTCAATTCACAGGTCATTATCAATCGGATCCAATCGTACATCCAATCACGAATTGTCTACTACTTGATGAACTTGCATATCAAACGACGTTGCATCTATTTGAGTCGTCATGGGGAGTCTGAATTCAACCTCACTGGACAATTGGGAGGAGACTCCAATCTTTCATCTCGAGGTGAAACATATGCCACTCGATTGCCTCAGCTAGTCAAAGATGCAGTTGGCGATCAGTCATTGACAGTTTGGACCTCAACACTGAAGCGAACCCAACAGACTGCAAGATTTATGCCCTACCGACAGATGCAGTGGAAAGCATTGGATGAGCTTGATGCAGGCGTATGTGATGCCATGACTTATGAGGAGATCAAGCAAGATTATCCTGATGATTTTGAGGCTCGAGATGCAAACAAGTTTGAGTATCGGTATAGAGGAGGAGAGTCATACCGGGATGTAGTCGCTCGACTTGAGCCCATCATCATGGAGCTAGAACGCCAGGAGAACATTATGATTGTGACGCACCAAGCGGTGTTACGGTGCATCTATGCATACTTTATGAACGTGCCCCAGGATCGTAGTCCCTGGATGGACGTGCCCTTGCATACCCTCATCAAGCTGGAGCCTCGTCCATACGGCACACTTGAAACACGAGTTCCTGCAAATATTCCTGCCGTCAGTACGTATCGGGAGAAAGGCTCTACTGTTTTAGGACTTCCTTCTAAATAGGTCCCAACTCAGACAGACAAACACACCTCCAAAAAAAGTGAACAAAGTTTCTTTATTAGGCTTGCTTGTAGCTGTTAACCTAACTTGACTTAACGAATCAACATGTATGCAATTCTATGAAAAGGAAAGATCCACCAAGCTGAGGTATAACGTAGATAGCCAAACAAATCAATTGTAGTATTATTAACCATCCTATTAATTATGATCCGGTTCCGATTGTTAATTCCTCCGGTTACCTGATCTCAGTGCAACACGATGATGGCCAAGTAGTTGTTTCATCAGGCAAAGTGCAGATCTTGCACTCAATCTCGCATGCCGATCAATACCCTGCGTCGTGACATCACTGCACCCTTGCATCAGTTGGGGCCCCAACACCACGTGAACGATTAGATAAACCCCTGAGTGGCGGGTAGTCGATAACGATAGGATCGATTCGGCATCAGATGTGACACGGTGTATCGGCTGCAACACCGGCGACATTGGAGCCAATTGCACCACAAACTATACCATGTTTGCTGCATAACCAAACACACATACCCCCAGCGTACCCGGTCTGCATAATATCTTATTCCAGCTGACATGGTTGTGCAGCATTGCAGCCAGGCCACCGCTGCTTTACCGTGTCAATTTTCTCAATGCTATGCATTATTATATATCCCCATCAAAAAAAACCACATTCATATGGTTCACTGGTGAGTAATAGGATCGGTGCCTATGACACGGCAAAGTGGACCACTTCCCGCTCTCGGCCGATCATGCACCTCTCGATCTGTTTCATGTGGGCCTTTACCAAGCGCATTGGAAATAATATCGGCTACTGAAGTGCCTCGTGCAATCAATGTAACACTATTGGCAACAAGTTGCCTAGCAAATGCCAAATTGAGTCCTTGGCTCCGATTTCTTCCATAGCGTGTTTTGAAATACAAACATCCAACCAGTCCAAAAGGTACCACTAGCTGAAAAAACAAAAAAATACAAATCACACCCGCAGAAAATAAAAAAATATATATCCCACTGTCAACTGCAGCATATTATGCAGCTCGTATGCCCCCCACCTTGTACATTACAGGAATAATAATTGCAAGCTGCAGCGGTCCACGAATTGGTGCTGCAAGAGCCGGGCCCGGCCAATGTAATTCTCGACCAATTCCGATTCAGTTGTATTTAAAGTGGGCCCCAAGCCTGGTTAGCGCATTTTCATACAAATCTCAACTTTCTTACATCATATTCATTATAATTCAGTCGTCTATATAATAGAGATTAGTATGGAATCGTGGTCTCCATACTCTCCCAATTTTATGGGCCCGTCGCCACCAATACCAGTTATTAAGCCCAAGCGACAGATTCGCATCTCTCACACTGACGTCGTCCGAGGGTTTGCTATCAATTACCCAATATTTGATGTCCAGCCATTGGCGGTTGCCAATGCTTCACCAGCACATCAACAGCTGATCCCAAGCTCGGGGCAAATCTCCACCAAGCGTTATTCAACTTCGGTGGATGAACGGAGTTTCTTAACTGTATATGAATATATGGTCAATGGGCAATGGATTATCTGGGATTACTATACAGGATATGTTCATCTCACTGGACTTTGGAAAGCTATAGGCAATTCAAAGGCGGACATTGTTCGGTTAATTGACAATTGCCCGAGCCTGGAACCGGTGATTAAGAGAATCCGAGGAGGATTTCTCAAGATCCAAGGAACATGGGTTCCGTTCTCGGTTGCACGAACTTTGGCAGCCCGTACTTGCTATCATATCCGCTATGCGCTGATTCCCATATTTGGACCGGATTTTCCCGACTCATGCTTGCAGCCTTATGAAGAGGGTTTTGGTCAGCTTCAATTGACCAATACACCGGAGAACACCAAGAGACGACGGAAAGTGCGTCTTGTGACAAATGATGGTCGTAGTTCCAATTTGGGAGCTTCGATGGGAACTGCAGTAGCAGTTCCGACTTCCCATGTGACCACAGGAGGATTAGGAGCTCCATTCACTCCAACATCTCCAACATCTCCACCACGCCGACGTCGAAGAAGTGACATTCCTACCAATGCTATCATGGCACACCAGTCATCAACGAACAATGGAGCGTCTCATCGACACTCGAAGTCCATTGGTAGCATTGATATGCGAGATCACGAGTTGGTTACTAATATTGTTCCCAAATTGAGCCGTGGTCGTCGTACGCATGATGACTGGCAGAATGCTGTTGAAAGCTCATCAGACTCCTCAGATGATGATGACTATGATGAGATGCTGACACCAATGATGGCGAGTGGTCGTCAGTTTACTCCTGATACTCCACTTGCGGCCAGAAGTCCTAGAACTCCTCGAGGACCAATACAGCGACCTCGAGATATCTTGGAGCCTCCTCCAATGCCTGTCAAGATCACCTTGCGCGATGAAGCTGATCTCACTTCGTCTCCCAAGGAATTCCTCCAAGTTTTACAAGCGACTAGATCGTTGCAACAGCTTTCAGCAGGAAAATCCTGGCGTGGCAACAGCAATATGGGAGGTGGGTTTGAATGTGGAGGTATACTGTGGAAATGGGATGGCCAACACAAGCTCAACATGGTTGGTTCTTCGTCTCCACGACCTTACGACATGATTTCTTTACGACCTGGTTTACGACCCCTACTACAATCCGAGCGACAGTCATCACCCCGTGATGGACGGATGAATATCAATGGGCTCATTTCTTAGAAGTCCACATCGATATGATTGATCTCTTGAATTTTTTATTATTTTATTTGCTTTTCGCTTCTCCTGTCACCTTTTTCAAGCATCGAGTTTGTTTCTATTTTCTCGCATTGGTTTTTTTTCGGTTCGCACTTTCGCTGTAACGATTTTATGAAATATTATGATTATGTTATGTTATGATAATGATGAAGGGTATCTATACAAATATAAATTACGGGTTATTACATGGTTTGAATTCATTTTCATTTTCATTTTCATTTTCATTTCTTTAGCTTTCTAGGCATGCATTTATGTACATTATCACTGCTTGTCGTCATTCTTCTTAGATTCTTCCAGCAGCGGTTTGAAAACAGGATCGTCTAGAATATCCAAAACTGCTTGTGCGACTTCACTATCGGCAGTTCCCAAATCAATGTTGCGAACCGAAAGAGGATGGGTATCAGGAATCTTTCCAGACTGTGGAGGTGCATCAAGATTCTCAACTACATCGAGACTTTCATATTGATATAACGAGGCCTTAACACCCACACCGGAGATAGAGTACTGGTTGGCAGTAGCGAGGAAAACATCCACAACCTCTGGGTTGGCATCATATAGCTGGATGACCCTCTTGTGAGTAATTCGTTCAAAATTCTCTTTGGACTTGGCGTGTGCAAAAGGAGATCGAATAACTGTCCATCTCTGAACCCTTTTTGGAAGCGGGGTTACTCCTTTGACAGGTATTTTCAAATAGAATGCCACTCGTAATAGGAAATCGCAAAAGAAATCTAGGTTTTGTGTCGTGTATGACCGAATGTGTATATCCGCAACTTTGAATCCGTGAGTGATATTGTGCTTGATAGGAGCATACTCATTGAGCAACACATTGACTGGTACTGGTCGGTCAATATGGGTTGCAATCTCGGTAGATGACTGGACGAAAGTCCCGTCCTTTGGATACAAATGGCTCGCATTGTACTTATCAATGTTGTCGATATATTCACCCTTGGGATCTTTAAGACCAGATTTTTTCGATGAGTTCTTCACTGCTGTTGATTGATATCGAATTCCCAAACTCAGTACCGGCACTTGGCTCTGTGTGTATCGGGCCAACTGACCCAATGGGCGCACCAATGTGAGCCTGTTCATGTTTGGAAGCAAAATTTGATTGCCGCAGCCAACAGCCGTTTCAGGGGGGAGCTTCACGACCGACTGATGCGATCCTCCAAAGTTATCATCATATAAGTATAAATTTTAAACTTATAAAATTATAAAATATGAAACAATTCAGTTTTAAGCATTAAGAATTGAGCCTACACTATCACAAATATATGGTATAACGAGATATAATAATTTACCATCGTTTTCTCGGCGTTGTAACCTATAATCTGCTGGTACCAAAGTTAAACTCTTCCTAACCTCATGAAGCCTAAAACATCCATCACTGGAAGGCCGTTAAGGCCAAAGATCATGAAGCCAAAGCATACCAGGAGGATTATTCGCAGTCACCATACTCTGTTGAAGAATAAGGCAGCTTTGGAGAGGCAGCTGGTACAATCAAGCTCCAACAGGCTGTCTATAGAATCGCAGATCAATCAACTTGAGCAGCAGATCCTTGAAAACGGGGGCCTTGAACAATACCAACAGGCATCTATTGCCGGCCAAGACAAAAACAGAGGGGGTGATTCATCGAGGATTTTAGTTAAATGGCTTGAAGTACTCAAACTTGACAAGTTATCTATGTTGGAAGTGGGATGTCTGTCAGTAAGCAATGCATGCTCCAAGAGTGGATTATTTGAAAAGATCGATAGAATAGACCTCAACTCCCAAGAGCCTCTTATACAACAACAGGATTTTATGGAAAGACCTTTACCAACAGGTGATGAAGAGAGATATCATATTCTATCACTGTCGTTGGTTTTGAACTATGTGTCAAATCCTCAAGGCAGAGGAGACATGCTACTTCGAACTACAAAGTTCTTGAAATCATGTCAAGGTTCTCCGCCATATCTATTTTTCGTTTTGCCTTCGCCATGCGTGAATAACTCAAGGTATCTCACTGAAGATCATATTATGACTATATTAAAGTCTATTGGATATTCATTAGTTGAGCGCAAAGAAGCAAAGAAGGTTATCTACTGGTTGTTGGCCTATCAACCTACAAAAAAGACCACCAAATTTCCCAAAAAGCTTATCAACGATGGCAAGGTTCGAAACAATTTTAGCATTATATTATAGTAGTATTAGAAACGGAATACTATGTATCTATTTACAGCTTCTCGAGGTTCTCTGGTGGAATAAAACACCACGCGGTTCCAACAGTAGCCATGGCGGAAAACACTGCCAACAACACATAATCAAAAATTAATTCCGTTTTGGAGATTTTTCCAGCATATATCTTGAGGTAGAATGAAACCGGTAGCAGGATGCAAATAGTTACACACAGGAGACTGCCAAAGAATGCAATGACCCTATCAAAATCAGGGAAAATTATCGCCATAATCACAAAACTCAGAACAACACCAACACGGACGAAGAATTTGGCTGCGCGTGCCACAATGGAGTCAGTGGTTCTTGTGAAAGAAACATTGTCCACACCAAACAGAATATCCAAGGTGGTAACTATTGGTCGAGCATTCAAGGGAGTTTTGGCCAAAGGTACCAACCCAATGAGAACAGTGACAACATATCCCAGAGATGGCGGATATCCTTTAGTGAGAAGGATGTTCTTAGTAACCTCGTCTGAAACCAATTCTCCAAACATCAAAAATCCCAAAATCGCCATGCTCATGTCAACTAGATAGGTAATCTGGTAAGTGGTGGTAAGACATGAATTATACTTTTGAGGATGTCGCATGTCTCTATAGATGTTGGGAAATACTGCATGTCCTCCCCAAGGAGACATAAAGATACCGATAGACAGAGGAACCACTTTCCAGTTAGTTGGCCAGAGCCACGTAGTAGCGGGATGCAAAAGAGATCCTGGCGCTTCGGCTTTGTAAAATCCATCAAATAATACAATTCCCACCAGACTAAAAGTAGCAAATATTCCCATGATACTAGAAAAACTAAGGATCCTCAAAGGCAGGAAACAAGGTGGGGTCAAAATAGCAAATCCAATGAGCTTGAATTCTAGTTTTGAAATCCACGGAATAAGTGCATTCAGAGAGTCAGAGAATAAAACAATCAGAGACACTCCAGCTCCCATAAGTTCCAAAGTAAATAACATTGACACGAGAATACGCGCACGCGATCCAAATGCTGCGTATGCGACGTCTGCGTAAGTTACCAGTGTGTGATCGGTATCGAGACATTTAGCAAGCAGTTTTGCAGAGTAGAAAGTAGATAAAGCTGCAAATGTCATCATGACAATACCAATTACCCAACCCGCATATTTGAATCCAAGAGGAAGGGACAAAAGTCCAACACCAATTAGAACATTAACACTATTGAAAACAGTCTGCGGAGCAGTGGATTGTCCCGCAATCATCGTGGTAACATGGCCCTCTTCATCTTCTACCTTGCGGATAATCACCGGTTTGGTGTCTGTTCCCATAGAAATAGCTTCTTGCTCTTGAATCAGGTAAGATCCTTCAGCTGACGGATCAACAGTGTATGTGGATACTCGCCTAGATCTCATCTCATGGCCATGAGGTGCCGTATAGGAAGTCGATCCGCTCTTGATGGATCCGTACTGCATCCCAGACGACGAAACATTATGCAATCCTGAAGGTGGTACATGTAACAGAGGCTCATTAGCACCAACATGATGGTGTCCATATTCATCGTCACTACCAGCACCACCTATAATGCTCTCGAAATCCTCTTCGATCGCTTCATTATCACTATTGTCAAAGTCATTTTGGAATCTAGCACCAAGGTAAGACGAGGTCACCGGTGTTCCAGCATTGTTGAAAAAAGATCGCTGCCGTGACAATTCCCCCGGGGGTTCAATAGCTAAGAACGATTGGGCTCTTGTGAAAGACGATGCAAAATGTTCTATGGAGTTGATGCCTGGCGCCTTAATAGGTCGCGGTTCCGGGGTAGTTGTGCTCCCTGGGCTTGACATCGTTCAGTAAACCGAATCAAACAAGATCTGTCAGGTCCAATCTATACGAAATTCAAATCACTAAGCTCGCGTCTAAAATTGTTTTATTTCAAGCTCCAATTGACGGGATCAAAGTGACTGTCAGGAGATTAGTCTCGGATTGGCCTCATTTAACGTACTTATCAGTTGGTTGCAGCATCGCGCATAACAGCCCTTGCCCGCCGGAGAATCGCTACCAGAAATGGTTAATCCAGTTCCAGATAGCCTTGCCAGAGGTCATGTCAGACTCTACAACAGTGTCTCATCGCTATCTCCCACGTCAATTAGAGTTTAGAAGTGAAATATACAAAGACCTACACTATATAATATTATATAATTGAAATCTATAGGTAAACTTCCAAAACGTCAAACCCTGCCAATGCTTATCAGAGACCAATAGAATCAGATCTGCATGCAGCTCGTCGAAACAGGCATTGGATCCATATTGCAGTCCTAAGATGAAGTGCGTCGAAGTGCATGAGCAAAGCCATTTGGCTCGCGCCCTGGACTTAATGGGCACCCCATCGCCATTGAGAAATACACGAGAATATTTGTTTGAAATCAAATAGTTAGTATCAATCTATAAAGCTCTAACGTATATAATTATTTCTTGAATTGCTCATCAACTGCCTTAATGATATCGTCAACTACAGCAGGCTCGCTTAAGGTCGAGGTATCTCCAATAGTGTCGGCTTCTCCAGATACAATCTTTCGTAGGATTCTTCGCATGATCTTTCCAGATCTGGTTTTTGGCAAGTCCTCAACAATCAAAATGGCTTTTGGTGACGCAAATGGACCGATTTCCTTTCTCACTTGCATAATCAGTTCCTTTTTAATCTCAGCTGTGTGGTCATAACCATCCTTGAGAGCCACAAAAGCAATAACAGCCTGACCAGTCAAGTCATCGGCAATACCGACAACTGCAGACTCAGCCACAGAGTGGTGTTGAATAAGAGCAGCTTCGATTTCGGCTGTAGACAATCGATGGCCAGATACATTGACCACATCATCGACTCGACCCCGAATCCAGTAGAATCCCTCATGGTCTCTAGCAGCTCCATCTCCTGTAAAGTACAAACCTGGATATGGCTTGAGGTAAGTGTCCAAATATCTAGCATGGGCTCCCCAAACGGTTCGAGCCATTGATGGCCATGGCTTCTTGATAGCTAGGACTCCCTCCACATCATTTCCTTCCAACTCTCTGCCAGAAACAGGATCGATAATGACGGGATCAATTCCAAAGAATGGGAATGAAGCACTTCCTGGCTTCATGGGGGTAACACCTGAAAGAGGAGCAATGATATGAGAACCGGTCTCAGTTTGCCAGTAGGTGTCAGAAATATGGCACTCGAATTTACCAATATGCTCATGATACCATTCCCAAATTTCTCCAGCAATTGGTTCTCCAACAGATCCCAATGTTCGCAATGAAGATAAATCGTAACCTTTGATGAAATCCTCTCCACCTCGCTTCAAAAGTCGAAGCGCAGTAGGTGCAACGTAAAACTGGTTCACCTTGTACTTTTCAATAATTTGCCAGTATCGAGAAAGACTTGGGTAGGTGGGAGTTCCCTCAAAAATGACAGTAGTAGAGCCCAACACAAGAGGGCCATAAAGAGCATATGAATGGCCAGTAATCCAGCCAACATCTCCCGCAGTGAAAACAATGTCATCTGGATGAACATCAAAAACATATTTGGTACTGAGAGCGGTTCCTAGTAAATAACCAGCGGTAGAATGGACGACACCCTTTGGAGAGCCAGTAGATCCTGAAGTGTAGAGCAAGAATAATGGGTCCTCAGAACTAACTGGAACAGGTGGGGAGTAAGGTCGCTGTTTGGCGGTCTCTTCGTGCCACCAGAAATCTCGTCCTGTGGTCCATGGTATTTCTGAACCAGTTCTCTTGAAAACAAGAACCTTTTCAACGCCAGGCGTGCTCTTCAGACCTTCATCTACAATCTTTTTAGTATACACAGTCTTACCACCACGTCGTCCCTCGTCACTAGTGATAACCACCTTACTTTGAGCATCATTAATTCTGTCCTTGAGCGAACCTGAAGAAAATCCAGCAAAAATTACTGAGTGAATAGCACCGATTCGAGTCACTGCCAAAAGTGCCACAATGGCTTCAGGAATCATGGGCAAGTAGATAGCCACAGTATCACCCTTCTTAACACCAAAAGAAGTTAGAACAGCAGCAAGTTTAGAAACTTCCCGTAACAATTCACCGTATGTAATCTTTCTTGAGTCCTTTTCATCGTCAGCTTCATAAATGATGGCAACCTTATCTGGGTTCTTAAACGCATGTCGGTCAACGCAGTTGTAGGCAGCATTGAGTTTTCCCTCTAGAAACCAAGCACTATCACCATGCTCAAACCCTCCAGACTTGACAGTCTTGAAGTCAGTATCCCAAGAAAGTAGCTCTCTGGCCATTCGACCAAAAAATGAGTCGGGATCATTTATAGACTCCTTGTACAATTCTTCATAATGGGACAAGTCTTTGAGGTGTGGCTGAGATGGATGTTTACTTGTGGTGTCAGCTGTGATCCAGTATCCAAGATAAATAAACTTACTCGAAAAATGCCTTGGGAGTTTGCCTGGCGGGAATGACGTGCGACTCGGCGACTGTCATTTCTATGTTAGAGACAGATTGACTAAATTGGGGGTCGTATGGTATATGTAGGCAGCGGTAGTTTGGCGCATGCATGTCCGGATATACACACCGAAATAGGAAGACGATCATAGACGATGGATGACATCAAAATCACTAGAAATTGGCTCATCGTCGCCATGACATTCTTCCTAGACACGACGACAAGTGAATTAGCAGAAAAGAATTCTAGACTCAAGAAACCAGAGATCACACCCACGGCTCTGTTCTGAAACGTATTTAACAGCCTGACATATTCAACAATTACTGTTGGGGGACAGCGGCTGTGTCCAGTCTGTCAAAATGTGCCTGCAACCAATACTACATGACACCCACGTAATTGAAACGGTGAAAATACGAACACTCTACTTACCTATGCGGGAGAGATTGTAACAAGAATAATGAAATGTGGAGAAGTTAGATTTATATAGAAAGAACTGGTGGAGACGTACAGAAGATAAGTGATTGTTCCCCAGATTCCGACGCCCGCTCGTCCGATGACAATGGATGATAGCACTCGGCCTTACGTCCGGTGCAGATGGTCGCAAATGCTGTCCGCTCGTCCGGCAAAAACCTCTGTGAAACATTTTTCATATACATGTAGAAGAAATTCTAGCTACGCAAAAAAAAAGAAAACAGAAATATATTAGACTTAGTGTTTTTAAAGTTGTTTCAATTAGTGCCAGCTAGTCGATTGCGGTTACCCCGTTGATGGAAACCCCAAATCCCCCCGCTGAGGCCGAAGGGATTTAGCATGCCCTGCCCCGCTACCCCTCGCCCGAATGTGGTGTTGTGGCCATTAACGTTGCATGCATTAGTCGAAGAGAATTCACAGTCACACTCATCACCAATGCGGCAGTTTTTCCAGTACCACATATACGCGTATGCACACTCACACTCGCACTCAAGGTTAATATATCAAATCAATCTTGAAATATTGACTCTGTCACATCATTATACAAATGGCTCCAATCGTATGTATACTATGATAGCATGCTTTGCTACTTTACAACTTTATTGTTGTTAACTATTACTTTTTGAGTGGTAGGCTGATGCTAACATGGTAGAAATCCAAGAAGGCCCAGAAGGTTGCCAAGAAGTTCGTCATCAACGCTGTTGCCAACGAAGAGCAGGAGCTTTTGGACGTTGCTTCCCTCGTCAAGTTCTTGTCTGAGCACATCAAGGTCGAGGGCCGAACCGGAAACCTCGCTGACCAGGTCACCGTTACCCGAGAGGGCAACAAGATCACCGTTGTCTCTTACGCCAAGTTCTCTGGAAAGTACGCTAAGTACCTTATCAAGAAGTTCCTCAAGAAGAACAACCTCCGAGACTGGCTCCGAGTTGTTGCTTCCAGCCGAGGCGTCTACGAGATCCGATTCTTCAACCTTATTGTCAGCGATGACGAGGCCGAGGAGGAAGATGATGATGAGGAGGAAGAGGATGACGAGTAATCGTTTCCACTTTCACAGCATAAAAAGTAATGTATTGTAAATTTCTCGTCTAAGGACTTTCTTTTCAATCGTAGATTTTGTGCAATGCTCTTATTTTCTATTAATATTACAAAGTTACTGCTTTTGGTAAACTTGGATAAAGTATCTCATATTCTCCAGCTTCAATGGATATGAAATTTGTGGAGATACTCGAAACCATTTAGACTCGTCTGATTCTATTAAAGACCATGAATCTCTGGCAGTGAGTGTATGCTGAATCAAGAAATGTACCGGGAATTTTTTGGATCCAATTTGAATCTCTGAATAAGAACCAGCACTTTCCACAACCAGAAATATAGCTCCCTTCTTGCAGCAATGGAGAGATTGTAAAAACTTGACTGTTTGTGCTTTTGAAGATGCAAATAGTTCATTTGTGGTAAACATGCAAGTGATTAAATCCATCGAGTCGAGATGCAGATCTTCGTTTGATAAAGTTAGAATGTCATGATTGATGAATTTGACATCAAATGGCGAATAACCCAGACTGGATATATCAGCTCGATCTCGTCCCCATTCGTTCCACTTGTCTTGAATATATTTGTTGATTTTCGTAACATTATTAGTCCAATCTGCTATATCCACTGCTGTTACATGCACAGGTTGAGGAGGAATCCCAGACCGAAGTAGCGCTATTGATGCCAATGCCACTATTTCTGCTCCTGCTCCACCCCCTACACTTAGTACTTTGCAATCAGACTCTTTCAAGCATGTTAATATTCCCGCAACATTTGATAGTATGCTGTTATACGCTAATGCTCTCGACGGTGTCCATCTGACTACATAGGCATCTAAATTTTCTTGTGATCCAAATGCGGTCATATAATCCCGCTCAAACAAGCTGGATTTTACTGCCTGTATACGACCCTTAACATCTCCTGCACTCAAAGTATCTCGGAAAGTGTCTTTGAACAACTCTACTATCTCATTTTGTATTAGCTGAGACATAAATAAAGTTTATTGGCGGCTCTCAGACATGCACTAAGAAATATATATCTTGTACAGCGCTAACTAAAGTTCGTGTGGCTTCACTGTGTGGCTGGAACTTGCTTTTTGTAATTGCTAGTTGATATTTTGTTCTATCAAGATTTGATTTTTGTCAAACTAATTATGAATTACATCTCTGAGTCAGCAAAGACTGCTCAAAATCATAAATAAACATATATATATAGAACTATTTGTACACTAGCGGTTGCTGATAGAGCAGTAAGCATCCTCTAAAGCGATGACCTCGTAGGTACCCTGGGTACTCGTATAAATGCTGTATTGGTATCCTTCAACTTCACTAACAGAATGTGATTCAACCGGACTCCACTTTGGTGGGTTACCAATATATTCACTGCGGGTGTAGATGAATGAGAATGGAGGAGAGCCTGAAAAACTGAATGTCAATTCAGCTTGATCACCTTCATGGATATTTTGTTTAGCAAACTCCTCAGTGATTCGTACCGAAGGCATAGGCCTGATTATGAATGGTTCCAACTCATTGAGTCGGGCTTCACATTGTCTTGATCTATCTGATAAGCTCACAAACGTGAGGTTTCCTTCCGATGATGCTAACCTTGAAAAGGGAGAGCTGTCAACAGTAGCCCGTTGGCGCTTACCATTGAATTCATAGATGATTTCATAGGGTGGTATTCCATCTAGTGCAAACGCAATTCTTTCGCCTACACAGTAACTCTTTCGGTCGCTGACTGGCATTAGTCTAGGGACATCTGATACCAATATATGTACAACATCAGAATCCTTGAAGTTATCACTTGTGCACCCAACACCATCCACAACTTCAACGATTGATACTGTATGTTTTCCTAATGGTAGTCCCTTCTGAATATTTTTCAGCACATGATTCGTGTCCTGGATATTCGGAATAGTCAACTTGCTAATCTTTCCTGTACTGTCATGATTAACATGAATTGATATAGTGAAAGGGGGGACTCCAGTGATAGCAACTGGGATGCCTTCAACAGATTTATCTTTTTCAGCATCGGCATTGATGCAAGTTTTGTAAGTTTTGCCCTTATTAACGAAACCAGCAGTTGGTATGGCTTGAACGGTTTGTTCTATTGTGACAGATTGCTCCTCGTTGAATTTGAGATCGCCAATATCGTAATGGGCATCGGTGACTCCCTTGAGCAAATATTTGTAGACTCCGGGCTTTTTGCTTTCCATTTTAATAGTCGCATACTTAGTGGCAACTTGTATTTGATGATCTTTTGCAGATAACGGGCCAATCACATCATAGTGAATAATGAATGGCGGGGAGCCCTCCAAACCGACCTCAAACGCATCATCATCTCCTGCGCAAACATCTTTGCGGGCGAAAAGTGATTCAGACAACTTTGATACAGAAGGAGTGGTTACCATCGACATCCTAGGCTTTTCGATCCATGATAGGTCAAACTCATTAGAGTTTGCCGTTACCTCGCCAGGGCAGAAGGCATCAGAAACTTGAACTAACCGGTATTTACCTTTTCGATTTACTTCGATTTTCTCAACATTAGGATTCGAGATGACTTGTGAATAAGTCGACTCTTGCCCATTTCCATCCACGAACGCATATATAACATTCCATGGGCCTTCTCCATTAAGCCTTACAGGCAGGCCAACATGCTTATTTTCCAAAGTCTTGACAGACATTGATCCATCGATGGGCAAGAATGCTGCACTTGGTCGTTTACGACGAACTTCAACAACTATGTCGCTCTCACTTAGATGAGTGATACATCCTCGCACATCTTCAACAGACACCAGCGAGACAGTGTAACGTCCGCCAGTAGATAACGATGGAGTCTCTATAGTGTATAAGTTTCCATCAATTTCACCCGTTGCATATCTTGTCTTCTTCGAACCTCCTGATATGATCTCGTATTGAAGTTTTAAAGGTCCTAATCCATGCAAGGCCACATTGAACTTCATAGAGTCTCCCGAGCAACTTTTTCTTGTATGTAGAGTCTCAGCGAATGAAGCCCCAGCTATGACTCGTACTTCTTGTTCTTTTCGAATATCGATAGGTCTACCCTTGTAAAGATCATCACTCAATCCGAAGAACTCATAAACATAAGTTCCTTCAGCAGTCGGAGATAATTCCATGGTATATCTATTCTTTGAAATTTCAATAGTCTTAACCTCAACATGCCCACCATTAACAATTCGATAAGAAAGTGAAAATGGAGGAGTTCCCGTTAGACTTATATCGGCTTTGATACCCGTAGGCCCAGCACATTTGTCCTCAATGTCTTCAAACTCGACTTCGACGGTTGGCTCGGGGGGTATGAACACCAGGCAAGATGATGATTCAATCACATCACCAGGACAAAACTGTCCATTCACTTGTCGTATATGATATACACCCGGCTCCTGGATTTGAAGTCGTTGACCACTGTTAGAAAACTTATGTTTGAATGTTTGAATATTGGTTTCCGATTCATCCTCGGATAGGTTCTCCCGATCGAAGGTAACCTCGAATGGGCCGTCAATACTATCACCATCAATATAGATTGGGATTTGTGCAACCTGGCCTTTTGGCAATTTTATGGGATTCTCGAGACTACATCCATAGAAACGAACCTTAGGTCTTGGATGGACGATGAAACTGTGAGACAAGCCCTTCGACTCGAGTACAGTCATATCACGGTTCCCGTTAACCAATGTATAGTTGAAGACATTTCCAAAAGCATCCTCAACTTCGTCAATACTATAAGTCCACTGACCACTGGAACTCAATGCACTGTCCATGTCAACCTCTACAGTCTGTGCAGTAGCCCATTCCAAGCTTGTTCCTTTCTTGTATGTATATTGGCGGCTGCCACTACCTTGAATTGCGGGTGATTGGAAATGGTCAGGTTGAACACTCTGAACTGAAAAGAATTTCTCACGACCTCCTACTGATAGGCTGTATTTGACCTTCATGGGTGGCACGCCATTGACAACGAGTTTCGTGAGATCTGAATCGCCAATGCACTTGTCAGAGATGTCATCTGCTAAGGGTCCACCTGTTGGGACAATGTATCCCTTTGGACATTCTACAACCATGATATCTGACCTAAGTAGACGAACATCTAAAGTGGAGACATCGGTTACCTTGGCAAGCCGGTAAACGCCCGGAACATCTATTGGAATGCTGATATACATGAGACCGTCGTCATCACCTCCTCCCAGAACAGAGTCATTCTTTTGCAATTTCTTGATGTCCTTCTTATGGTACACAAGACTTGACTCTTCCAGTGTTGTGAAATCAATTCGTTGTAGCTCAATGTATATAGGATCGGTTCCATTTAGCCTGAGAGGTACATGGACTTGGGGTCCACCAGTCCCAACACAGAACGAATCAGAATAGGGGTTAAGGAAAGCAGTACTCTCGGGAAGAATATTGACAGTATACTTTCCCGAGAAATGAGCTTTTGTATCAATCATATCATGATGGCGAACCTTGGCTCCCGAAAGTGATACTTCTGACTCAAACAATGCCTTCCAGATGGACACAAATACAGTTGTAAACAGCAGAGAACTGTTGCTGATAAAAATATTGAACACTATCATAAATATGAGAAGCGTCAATGTAACCCATTTGGAGAAAGTTAACCAGGGGATACGAAGTATTGGTACCATTAGAAGGAATAGACTATCAATAATCATAAACTTGAATGCAAAAGATTCAATTGAGTATCGGGGACCTGTTTGGCTCAGGTCAGATAGCTTATAGGCCTGGAGCGCCAAAAACGCGCTCACCACAATCAGCCTCTGTTGTCCGACATCAATGAGTTGCTCGGGTATTAGTGGCCCTAGAGACTTTTCAATTTTTGCTTCCGCTGTGCGCCATGGTCGAGTAGCTCGTCTGTCGCGAGACGACATGGTACGAGGTGAAAATATCAATGCGGCGAAATAGTGTTGAATATCGGCTCAGACATCACAGAAGTGAACTGCGAATTCATAACGCAAATAATAGATAACATCAATCAAAAATAAATTGCTACTAATACCATCATCCTTTGTTCATTGATTTAACTGACACTTGCTATACTTTCAATTTTTTTGTTTAGGAGGATGAGAATTTTGCATTGGCTACTGATGAGTTAGATGCATCTCCTAAATATTGCTAACGTGTCAGTCAACTAGCCAGTGACCTTACATCTAACGGCAATAAATTCATAAGATTGTACTTCGTATTATAGTCACGAAATATATTACTATGCGGTAAAATACAATTCAATTGAAGTCAGAGTAGTGAATCCTTCAAAGTAGCCATGTATTCAATTTATTTTAAAGGATCTTAAGTCCATGTGCATAACAGGCATCCTAATCAGGACTGGTTATGCAGGGGGTGATGAGGTTCACTCCATCAAGACCTAAAGCTATAAAAATACAGAACGCAAGCGTTCGAGGTTTATCTATTTGGTAATGAGTTCAAACATCTCCATATCCAATTTCTGATACGGAAAATGCTTTTCGGCACCTTCTTTTACACACTTGACAAATTTGAACCCACAACTTTCAAATGTCTTTCTACTTCCAAGATTCCCGGCAAAGCAGTTACCATAAAAATGATGAATACCAAAATGCTTCTCACCGATCTCATGTATAATAGCAGTGACAGTTGTAGAAATGATTCCTTTGCGGTGGTAATCAGGAGAGAGCCAAAAGCCAAAAACTGCGAAAGGAATAGATTCATCTAGCGTTGGATCTGGTATGAAAGCTCTCATGCCTTCGAATATGCTGTCAGGTCTTATGTCAATAGCTCCAATAAGACTTTCTGCTAAAGGCTTCGTCTTGTCTCGAATAGCCCAGCAAACAGGACCTTGCTCGTTTTTACTTTTAACCTTTACTAGATACTCTTCTGCATCTTTTAACGTGTAGGGATCAACCCGAGGACCAGACAAGTACTGGGTAATATTCTTATTATTCATGGCTTCATAGACAGCTTTACTATCACTCTCTTGTAGCAGCGAGACATAATAGTTACCAAATAGGACTAGTTCGGTGGTCATATTCGACAAATCTCTATATAGCTATCGTATTATCGTTTTACCATCTCAAGGCAGTGGTGCGCTCTTTATAGATTTTCTGTTGTGGCTCGATCCGATGATAAGCCGCTCATCTTTGGATCTTTGTAAGATACGGCGCGATGACTCAATTAAGACTCATTCAAAAATACCATCTGTAAAGCCGTTTAATCCGAGAGTGTCTGTTAATATACTTTTAGTCACAGATAACCCTATTGTCTTGCGAAATCGAATCTTCGTTATTCGAACCTTTTTCGCTTGGACTTGACTTGCAGATACCGCCGCCAGCCTTACCAACCTTGCCAGTGGATGGTGCACTAGCAAATATGTTCTAATCTTATCATTTAACTCAATCTGATATAACACATATAAAAACTAAAAATTTATCTCTACCATGATAAATTGCGTTGTTCCATAAATTCAAAGTCTATATATTTACAATTATATGATCTTTAACGACTTTATTTTTTTTACTGGTGTAATATGGGGGGCTGCAGGACTAAGGCATGTCACGAAGCCAAAGAGGAAGGTACCGTCGATCACACTGCTACCCTTAAACCCAGCACACACGTCTTAACAGTTGTCAAAAGCTATTTTGAAGGTACAAAGTCAGGCTATTTGCTTCGCAACTTAGCGATCGAAGATTGGCGAGTTCTTAAGTCACTGTTCTGATAGTGGTAATTCAATCGCGTGAGTCAGAGCGAGTGGATTAAAAAAATCTGGACTTAGAGGGCCATCAAATTGAATTGCTGATGGCTGCAGATCATATAGCCCGTCCAGACAATGTGCGACCAAGCCTGTCGGTGTCTCGAAACAGAATACCAAGCACCGGTGCACCTTCAATCAGAGAAAATGATGTCAAAAGTCCTCCACCAAGGCGAATTTCGGGCGACTTATCGGTAGGACCGGCTTTAAGTCTTGGGTCAGATCTGAGCATGGTACAGCCCCCTAGTAACGACGATTACGATGAGGATGAAGATATTTTGGAATTCCGCCTTCAACATGACAACGATTCGGGAATTATCCGGAATCGGCAATCTTCAGAAGATGGTGTCCCTCAAGTTATCCGTTATTCCTCTGCTTCCCACGCATCTAAATCGGATGTTACATTAGAAAGGTCGTCCAAGATAGATTCTATAGCCGAAGAGGATATATCAGACGAAAACGATGGTCAACATGATGGAATACGACGCATTTCAACATCAAATGAAGAGGCTGTGGTGCCCTCTCAACCTTATTCTGAATCCAAATATAGTAGCCATCAACCTGCTGATATGTTTGACCAGAGCCCAGATCCTCGCAACGGGCATTCAAGAGACAAATCATTACCGTCTGAATTTTCATATCAAAGCTCATTGACTAGTCAGTTTGCAGATGGAAATATCCCCACAAAACCACCCGGTGATGAACATAATGATGATCATGGTGGTGGTGAGGAGGAGGAAGTCACTTGGCAGGATATGAAGACTGTGGGCAGTTATGAAGTGTATGATGAAAAGGGCCAAGTTATCGTTCATAAAGATGTCCCTAATTCAGCGGAAGACGTCACGGCTGCTCATGGTCATGGTGGTGCTGCTGCACAGCGAGAAGCTCTAGGACATACTGGAGCGGCCACCGGTTACACGCGATTGGCAGTCGATGATGACACAAAGAGTGTGACATCCCTCGATGAGCATACGAATTTCTTGTTTAATGAAGATGATGATGTGGAAAGAAACCCCTTATCACAGCTTCGAGCAACTAAAGACATGCTAACTGATAGCCAAAGAATTGCTTATGTGGGCCTATGTCGACTTGTTATGAATAGTATGGCTGTGAAACTAGGGAAATTTCGAACTTCTAGGAAATTAACTCGTCGTATGGGCGATGCTATCGGATCAATGGCAATGTGGGCACAGAAAATGATGATCCGGCTATATACGCATATGGAGCTATCAGCTGAAGAACAGATAATGATCGAGCAGCTTTCACAGCACGGAGTCCTCCCAGAAGATCTGACACCATCTTTAAAAAAGGCTGCCAAGGTTCGAAACCCGATGGCTGCTGAAAAGAACTCGGATAAAGAAAAAGAGGCATCTTTCAGTCCTGAAGAAGTCGAAGTTAATGACCAGCATGCGATGGATTTCAATATCCAAAGTCCAGAACAAGTCAAAGACATGGACACACTAGAGATCGACGTTCGGTGGACTCTGTTGTGTGATCTTTTCTTGGTTCTGATATCGGATTCTGTGTACGATTCCCGATCTCGTACATTATTAGAATTAGTTGGCAAAGAATTGGGTATAACAACCTTGGAGATAGCTCAGTTTGAAAATAAGGTAACAGAAGCATTGGAAATCGAAGAGGGTACTATACAAACATGGGATGAGTCTGATATTCTTGAGAGCAGAAGAAAGCTTTCCCTGAAGAAGAAGTACATGTATGTGGGACTTGCAACTTTAGGTGGTGGCCTTGTCATTGGTCTCTCAGCTGGACTTTTAGCACCAGTCATCGGAGCCGGCCTGGCAGCTGGGTTTAGTACTATTGGAATAGCTGGAACTGGAACTTTTCTTGCTGGCGCTGGTGGTGCAGCTGTTGTCACTACTACAGGTGTAGCAGTTGGAGCAGGTATTGGATCCAAAGGAATGTCGAAGCGAATGGGTCATGTCAAGACTTTTGAGTTTCGTCCGCTGCATAATCACAAAAGAGTGAATTTGATTGTTACAGTATCAGGTTGGATGTCTGGCAAAGAAGACGACGTCCGACTTCCGTTCTCTACAGTGGATCCAATAATGGGAGATTTGCTCTCTATTTTATGGGAGCCCGAAATGCTGACATCTATGGGACAAACGATCAATATTTTGGCTACAGAAGTACTTACTCAGAGTATTCAGCAGGTCCTTGGATCCACTGTTCTGGTTGCTCTGATGGCTTCTATACAGTTGCCAATGGTTTTATCCAAACTTGGGTATCTTCTTGACAATCCCTGGAATGTATCTCTGGATAGAGCTTGGTCATCTGGGCTAATTTTAGCTGATACATTAATCAACCGAAATCTTGGAGTACGGCCAGTCATCCTTGTTGGATTCTCGCTTGGTGCTCGTGTTATATATTCTTGCCTTGTCGAATTAGCTAGACGAGGTGCTTACGGGTTGGTCCAAGATGTGTATTTTTTCGGCGCACCTGTTGTAGTGAAAAAGGATCAATTCATATTAGTGCGTTCAGTCGTGAGTGGCAGGTTTGTTAATGGCTTTTCTCGAAAAGACTGGATTTTGGGTTATTTGTTCCGAGCAACCAGTGGAGGCCTTGGTCGAATCGCTGGACTTGCACCGATTGAGACAACTGCTGATATTGAAAATTACGACAACACTGATATGGTAGATGGACACATGGGATATAGGAAAGCTATGCCTAAACTTTTAAGTAATGTTGGATGGGAGATCATGAGTGAAGAATTCACAGAGATAGAAGATCCTGATCCTGAAAACTTGCATGACAAACAGAGGAGACTGATGGCAGAGTTTGATGATGCAAGAAAGCAAATGGAAAAAGAAAACTACAAGAAGCGGGGAGGGTTCTTTTCGTGGATGAAACCGAAAAAGAAAGAATGGTGGGAACTAGCTGAAGGTGAAGATCCTTCTTCAACATCAACACCTGGTTCTACAACGGATGCTGATTCACAGCTGTCGCAAGATAGTAATGTTGTTTTTGATCTTGATGCTATTCGACAAGAAGTGAATAATATATCAAAACAACCACCTACAGCTCCTATCGGATCTGGTACTGTTCCCACGACAGTTCCCATTTCTCCTTTTGAGGAATATGAAGTCGAAATACCGTCGGAAGAAGCAAGCGAAATTCAAATGTCGTTTGATACATTTGAAGATGATGAAGCTGAACGTAGCGGTATTGCCAGTGCGACAACTGTTAGACCGGTGACTGAGGCTACCGTTGCCGATAGTACTAGTAGTACCCATGGCAATGTTGTGCAAAAGACAGAACGAAGTCATATTGAACCATCTCCGGCTGTTGTTGGCAGCAGCCATTATTATGATGAAGATAACGCCGAGGAAGATGAATTTTCCCAAGCAGGTGAGATCACCATGAGTTTTGATTGATAAATTAATCAATCGATAATAATAATATTATTAAGCATTTATGTGTAAGTTAAATATGAGAATGTAATTCAACAACGTCACTGTCTGTTTTATTTATGGGACTCCGAATGTTGTTCTGTTATTCCAGAATCTCACACATGTTTTATGCCCAAGAGGCTCCCATTCCGGTCGAGGCTCTCCTTTGACATGTTCAGTTTTGGAAAGTCCACACAAGAAACAATGGTCATGATCTTCTCTGCGTTGAGAAGATACAGTATATTTGTCGTTGAGATCAGGTATGTCCTTTACAGAAGAGGTGGGCAACACCGAACGCAACCGTACACCAAAGCCTTTCCATAATCGTACAACTTCTCTGGCCTCTCTATCCGCTTGTGATTGCTGGGTTGAATCAATAGCAGTACGTGTTCTTCCACACATTATGCGACCACAAACTCGTACTGCCTCGAACATTCCATTGATGAATGTTTTCATTTCTGGCCTAGAAAGGACCCTTTTCTTGAGTGGATATGCTAATGGTATCAAAGATGCAAACAGAGATTCAAGCAGCCCAAATACATTCTCTTCAAAATATATCAGTAACTGGCTAGGAGGTGGAACAGCAGCCGAAGAGAAAGTGTTGAATTCTTCACTCCAGTCAGAATCAAACCCATCATCATCTTTAATATCAACAACTGGGGCTATAATTTGGTCAATTGGTAAGGTATCAGTCTTTTCTATTTTAACAGCATTAGTCTCAGCACTGCTGCTAGACACTTGTTGAATAGAACTCCTTAGTAAATTGCTCAGAGTATTATTTGAAGCTGGTATAAGAGTAGGCAAGCCATGGCTGATATTGTTGTCGCCTATGCTAGGCGACTGTTGTTGAGACAATTGTGGTAGCAAGACCGAACCTGAGGCTATACTTCTGTCTGGTGATTCATTTGACTTTGAAAATATATCTTGTAGGGGTTCAGTCTCCAGTTCTAGAAGCCTTCCGGAAAGTTTTGGTTTCTGATCTGGCAGGTCGGAGCCCACAAAGTCTCCAAAGTCATCATTCTCATTGGGCTCTGTGATGGCCAATGGAGAATTGCTATTTTGAAATGGAATGCTATAAGAAGATGCAAATAGGGAATTTAATGATCCTAATGTGTTGGTAGTAGAGTCGGTCTTTGGACTCTCGCGAGCTTCAAAAAATTGTAGATCCTCTGCCGTAAGTCCCATGGCATGCTAGATGCAAGCCTCATCTTAATCTTATCATGTTCAGTTTAAGGTTCAGTCGCCAGTTCTCGACTAGCCGAGTATGGAACAAAATAAAGGATATATCGACTCTTCCGACAAGGACGATCCCTCATTATTCTCGTAGGTTTTACCTTACAAAAGTTGTTTATATTAACCAGCAACAAATAATTCACTGTTCTCGTTAGCTTGGGACTCACCTCCTCGTAATATTTTAGTGGTCAAAAAGCCTTGGAGTCATGACGTTAGAAATGCGACAATTGATTTTATTCGGTGAGTTCTGTTATAATGGAGATTGATTAAGTCGAACTCTTTTTAGTTTTGTTTTTGTTGTTTGTTTATTATCTATATAATGGAAATTACAGAGAGCGATCGTATAATTATTGATATGGAGGGGCTAACTTACAGACATATCAGTCACAGCTATCCAGTTAATGTTATTGTCGAACAAGATGTGGCCGACGAGATAGATAATCAATTAGAATGTGACTTATATACAGGATCCAAGGAGCTGGTACATGAAAAGACAGATCTACTTGTGACAATCGGGGGAGACGGGACTATTCTTCACGCTACTGCCCTATTTGCGTCTGGGGATGTCCCACCGGTACTAAGCTTTTCGCTGGGAACATTAGGATTTTTGCTTCCTTTTGATCTCAAGGATTCAGCAAATGCATTTGACAATGTTTATAGTTCACAGAGCACAGTTCTCAATAGGTTTCGATTAAAAAGTCAGACGTCTCGTGCTATTAATGATGCGAAGGAGAAAGCAGTTGAACCAGTGATCCATGCTATGAATGATCTTAATATTCACCGAGGTTCAGATCCTCACCTGACAATGCTGGACATCTCTGTAGATGGACAATTTGTAACTCGAGGAATTGCTGATGGGGTTATTGTATCGACACCTACTGGATCCACAGCATACTCATTATCAGCTGGAGGGTCAATAGTGCACCCATCAGTTTCATGCATTCTGATTACACCAATCTGTCCTCGATCGCTGTCTTTCAGGCCATTGGTATTCCCAGCATCTTCAAATATCTCTATTGCTATGTCTCCGCAATCAAGAGGGCAAGTGACAGAGCTAAGTATAGATGGAATAAGCCGAGGACTACTTTATCCTG
This sequence comes from Sugiyamaella chiloensis, assembly GCA_030578775.1. Classification (NCBI taxonomy): domain Eukaryota; kingdom Fungi; phylum Ascomycota; class Dipodascomycetes; order Dipodascales; family Trichomonascaceae; genus Sugiyamaella; species Sugiyamaella chiloensis. The sequence continues at coordinate 94,652 of JAKTZE010000010.1, forward strand.
GCGACAAGATTTCAATTGAAAGAGAATATGGTACGAATAAAGGCATATGGTGTGTAGCCAGAGGGGGTGACGACTGGGTCCAGCATCTCAATGAACTATTGGGATTCAATTTAACTTTTGGCAAGAAGAAAACAAACTGAAAGAATGCTAGGAGGGGGGTCAAAGTCACAACTCATCACATTTTATTTTGGGTTATTGTACTATGTACTATACAACTAATATTGCATATCAACATCTTTATAACTCGTAGACGAAGTAGGCTTTTCACCCGAAGCATCTTCGTCATCATAAAACTCATTGTCCGCCTCTATTCTCTGGTCATGGGCATATTCAGAACCTCCACGGGTCTCTTTGGCCTCCTCGCTATCCTCGTCTTCATCTCCAAGGTCCTCAGCATCACGAGGAACATCAGACATCTGAACGCTAGGAGCAAACTTGGTTCGTGAAAGGTTTTGAATAACCTGGTCTAGTATCTTCCTCAAGTATTCAGGGCTGTTTGCATTTTGCATATTAGATGGCCTCACCTCCAACTTGTAGTCGGGTCCATAGTACTCATAATAGTCATTATAAGGGATCTCGGGACCCACCTCTTTGCCAACCAGTAAACCAGTCTCATAGGTCCAAGTTCGGCTCACATTTCTCATAGTATAACCACCTCCTCCAAGAACCAGAGTTGGCTTGCCAAAGCCCTTAACAAAGTTAACACAGTTAGCATGACCTTGCATAGACAAGTTGAAGCAGCCAAGACGATCTCCAGAAAGCGAGTCACCTCCACATTGTAGGACCACTGCACCAGGTTGGTACCACTCCATAATATGAGAAATCACCGGTTCAAATACGCTCTTGTAACTGGTGTCATCAATACCATCTCTAAATGGAAAATTCACTGCATAATGCTTGCCCTTTCCAATTCCAATATCTCGAAGTTCACCGGTTCCCGGGAAAAACTCTCCATATTTGTGGAAACTGCACGTCATAACTCTATCAGTAGTATAGAATGCTTCTTCGACACCGTCTCCGTGATGAACATCAATGTCAATATACAGAACTCTCTGGTGATATCGCAGCAATTCGATTATACCCAGAACAATATCGTTTAGATAACAGAAGCCACTGGCTTCACTTTTCTTGGCATGATGTAAACCACCTGCCCAATTAATAGCAATGTCGCACTTCTCTCTATTCAATCTAGCGGCACCTTCCATGGATCCACCACCGCTAATACCGCAGAATTCAAATAACCCGTCAAACACTGGACAGTCGTCTCCGACATTGAACTTGGATTGTTCCTTGGAAAACATATCCATATTATCAGGGGTCACTCGAGACAAAAAGTCCACATACTCATCAGTATGAAACTGACACATCTCCTGCTTGGTAGCAGGTTTGGCTCTGTAGATTTCCATGTGTTTATACAGGCCATAATTCATTATAAGCGAATGGGCCATCCGTATACGATGGGGTTTCATAGGATGTCCGGTTCCATATGCGTAGTTCCCGACATCGGCTGAGTTAGTATCCCCACTGAAAGAAAAAAAAGACGTGATATTTTCATTCAAAAAAACACCACTCTGAATATCATCATACAATCATAGAAATAAGCGACACCTGAGTTAGTAAATGCCGGAAAAAAAACAGAAAACAAGCCATTTCAACGAGTAATTTCGAACAAATTATTTGCTTGAATCGAGTATATACATTGTGACCCCTTTCAAATTCTTATGAGCCATGTATTTTTCACTTACGTCGCTTGTCCGTTGGCTTTACCGTGAACGGTTCCAAAGCCTCTGGAAACACCATCGTAGGACGATGAGTTCAATAGACACCCTGGCCGCTGAAGATGCGGCAGGCACCCCAAAGGCACCCCAAACAGACCGGACCGCCAGCCTCGTGCAGCACGGCTTGCACATTTCGCCAACCAGAGACGCCGGAATTTCACTTCTCAACATGCGATTCACACGAGTTTTACGTTCGTCCAAGGACGTGTTTCTCAAGGTTGCCAATGATGAGATCATGATTATGTCTGCCACAGGAAGTGAGTATTGAACTATTATCTAAAGAGCGGACCCAGCTAACCACAGACCCCACCGGTTTGACAGGCATCTGGCAGCATCCTAATCCTCGAGAAGCATTGGTGAAGGTCTACGATCATACTCTTTCATTGCTGACAAGCCAATATCCTACCCAAAGTGTTTACCGACAATCGGTTGAGAATATCACCAAGGCTCGAAAGAAGATTGTTGAGGACAACGAAGTCAATGAAGTCATTGAACAGAAGATTGGTGCAGGTCTTATTGAAGAAGTTTTGATCCAGGCTGCAGAGGAATTCAAACTTGCCGAATATCTGGCAACTAAGAAGCCATGGGAAGAGTTGGAGTCCCAGCCATTGCCAGACCAGTGGACTTATTTTGACCGAGAAGGTGCATAAATGCATGATAGAATGAATACAACAGTACATGGCAATCTGTCTTTTAACAACATATGACAACATATGAGAAGCCATAAATAGCTGCGTTGTTAAAATCAATATTACTACCAGCTTTCTATATCACAACCGTTTACCGGACTGTATGATTTAACCTTGGTATAATCCTATGACAGCTCCGTGTCCACTGATCCACTATCGAGTCCATTGAATCTAGTCCTCAACACGTGTATATAAACATCCAATCATGAAAATTTATGAAATGGCTGTACATAAATGTCTACTCTCGGTAATATCCAAAAAGCTTGTTTAATGTCATTGTGGATAATTGTTGGCTTGAGATTTCGATAGAATATTAGTAGTAGCCGTGCCCAGTACGTTACAGCCGTTTACTGTTAGAGCCTTGCGGTATTGGACAGAGACATGGTTTGCTGTATGTCCAATAACTGTAAGCAAATATTTGAAATGATAATAAACCCTTGTTAGTACTTCACCTAATTGCACTGCTGCTGCACATGCTCATAATTTGAGTACTGGTTCAGTACCATTGATGTTCGGTGACAGGTATACGAAGCTGCGGAATTGCGCCCGCGCATGCATATTCCTTGCATATATAGTGGATATGGTTTGTGGGGTAGACACAACCTCGGCGTTTATAGATACGGTGGTCTAGACGGATATGGAATTATGTACATCAGAAAACTAACATTGGAATCTTTACTAGTTTTCATGCCATATTTGAAATCATTATTAACTTCAAATGCATTGATATCCGCATTAGCGTTACATCTGGTTATTAGTTTAGTAGCAATTAACCCGCTTCTATGCATGCCTCGGCGTAACTCGTATTGGTGGTGTTCTTTCAGCAAACAGTATCCCTTCATCCCAATAACATATTTCCAATCAACTGGCAAATATATCACAATCAATAACCTAGTCTGTGATATTACCAAGTCCATAAGTTTAATATTCCTCCAGTTGTAACCGGCGGAGGAGCCACCCCGAGTCTCTTAAAGCATGTGATAGCCCCACTATATAAAGACGCGAGGTACCCCCGCCATCGCTAGTGTCAGGCTTTCTACAGTAAAAAAATGAAGTTTACCTCGTGGGACGATGTGCCAGAGACCACCTCGGTGGAGGAGATCACTGCTAAATACAAGAAAGTGAACAGTGGGTTCAGGTCCAACAAGACTTTGCCTCTTGAGTATCGATTGAGCCAAATTCGAAACGTCTACTATGCTCTAAAGGATAATGTGGAATTGCTAAAGGAAGCAGTGTGGCAAGATTTCAGCCGACCAAAAGATGAGACAGAAATCCTCGAGCTTCACGGAGTATTCAGTGAGATTGATGACATTATCAACCATCTTCCGTCTTGGTCCAAGGACGAGAAAATCTGGGGAGGAATTAGAAATGTGCTTACTGACACCGTCGTTACCAAGCAACCATATGGAAACGTTTTGATTATTTCTCCATGGAACTATCCTTACTTTTTGGCAGTGAACCCCATTGTCACAGCTATTGCTGCCGGTAATACTGTTATTTGGAAGCCCACTGAAGTAGCTCCAAACTCTTCTCGAGCTTTGACCAAGGTTCTTGAGAGTGCTCTTGATCCAGAGATTTTCCAGGTTGTCAATGGAGCTGTGGCTGAGTCTACTGCTCTACTTGCGCTAAAGTTTGACAAAATCATGCTTACTGGATCTACAACGGTCGGAAAGATCGTAGCCGCTGCTGCCGCCAAGCACCTCACCCCAACGCTTCTTGAGCTTGGAGGAAAATCACCATGTTTTATTTCAAAGACTGCTAATCTCAAGGTAGCAGCTCAAAGAATCGCATGGGGAAAGTTCGTGAATGCTGGTCAAACTTGTGTTGCTCCTGACTATTTGTTGATTGAATCGTCTGTGGAAAAAGAGTTCATTGCTGAATTGAAAAAGGCTCTTGAAGGTTTCTATCCTCGACTCAGTAAGGATACTGACAGTTACTGCCATATCGTTAATGAGCGTATGTACAATCGATTGCATGCAATTGTTCAAGCAACCAGTGGCAGAGTTGAGATGATGCACGGAGAGCCAGATGCTGCTACTAGGTTCTTACCCCCTACTATTATTAGCGGGGTTGGACCCGATGATTCGACCATGAAGGATGAGCTGTTTGGACCTGTTCTGCCTATTATCACTATCAAGGATATTTCTACAGATGGTGTTGACTTTGTCATTGACCACCATGATTGCCCATTGGCCTTGTATGTATTCAGTAGTGATCGAGCACAAGCTGATGATATTTTTGCTCGAACCCGATCGGGAGGTGCTATTTGGAATGATACCATTCTCCATGTTGGTGTGACTCAAGCTCCATTTGGAGGTATCGGACCTTCGGGAATGGGAGCATATCACGGAAAGTCTGGATTTGAAGAGTTCTCGCACAGAAGAACTTTGCTTCGACAGCCTTTCTTCGCAGAGGCTCTTTTAAAGATTCGATACCCTCCCTATCTTCCTCGAAACGTCAAGTCTATTGCTCGATTGAGTATGCCTAGTCCTTGGTATGGCCGAACTGGGCCCATGCGACGGTCGTTTATTCGACGGGCCGTATTCAGCAAGTGGTTTCTTATTTTGGTTGCGCTGATTGGGCTTTTATTTGCTTTCTAATTTTTATTAAATGAAATAATTGTTGATTTTAATGATGTCTAAAAGAGCCAAAATTTTGGATTTATTAAAGTAATTGTAGAAATTGGCATACACACTACTATAGATGTATGCTATTACAGCAGATTAATACTAGGGCTTCCACTAATATGCACTTCAAGTCTTCACTTCTACAGCTCTGAGGCTTGAGATACTATGGATGTCTATGAAGAGATCGACCTGGCCACGGCACCTATGGCTCATAGCGATGTCAAGGAAAGGCTAAACGCTCTCAATGAACTTGATCAAAAGATAATTGAACTATTGGATGTTGCAGCATCGTCGATAGATGTGTTGAAGGACGGCAAAACTGCATCTAGTTCGGGCGATATTGACCAAGCCAAAGGACAATTTCAGTCGAACGCGAAGAAATACTATGATTTGCTTGAACAAGTCAGTATAAATCTCCGCAAAGAGGTGCGTCATTTTCATGTAATGTCTAAGGAGAAGGTGTTGCCATTGTCGGTACCACCCAAGGCTGTTTGGCTTGGAAAAGAAAAGGAAGCAGAGTTGTGGAACAAAGTAGATGGACTTTTGCAGCCTGGAACTGACCAAGATAGCGAGAAAAAACCTGAAGATGACAAAAATCCCGACCAGGATATTGAAATGAATGGTTGATTGAATGAATGAATGAATGCATTAGTTAATTAATGAAAGACTGAAACGAGAATGCTACGCTACGGCCAGAAAGGAATATTACCATTCTTGGAGCTAGGCTGATCTGAACTTGGTTAAACAAGGGACAAAATGGAGTCAAAGCCAGTTGAGTGGTACTAACTATAATGAATTTGGAAATGTTGTACTCCAAAGGGACAGAACTAATTACCACTTTATTGAGCATGATGCAATTGAATTGTAACGGTGGAGCTAATTCGTGCGAGTCTCATACCACATTGAAGCTAACAGACGAATCGAATGCCAAAGTTCATCAATTGATCTGCCAATATGAATTTCATGTTAGGTGGAACCATTCGTATTCCAATGTCTTGAATCTCAGGATATGCCTGTTAAACTGTGCCTGGGACCAAATCACGACTAATGCCAAAAGCTTGTACGAGATATTCATATCCCAAGTAACTTGATAGTAGTTGTTTGTAATTTATCAATAATTTTATAATATAATTTATACACAGAAGAAACTAAACTAATTGACAAAGTCAATAGGCTATTAAAAGCACATGGAAGATTTAACTCTGTACATATCTAGCATTTTGTTGTGGCCAGGGTTCGTGTGCATTCGTTCACATGGCACGGAACAACCCGGAAATATGCAGGTTGGGGGGACACTGGGGTAGCACCTAATTTGGCAGGGACGCATCATTAATAGCAGTCACAAAATTCCTAAACAGGAAACATGCACTCGGCCCATAGTAAGGTTGACACTTTTTTCAACTCACACTTTAAACATCATCATGAGTAACGAAGTTCTTGTTCTTCGAGGTACCCTTGAGGGCCACAATGGATGGGTCACTGCCCTTGCTACTTCTGCTAGCAACCCCGACATTCTCTTGTCTGCTTCCCGAGACAAGACTTTGATCATCTGGAACTTGACTCGAGATGAGCAGGCTTACGGTGTCCCCAAGCGATCTCTTAAGGGACACGCTCACATTGTTCAGGATGTCACCATCTCTTTGGACGGATCTTATGCTATCTCTGCTTCTTGGGATAAGACCCTCCGATTGTGGGACTTGAGCGACGGAACCACTCTCCGACGATTCGTTGGACACACTGGTGATGTTTTGTCTGTGTCTTTCTCCCCCGATAACCGACAGATTGTTTCTGCTGGTCGAGACCGAACCATCAAGGTCTGGAACACCATTGGTGACTGTAAGTTCACCTTCGAGGGTAACCGATCCCACAGCGACTGGGTTTCTGCTGTTCGATTCTCTCCTTCCACTGATGGAAACTCTCACACCATCATCTCCGCTGGTTGGGATAAGGTTGTCAAGGTAAGTCAATTATTGATAGAGGAGTGATGTTAGACATATTTGCTACTTCAGACGGGATTAAAAACCTCGAATGAGACATCAAAATATCACCAAGATCTCTGACCTCATATCTCAACATTTTTTTAATTTTTTTTTTACTAACTTTTAAGGTTTGGGACTTGCAGACCACCTCTCTTAAGGCTGACAACATTGGACACACTGGTTACGTCTCTGCTGTCGTTGTGTCTCCTGATGGATCCATCTGCGCTTCTGGTGGTAAGGATGGTCAGGTTCACTTGTGGAACCTTAATGAGTCCACTCCTCTTTACACTCTTAACGCTGGTGATGAGATCCACGCTTTGACCTTCTCTCCTAACCGATACTGGCTCTGTGCTGCCACTTCTTCCTCCATCAAGGTTTTCGACCTCGAGAAGCGAGAGAAGATTGATGAGCTCAAGCCTGACTTTGCTGTTGGACCCAAGTCCAAGGAGCCTGAGTGTATTTCTTTGGCTTGGTCTGCTGATGGTCAGAACTTGTTTGCTGGTTACACTGATAACTTGATCCGAGTCTGGCAGATCATGCAGTCTAACTAAAATGCATTGTAATATAGTTGGACCAATGTAATAAAAAAACCACACATTATGGAGTTTGTTTTCTAAAATATAAAGAGTAGATTTCTTTTTGTTTCGTTTTTTGCCGGCATTTTATTATTCTATTTACTATATTTACAGACATAGAAGCATGGCTGCTTCATCACCATTCGTTAACCGAGGCTCTTGTAGAACATTGGCAACACATTGCCATGGATCTCTGCTTCCTCCCCATGCCAATACCTCATTTTTGAATATCTCACCCGCTTCTCTGCTGGTAGGGTCTTGAGCGAAAATGCCATTCCATATTCGATTAGCAATGGCTCTATCAAACAAATAACAATAATAGTTAGCACCATAGCCAAACAAATGCCCAAATTGTGCGGGCCATCTTGACTCGGGATGGGCAGTGAATAGTCCCAGTGATTTTTCTAAATCATAAAATGCAAGGTTGGGATCAAAGCCATCCTCTGATGCAATATTTGAATGCAATTTTTGATCCAACATGGACAATAAAATTTGATGGTATGTTTCGGTATTGTCAAACGACGCTTGAAGGTTGACATGAGCATTGAACACATCCATTGGCAATGGAGCATCAGTTAGATGATGTCGAGCAAACATACTAACAACTTGAGGAGAAGCTGCAAACTTTTCCATCAAAACTGATGGCAGCTCGACAAAGTCAGTAGCGCATCTAGTACCCGACACATTGTGCAAAGAAGTTCTTCCAACCATTGAGTGAATAGCATGCCCCATCTCATGGAATAAAGTCTGAACCTCACTGAAGGAAAGTAAGCATTTTGAATGAATCGAATCTTGAACAAAATCACAAACTAATGCAATTATAGGGAGCTGATAACATTTTCCATTTTGGCTATGGATAAGCGAAGTATCGTCGTGGAATGCCGGTTCAAATGGAAGAACCTCTCGTGAACATTGTACTGTGAAGTGAGCAGGATGGGGTGACTTGCCTTCTCGTTGAAATAAATCACAGTAAATCACACCAATCTTCCCCTCCGTATCAGACACGACGTCAAGACGTCGAACCTGTTCATCCCACACCTCTCCAACTTTAGTCTCAACTGGCACAAACTTGATGCCATAGATCCGATCAAATAATGTAGACAGCCCTTCCATGACAGTTCCCAATGAAAAATATGCAGAAATAAAATCCGAGCTTTTGATTTTGCTTCTTTTAGACATGGTATATTTTGAGGAATAATAGTCTCTATCCCAAGCATCTAATTTTGTGGCACTTGTTCCTGGTGCATTTTGACTTGCTATTTCAGAGTTCTTAATTGATAACAGTTCACCTAGTTCTTTGGTAGCTCTAGGACGGATCTGTTCCGCTAGAGCGTTTAGGAACTTTGACACATTGGTTGGTGACTTTGCCATTTTATCCTGAAGTTCATAATGCCCGAAACTTTCATATCCCATCATGGATGCAAGTTCAGCACGGGCTCGGAGAAAATCAGTCAAGCAATTGACCTGATCATCTGTGGCAGTTCTCTGGGCTAACCAGATCTTCTTTCTTGTTTCATTGTTAGCCACTGTTTGCAATGCAATGTCAGCAACAGGTCCATACATTGGGATCTTAATCCTTCCTCCAAATGACTTGAACCGGTGTGCAAGCATTGGATCAAGTCCATAGAGGTCTGTCTTGGAAAATATCAAATGATGCTGAGCAGGTCCTATTTCATTAAGAAATTGCTGTCCCAATATTGATACCTTGGATGACAGCTTGACAAATCTATCTCTAGACCCCGGATCCAAATGAACACCTGATTTCTTAAAGTCTGACAATAGAATCTTGCCAACCACGACTTCCTCGTCTGACAGCTGGGCACGGATTTCTGGCGTAGACAAAACCTTGTCGAGAATATCATGAAGCTCTACTGAAGTATTTAGCATATTCATGAAATCATACATCATCTCATGAGACTGCTGAGCAACTTTTAGAAAGTCTTTATCGGGGTGGGAGATCCGAACAAATGCTACCATATCAATCACCTTACAGATGATGTCACTCAGAATGTCAAAGTTCCGGATAGCATACCGAAGATCTTGTCCTGATGCACCAATGATCTGAGCTGTCAGCTGCTGAGCTTGCTGTAAAGAATCCTCTGTAAACTTGGCCATACCCTTTGGGGAAACCAGATATTTGTTACCAAACAGTCCCGTTGCAGCACTGGGACTTGATGTAGGTGCAAAGTTCGACTTCCAATATTGAGGATTATCAAACAGCAACCGGATTGATCCTGACGATGGAGAAGAAGAAGAAACTGTAGACAGCCGTCTCGCCAAACCAGTTGTCAACCTGCCCGAGTTTAACGACCGATAGGCCCGATTGTGGAACCTCATGTTGGGCATGGAATGAGGTGATGGGCAGAGATCAAGTGTGCATAGACGCACGAATCAGGAATATGGAGAAGCACCCGACACTTAAAATTTCTCAATTAATAGGGTGATCTGATTGAAACATTGAAAATTGAAACAGTCAGAAAAAAAGACCAGAAAGTTAAAAATACATTACAAAACCAGAATCTAAACAAATCTATTTGAATCTGTTCAAATCTATTGAGTAAGACAGAACCAAAAAAAAAAAGAATAACAATGAAAAAAAAAGCTACTGCAGAACTGATTTGTTCATTTGCCACGAGTAAATATAAACAGCATACGAATAAATTTGTAGTATACAAAAAAAAACAGTAATAACTCTATTCGTATCTCATTATTTCTGAACCTGCTTAACCATGTCAGCCTCAGGAATAGAACCCAAAATGGTCTCGGTGATGATACCGGTCACCAAGTAAGGATCAATGTTGGATGCAGGTCTTCGGTCCTCGAAGTATCCAAAGCCCTCCTTGGCAACAGATCGAGGAATTCGAACAGACGCACCTCGGTTGGCAACACCGTAAGAGAAGTTGCTAATAGATGCGGTCTCGTGTCGACCAGTCAATCGCATCTCATTGTCCTCACCATAAACGGCAACGTGCTCCTTATGTCGCTTTCCGAGCTTCTCAATGGCCTCCTCGATGTGCTTCATTCCACCTGGGTTTCGCATCTTTTCGGTAGAAACGTTGGTGTGACATCCAGCACCGTTCCAGTCTCCGGCGAGAGGCTTGGGGTGGAAAGAGATCTTGACACCAAACTCCTCAGCAACTCTGTAAAGCAGATATCGAGAAGCGGTCAAATCATCACCCATAGTGATACCCACGCAAGGACCAACTTGGTACTCCCACTGAGAAGGCATAACCTCAGCATTGATACCAGAAATGTTAACACCAGCGAAAAGGCATGCTCGGTAGTGAGCCTCAACAATGTCTCGGCAGAAGACCTTTCCAGTACCAACACCACAGTAATAAGGACCCTGAGGACCTGGGAAACCTCCCTTGGGCCATCCGTAGACGTTGTCAAACTCATCGAAAAGAGTGTACTCCTGCTCAATACCAAACCAGATTTTCTCATCCTTGTGAGCCTCCATCAACTTGGCACACTCGTGTCGGTAGTTGGTCTTGTTGGGAGTACCATCGTTGTTCCAGGTCTCAGCCAAAACAATGATGTTGTCACCTCTTCGGAATGGGTCAGCGTAAATAGCCACAGGTCTCAAGTAAACATCAGAATCTCCACCAGGGGCCTGCTCGGTAGAGGATCCGTCAAAGTTCCATTCGGGTAAGTCCTCAACAGACTCTGGCTTCTTATCAAGAGTCTTACATTTACTTCGAATACCGTTGGTACCGTCGATCCAGATGTACTCAGCAAGGACCTTACCGTGTTGGGGAAGGTCCAAATACTTTTGAAGATTAGAAGCGTTAGAAACAACTGTTGATGACATTTTGATTTAATGTCACTTAGTGTGTCTTTGTATATATATTTATGGGATTGTTGGGTTTTGAAACGCAAAAAAATCGGATGGGTATCTTCCATGGGCCTATTTATATAGTTGGCCGGATTGTTCCTGAGCCCCAACCACTGGCTGCACCGAATGAGTCTTTTCAGGGCAGGGGTCCGGCTGCCGCAAACGGACGGCAATTGATTGGAAGATAAGACGATGTAAATCCAAAAGGGTGGGAGAGAGGGGGGACGACACAACCTATACGGACTAGAAGGGGTTACATCACATCAAACCTAAAACTCATCCAATAACCACTGCCAAAAACAGCCCCTTCAATGACCTCAACACCCCTTTCGATGATCCGCAAAAAATTCACATGGTGCACCAATGACACTCTAACAAATGTAATTGACACATGCGGTAACTGGCACCCCCCGCCCAGGCTGAACGCCGGGAACTGCCGCTGCTGTCAGGCAATACCCACCTTGCCCTAAGATAAGATAAGATGACAAAAGCTGTGGTCAGCTGGTCGATGAATGTTGCAACCACTAAGATAGCATCGATAAGCAAGGCGGACACATTGTTATCAGTAGCCAACGGATTGTTGCGAAGATTGGATGAGTTCTTTTTTGTCTTCAACCAAACAATTATCTGTTACGGTTTCCCCACTCTAAGTTTGCAGACTGATAACGCAAGTCTGGCCAATCAATGCGTCGTTAAAGCTTTTACGGCCTCGGCCAGCGTCCGACAACGGGCGGAGGGGGTGCTCGGTTCAGCCGTTAGCAATTAACTAATTCGTGCGAAGTAACTGCAAAAAATGCCTACCACAGCCGCTCCAGGATGAAATAGGCATGTTAGAACCTTGGCTCGGTAACTCCCAAAGCCCAATTCAACCGGATGTCCTGCTAGGTTACAGATTTGGCACATATTCTTGGCAATCTGGAAGTGATTCTATATTAGCCATGATATTATTAATAGACACATCTCAGTTATCAGTTATTTGGTTGTGTCATTTATCCGACACAGTGATAAAAGATGTCTCAGTTCCTGCCGCATCAATTCTGCAATGAATAATTGCTTTTGACTGATGCAGTTTGGAAAGTAAAGAAGCCATTGTGCATATTAAGGTCCACTTTATTCGATCAACTAAGACGGGAATAATTATAAAGCCGATTCTATAATTATTAATTCTTGATTTCTTTGTAGCCATTGTTTTCGCTTTTTTCTTCCCATGTGTATCCATGCAATTGCATTTGTAACCAGTAAATTAAATGACGTTTGGCATATGCATACGTATCAGCGAAGGAATTGGCTTATTATGATTTCATTACTAGGAATAATGTTATTATCAGTATTATTATGATTACAGGGCATCCATCTACTCAGCCCAACCAGAGGCTCTTTCAACTGCTCGTTCCCATTGACGGTACTGTTCATTTCGGTCCTGGGGTAATAGTGAACCAACGAATTCAGTTACTTGTCTTCTCGGCTCAACATGAGCCTTAACATCGTCTAACGAGCTCCAAACACCTACCGCCAGGCCAGCTGCAATGGCTGCACCCAATGCGGTGGGTTCCTTCATAGCTGGTCGTTGCACTGGAATTCCCAAAACATCGGCCTGGATTTGCATAGCTACCGACGATCCACTCATTCCTCCATCAACAAGAAGTCTAGGGAACCTGGCTCCACTATCCTTGGCCATACTTTCAAGAATGGCACGAGTTTGGAAACATGTGGCCTCCAAAGCAGCTCTTGCCAAATGGGCCCGAGTAGTATATGCAGTTATACCTACTATGGTTCCACGAGCTTCTCGACGCCAATAGGGAGCAAACAACCCAGAAAATGCAGTTACAAAAACTACCCCACCAGAGTCTTTGACTTGGGATGCTAGTTCATTCATCTGTTCATTTGTTTCAATCAATCCCAAATTGTTCTTAAACCATTTTATAACACTTCCGGCTACCGCAATTGATCCTTCTAGAGCATACACGGGTGGCTGGTTTTCAAGTTGGTATGCCACTGTAGTCAGTAGACCATTATTAGATTTCACCGGCTCAGAACCCGTATTGTACAAAAGGAAACAACCAGTTCCATAGGTATTTTTGGCATCTCCTCTATGAAACCCAAGATGGCCAAACAACGCTGCAGACTGGTCTCCCAAACATCCACTGACTGGTAATCCTGGAAACGCACTATTATCTGCACCAAGATGTCCATATACATATGAGCTAGGCATAATTTCAGGAAGGATCAATTTAGGAACATCAAAGAAATCTATCAGCTCCTGTTCATACTGGAGCGTTTTGATATTCACAAACATTGATCTACTGGCATTAGTGGCATCTGTCACATGAGTCTGACCATTTGTGAGCTTGTAGATTAACCACGAATCCACAGTTCCGAAACACAGCTCTCCTTCTTCGTATACTTGTTTAGCTGCGGCAACATTATCGAGAATCCAGCGAACCTTAACTGCCGCAAAGTAAGTTGAAATATGTAACCCACACAGCTCTGACACCCGATCTGCACCCAAACGTGCCTCTAGTCGAGTGACCGTCTCTTCAGTTCGAGTATCTGACCATACAACTGCATTGTAAACTGGTTCTCCTGTCCTTCTGTCCCAGAGAACTGTTGTTTCTCGCTGATTGGTGATGCCCAACGCTTTGACATTCTCTCTGGGGATTCTTTTGCGGTCTAATTGTATAGCCACCTCATCAATACACTGCTGACAGATCTGGATCAACTCCAATGGATCATGTTCTAGCCATCCTGGATGTGGATAAATCTGATGCAAGTCCACTTGATGTGAAGCTACGGGGACAGCGTCCTGGGAGAAAACGATTGCTCGGGCAGAAGTCGTCCCCTGGTCGACAGCCAACACATATGAACACTCATCACGAACAGGGTAGTCATCTGTTGTCATAATGCCACAGTATTTAGTTGAAACACGACGAGTTGTTCGTTGCTTTTGAGTACAAGTATGCGCTAGTAAGTAAATAGCAGTAATAGATAGGTTGCGGATGAGGGTATGAAAGTAGCAACTACGTGGGGGTCACATGCACACCGTTGATCGGTGCGACTGCCGATGAGCCTAGAGGCATAAGGCCCCTAGGCCCAAATTGTATATGTATAATGTTGTAGTATATGTAGTTAGAGACAATTTGCAACTATACTAAGACTTTGGAAAATAAACAGTAGTTTTGTAAATAATAGGGTTTTTATTGATATGGCTTGGTGAATGATTGAACCGAATAAACAACAAGTCCTCATAATACATCATATCTCATAGGCCATGTGACTTGTTATAATATAAAGATTAGCAAGTAAGAAATAGATGCGGTGATCAAAAATATTACACTCGAGGAAAAGACCATAGATACTTGCCTATGATGTGTACCTGCATATGCAGAGCTGTCAAGGGTATGGCGCACTTTTGCTACTTAACAATCTTGAAAAGCGATATACTATTAATAATGCCAATCTACAAGATTTGTAGCCTGGTGCTAATAATACTGATAGAAATGATGATGTTCTGATATTTCTCGGTTCTCCGCTTATATACATGCTGATATTAGTCGAGCAAACCACTTGACCAAACAAAGGTACAAGTCAGTTCAACACAGAGAAATCTGGAAAAGCTTGGTAAAGTCTTTTCATTTAAGATACTACAATATATACACTAACATATATTTTTCTCGATTAACTCTATGTAACCGTTTCCATCACTACAATAAATCAATGTCCCATGTCACAAAGATCTAAAGCCACTTTCGCCGCAGTGAAACACGTTGCTTCATGTCCCGAACTACTGTCCAGCAGGAAAAGATCCAATTAGAGTCCCATGAGGCCAACGGAACTTCTAATGAATCTCCATTCTCTATATTAATATATATAGCTGGAGTTTATGCATCTTTTCTTACTTGGGCAGTCCTCCAGGAACGAATCACCACAACCCCATATGGTGCTGACAATAGGATTTTTCGAGCTTCTTTGGTCATCAATACTATTCAGTCGACATTTGCACTAGTAGTAGGCTATATTTACATGAGGTTTAAGAGATCAACTACGCCACAAAAGTATGACGCGCCTATTTATCCAGATTTTCATACTCTTAGGCAATATGTACTGATCGCTGTAAGCCAGAGCTTGTCGAGCCCGTTGTCTTATTCAAGTCTACAATATGTTGATTATCTCACAGTTCTACTGGCAAAGAGCTGTAAATTGCTGCCAGTAATGACGCTTCATGTCACCATCTATCGTCGCAAATACCCATTATACAAGTACCTAGTGGTTGTTGCCATTACCCTTGGAGTATTTATGTTCTCATATTTTCATCCTTCTACTGCCTCGAAAATTGATACTGATGATTCGTCACAGAGCAGTACAGCAGCATATTTTGGTTTTGGATTGTTGGCTGTGAGTCTATTTCTCGATGGATTCTATAATACTACCCAAGACAATTTGATGCATACAAATAAAAAGGTTACAGGACCTCATATGATGTGTGGATTGAACGGAATGTGCACCATTCTCACTTCACTTGTCCTGATATCTCCATTCACGAGTCAGCTATCGGATTCAATTGATTTCATTCAACAGCATCCACAGGTTCTTAATGACATTTTGCTATACGGTGCGTGTGGAGCAATTGGGCAGCTGTTTATTTTCCAGACTTTGGAGAAGTACGGATCTATCGTTCTGGTAACAGTTACAGTCACCCGCAAAATGTTTTCAATGCTATTGAGTGTAGTGTGGTTCAACCATCACTTGCAAACGGGCCAATGGTTAGGTGTATTATTGGTTTTTGCTGGTATTGGAGGGGAAGCTTTACTAAAAGCAAAAAGATAGATACGTACTATATATATGAACACGACAAAAATATTTTTGATGACATATTTAGAGAAATTACTCCTTAATCAAAAAGGGCTCAATGTCTATCTCGATGGAAGAGGCAGCATAAGGAATCTCATAATTCTTAAGAACCTCAGGGTGAAGCACACCCAGACTTCCAAGCAAAATAGGCTTGGCTCCTGCCTCTTCTCGATAGTATACACTTGCACCTCTGCCTGGGAAGTAGGTTTCACTCTTAAGCTCGGAAATCCAATAACCACGCACATCAGCATCGACATTCGACCAAGGGACTCGCAACATCTTCATCAATCTATCCAGCAATCCATGAACAATTTCAAACCCTGAAGCCTTTCCAGCATAAATTGCAGAGAATCGACGACTGTTATAAGCCTGTCTCTCTAATGAAGTATCCTTCAAAACAATATCAGCCACCTCAAATACCTTGATAGGCAATGTATGCTTTCTATTCTCTTTAATTGTCTTTAGGATACCTGGTAAAAGACTGGTTCTAACAACCTGGTACTCCAAAGTCTTGGGGTTTGCCAAATGAACTGCAGTACCGTCATCCTTTCTATTAAGGTATGCAAAGTTTTCATCGTGCGAACAAAGAGTCAATGGCATGACTTCGACCCAAGTTGCCATGGAAGCCTCCCTTCGCAGAATATCTGTCAATTTATTAATGGGGAATGCTTCACCAATGGTGAAAGAGTCAGCAGGGAATGTCCTTTCAAGGTTGTTGAAACCATAAGCAACACCAACATCCTCCATGATATCACATTGGTGAAGGATATCAGGACGGGTAGTTGGGATCACCACATCCAAAATATTCTTGTCAGTAGACGATGGAGTCGCAGACAGCATCATCTTGTTAAGATGCTCGCACAATTCAACAGGAGTCAGCTTGAGGCCAAGACAAGAATTGATATAATCAACCTCTGCAGTGGCAGATCGAGGAGCAATGTTGGGGCATAGTCGGGTCTGTCCATTGTGAGGGGATACAATCTTCACCTGTTCAACAGTGAATGCCTTATCTTCAGTATATTGTGAGAACATGGCAACAATCTGATCAACAACGATCTCAAGCTTGGTCTTGTCAGTTCCACTGAGGTCAATGAAGACATTTCTAGTGTCGAGGCTAATCTTGGTCTTCTCACTATTGATGATAGGAGGAAGAGACATGACATTATCAGACTCGTCATAAAATACTGGATATACAGGCGAATCTCGTATCAAGTGCAAGTATTTGGTGATGCTGTTCTTGGCATTGTCATAGAACTCCATCAATCTTACGCCATTCATCTCTTCAGTCTGATTCAGGGGAACAAATTTCACATCCTTAGGGGCCACTCCTTTGTAAGACACATGTTTGCCCTTCATTTTATCAAGGTCATGGGTTCCAATGGCAACCAATGATCGGTTACGGCAGATATTCTGATGAAGCTTCTCCTGAAGTCCGATGAAAGATTCATAAGATCGCTGAGTAAACTTGATGTTTCGTAAAATAGCTCCGGCAACATAGGGTCGAACCTGCTCAGTCTTGGGATCTACCGTGACAGTCACTGGATCAGAAGGAGTCACCACGTTATAAACGGGGGACTTTGCTCGGCCCAAAAACACATTGAGTGCCCTGGAGATACCTTCAAAGCACAGCAGATCATATCGATTAGCAGGGATTTCGATTTTGAGCTCAGGTCGCTCTCCGTCGGCGAGCTCTCCTTGTGAAGTATCCTCGTCAAGTTCAATTCCAAACTCGAAGCAGAGTTCATCGAACTCCTGAGTCGTGTATTCACGACCCAGCGCTTCGTACAAGTCCTGTTTGTCTACGGCCACAGTCGGCATTATGAGTGAAAAATAATATGCGGCGAAGAGTCAGATTCCACTTCACCAGTTAGCGATGGGGCTCGCCTGGAGCACATTAACAATCGATCCTATTCAACGAGCAAGACATTAATTACCTAGATAAAAAAAAATTGAACGAAAGTAGCTTTCAGCATTAATCTGAACACAATTGGAAGTTATTAAAATGAAAAAGAATATAAAGTCCAATTTATCTATCTAGCGATAGCTACTGAAGTACACTAAATTAATCATGGCACTGGCTTTCGAAACTAGAGCCGAGATTAGGGAGCAACTTCTTCAAACTGGCCAATATCCTCTTTTAGACTAGATGCATCAGCAACTTCTCTTGCAATTTGTGCAGCTTGGTAGAGTTTTTCACCCTCCCATGCCCAAATTGAATCTGAAGAAAACAAAATATCGATGGTTTCCAAACTTCGATTTGCCGTTTCAGGATACAGGGCCCACACCATGAAAATAGCAAAAATATTAATAGCGCCGAATATATATAGAGTTTTTTCCTTAATGGCTGCAAACATAACAGGATTCAACATCATAAGCCAGCCATTACCGATAGACCATCCAATAACACCCCAAGCCATTCCCTTGGCTCGCACTTGAACAGGCCAAATCTCTGTTGGATATACCCATGGAACAGTCAGCCACGTAGCACCGAAAATACAAGTATAAATAATCACAAACGTAGCACTAGCGGATCCGTATTTTACACCAACAGCTTCTCCCGTATGGTTAGCAGCAAGTCGTGAGAATCCGCCAGCAAGGAATAACGAAATACATTGGCCAACAGCACCCCAGTACGAGGTGAACCGTCGTCCCCATCGATCCAGAGTAGCAACTGCTACAAGAGTTGAAAGCATATAGGTTATACAATTGACACCACTGAGCCAACCACTTTTGTTTGCAGAGAACCCTGCCTGTCTGAAAATGGTAGGCTGGTAGACAGTTATGGCAGCAATTCCAACCCATTCCTGGACAATCTGGAACCAAATCACTAATTGAACTCTTCGATTAAGGTGCAAGCGGCCCTGAGATAAGAACAGCATATCGAAATAAGAGTCCTTAATATCACTGTCTTCCTCATTCATCGCTTTAATCTCTGTAAACTCCTCGACTACTGCAGGATGGTCAACATCACCATTACCTCTTAAGTCGGCCAAGATTTGTAAGCTCTCTTCTGATCGGCCAGCTTTGAGGAGCCATCGGGGTGACTCGGGCATGAAGCTAACAATAATAAACAAAACCAATAAAGGTACCATTTGAAAGGCGATAGGGAATCTCCATGCAAATTCAGAGTAGCCATTGTTCATATAGGAAAGTCCGAATTCAAGCCAATAAGCCACAACGACGCCAAAAATATTAAGAGTGAATTCCATGGCAATGTATAAACCTCGAGAACCAAATGGAGAAGTTTCGGCAGACCACACGGGAACA
This sequence comes from Sugiyamaella chiloensis, assembly GCA_030578775.1. Lineage (NCBI taxonomy): Eukaryota > Fungi > Ascomycota > Dipodascomycetes > Dipodascales > Trichomonascaceae > Sugiyamaella > Sugiyamaella chiloensis. The sequence goes on from JAKTZE010000010.1 coordinate 114,250, forward strand.
ATGACGTTCAAAATTCCGGTACCGATACCAGTGATAACTCGAGAGCACAAAGTCCAGGCAATATTTTGAGAAGATGCCTGTAATGAGGCACCAACGAAAATCCAAAGACATCCCACACGAATAGTTCTCAGACGACCAAATTTATCACCCATCCAACCACTGAGCACACATCCGATCAAAGTTCCCATATAATAAATGGCGACGATTCCTCCTTCCTTGGTGGAACTGAAAATATCAGCAGTCCATCGGGAATTGATTCCTTCTGGTGGGACCGCTCTACCGATTCCTACTGTCTCCACGTAACTTGGCGAAGTATTGATACCACCCATTAATCCTTGGTCATAGCCCATAAAGAAAATCGCCAAACCGCATACCAAGTTTATGACGAATACAAGGCGATTGCCTTTAAGCTTTGAATTCTTCGAATACGCCATAGTCTGAATAAAATCTTTGCGCTGCGGGGAAGAATAAGCGGACGATATCGATATATAAGGTCAGTCAATCAGCATGCGCATCATGCATTGATGTTAGCCGGATATTCCAGAAGGATAAATTGGAAGAATACAATCGTCTGTCATTTCCACATTAAGCTGTGCAATATACAGGCAAACCCCGCTCGATCGAGTCTGCGTACCACTTAAGAGTGGAATTTCTTTTTCTCGGACGCTTGAGAGCATATGCATTATGGTGGGGCAAGCGTCGGAAAAATACAATGCCTCAACTCGGTAACTGATAAAAGAGGGGGCAGTATCAATGCTGACTAGAGGCGGAAACGATTCCCGAAACGTCCTCCGAATTTATAGGCGATCTGAATACTGTAATTCACTAAGAAGATCCTTCTCATATCACACCACCCGACTCTTTCAATCTTAAAACTGCGATCTGCTCCAACGGACCACTGTCTCCCCACTTGCACACGATCTCCATGTTGGGTCCTTACCAGACATGCTACCCCGACATGACATTGACTCAATTGGTTATACAGCTGTACCTCGATATATTCTCATATGCTAAATAGCCTCGCATGCATCCCAGATCCCATACGTTATTGTGAGACATTTTTAGTTTAGTCTTTATTTTATTTCAATCCCTCTGACTGATGTTAACATCTACTAATACATGAGAAATCCCTACAACAATGTAACCCCATTCATCTGTCGCAGTGTGTGTAGATCCGTTGTGCAGAACTAACCAATTAACATTAATCACAAAGGATTTATCCTAAAAGGAAAACTTTAAGGAATCACAACAAAAAGCAATAATTCATGTACTATCGACTTGACGAAGCTATTTTATTTGATTTTTTACATTGTTGACCTAGCAAGTCAGTCGTCTTGTTTTGTCGGTTTAGTAACTTCCGATGAATCCAAGATCCAACACCTGAGGCAGTAAAGGCCAGCACATCACGTGCCTTACCCGGCGTCTACCATATCATGAACTGTGGTCCCTTCTCTGTAACTTAAACAGCTAAATGTCTTCGACAAGAACCTACGACCTTCTCATAAAGCTACTTCTGATCGGTGATTCAGGAGTCGGCAAATCATGTCTTTTATTGCGGTTCTGTGATGACCAGTTCACCCCTAGTTTCATTACAACTATTGGCATCGACTTCAAGATCCGAACTATTGATTTGGATGGCAAGCGTGTCAAGCTACAGGTATGGGACACTGCCGGACAGGAGCGGTTCAAGACTATCACCACCGCATACTACCGAGGTGCTATGGGAATATTACTAGTGTATGATGTGTGTGATGAAAAGTCATTCAACAACATCCGATCATGGTACTCAAATGTGCAGCAGCATGCTAACGACAACGTGGTGATGGTGTTGGTGGGAAACAAATCCGATATGACAGACCGACGAGTGATCAGCCCGGAGCAGGGCAAGCAGCTTGCCGATGAGCTTGGCATTCCATTTATTGAGGCTAGCGCAAAGACCAATGATAAAGTTGATGATACGTTCATTTCTTTGGCTCGTCGAGTCAAGGAGAACCAATTCAGCGATGCTGCTGAGACAACCACTTCGGGATCTGTGAATGTTGGTGCTGGAGGTACCAAACAGGGTGGATGCTGTTAGATGCATATTGTTAGTTTGCCATTTTATTCTGTTTACGTGCTATATCATCCGTCATTTGTTAGTTAGTCATTTGAACTTCATTAGTTGAGATCCGGACCGTAAGGAATTGTAGTGTTTATGTGCCAGGTGTTTAAAAGATGTCCAGTAAATCAAGGGAGAGTCTAATTATTAGCTGTAGAATGATATTGTAGCGATTCTGATTTAAAAGTGTCTGATTTTGTACTTTCTGTGTGGGTAAGTGTGCTATAATCCACTTTATACCGTCGAATGTTAATGATTATCAACGATCCGATGGTATTAGTTATATTGGCTTTGAGAATTGAACTATGTCAAACTAAACAAGAACAAAGCTAAACGAAAAACTTAAAGGAACATCAAAAAATACAGTGTAAAATGGCTGAATATGGAGTAGCGATGACACGAACGATATTATGACAGCCTATTAAGATGATCCACTTAATATACCGTTATCAATTAGGAAGAAATGGTAGGAGCTGAATCCACTGTTAACAATCAGCAAAGAAATAATAAGAGCCATACGATGGTGTGGCAAAGCGTAATACAGGTCCTTGTTTTATCCTATGGAAGTCTAACTTTTTGCTTGATGCAGCAACACCAATCTCCAACTCTATTAGTACAGGTAAGTTAGGATATAGTCCAATCACTACAACAAATCTCATTAAATTATAGATCTATCAAAGAAATCATCTTGTAGCTTATTGACCAGCTTTCTGCCTTCAACTCCCTGACATTCAATTCTATAAGTCTATTCTATACTATAAGACTGTATTCTATGTATTCTATGTATTCCACGATAATGCTGCTGCTTATATCTGTACAGCATATCGAGATCCCGGAACCTAATTGGGACAGCTATGCAAGATGTTACGCCGGCCATACCCTGAGAACTCGCTATCGTCCAATGATACGGTATAGTCCTTATCAGCGGTGATATCGCCCAATATATAAGTATGTGTCTACCTGCTGTGTCCAGAAACTAACGTACAACAGTGTGCACATTAAGTTTTGAAATTGTCTATTACCAACGCGTTACCAGAAGCTTGCCAGCTACGTTCGATTAAGATTTAACAGTTTTTTTGCTATATACACACCCAAGTAGCCGTGTTATATGGATCCATATATTGGCGATATGAAGATTTTGCAGTGACTAATTTTACCCGCGGGCCATACTGTGAAATACTATTACAAAGCCAATGCTTGGTATGATGTAGCCCACAAACAACCAGGCTCCGCGCCGGCCGGTTGTTGAGGGGTTCCGTCAGCCACATACCAACAAAATTTTCACTCACATGACTTTGCACGATGTGCCAAAAATGACGACAATAGGGCACCATATCACCCGTTATGGATCGGTCTAGCAATACCCATGAAAATACCAACAAATATCCAAATATACAGTCAGAAGGCAGCTTGAAAAACTGTGAAAAAGCTCTAGTAAATCGTCTTGTTATTACTATCTATACCTGCAAATTATGGCTTGGTCAAGACGGCATTCTGTGTGTTTTGACCCCGCTTTCTGCAACCCCGCAAATTAGAGCCCTTCCCGCGATGCCAAGCAGTCACGGCCTAATACCACGCCTTACCACATTAGTTTTTGTTAACATCCGATATCCGATTGTACACATCAATTTTTTTGCCTTATAACAAGCTAAAGCGATTGTGGTGCTTCAAACTGGTCTTTCCTATCATCGCATCTAATAACGAATAACAGCTGAATATGCCTTTAACTGGTCGTGGAGGCTATGGTAACTTTGTTCGGGCCAAAAAGGCCATCGAACTAGAGTCTGTGCCATCTACACCTGCGCCGGTTCAGCATTTCTCATCTCCTCAGCAAACTTTCCGGGCAGGAAGAGGGGGTTTCGGAAACAACGTTCCCATTAGTCGTATGCCAACCATGACTCCCGAAGAATATCTGAAGGAAGTTCATGATGCGGTTAATGTAGAACCTCGAAGTTATGCGGTCGGCAGAGGAGGAGCCGGAAACATCATTTCTAGAAAAGCTGGCGATGCAAGCCCTGCTCTTGCCCCTACAACTTCGTCGTCTTCGGCCCATTCATCAAACTCTTCAAGAAGACGTCATTCACGGGCTGAAGAACCTCGACAGGTCCCTGAAGCATTATTAACGCCTGTCAGTTCGATGCCTCAAGGACACGATTTGCACCCTACATTTTCAGGGGGTAGTTTTTGGAACAAACTGAAAACTACTCTGTCGAACTGATGACAGAGAATATTTATTGCATGTAAGTTACAATTCAAGTAAAAAAAAGACTATTTGCAACTGGATTGAAACGTTATTGTATATTTTCAACATGTAGGAAGGAAGATGCAATCGTAAAATATTGGTAGTATGGAACAGAAGAGTGCTGCAACAACAAATTGTAGATTATATTATGTAACCTGTGGAGTAGCTGTCGCTGGATTGAAATGAAATGAGATGACATGACATGAGACAGGGCAACTCAAAGATTATAGAGTTGTACTAAGGCACAACAATGGCATGGGGAATCAAATCACATATAACCAACCAATGAACTCCATAATGAATATACATTGGAATCGGAAGCATATCGAAATGTAATATTTAGTTTATCTTTAAATGCTAATCTGTTGTGCAGAGCTTCATGTCGAACAAAAGACAAATGAAGACAAATCATGATGGGTACAGCTCGAAAAATTGTCAGGTATAAAATGAGGGGGTCAATAATAAATTTGACATGAGTCGCGTGAATCAACTAAAGTAATGAAATAATTATTCAGATCATCTTCTATGTATATGGTAATTGCTACGAATTATTTCTTCACGGCTTGCTAAATATCATGTCTGTCAGTGTCTAACCAACGTACATCAATTTCCGTGAGGCTGGTAGTCGAAATACTTGAAAAGTCTGGACCGTACAAGCAAAAATGTCGCATAATTGGCCGGTATGGGTCAAGAAAATAAAAATCTTAGTCAAAGTATACCTTCAGCAAAAACAATATGGTCCCTGGCGGGATCGAACCGCCGATCCTCGCGTTATTAGCACGATGCCTTAACCAACTGGGCCAAGGAACCACTTTTTATGTGAAGACGAAATATATACGCATTTAAACTCCAAATTACCCCGTTTTAAAAAAAGTAATTCAGAAAATGCTACTAACGAAGTATTCACACGATACCTTGATAGTGGGTTGAGAGTAAGTGGCAAAACTGGAAGAAACCTCCATTTTACAAAAGATAAACTAATAAGCAGCCGGTAATACTTATAACGTCGAAATAATTCTACCTGTGACAGAAATACTGGTCACAGTTGCTCATGATGCGTACCTACACCCCAACCAAACTCCGCGGAAACTCCGCTAAAAACCCGATGGGGTAGTGCCGTGCGTGATGGAAAATATCCCCACCCCGGATTATTCACGTGATCAAATTGAAGTTTTCACTTCGTTATAGACACTACAAAAGTACCAAAAAACAGTTTAAAGCTACGGCATTTTTGGCATTAAGGCATTAACCAGTTGCTACATATCAATGGTTCTGGTAGCTGGTCAATTATTAAGGCGTTTTCGTGTCAAAGTGGTACCTAAATTAGCCCGAAGTCTAGCGGTGGTGCCGTGCTTAACCAAGCCCCGAGTAATAGAGTTCCCATCTCAATCTTCTCGGGTACATAATAAGCGCATTTCGGACCGTTTTTTAATTCGCAGTCCTACTATCAACTTAACACAAATTCGCAATTGCTCGTGTGCTCGTTTTAGAACTTCAGATCTCTCTAATAGCTCATCAAGTGTCTCTCCGTTTATCATGTCTGGCGACCGCCAAGTTTTACCTACAAACGTCAAGCCCGTTCATTATGCGGTGTCTCTAGAGCCTGATCTTGAGAAATTCACCTTCACTGGAACGGTGGCAATTGACTTGGACGTTAAGGAGGAATCAGAGTCTATAGCCCTTAATGTTCTTGATCTTGAACTTCACAATGTCTCTGTAAAGTCCAGCACTCTAGGTGATGTCGAAGTGGTGAAGTCTGTTGACAACAAGGATGACCAGAGTGTCACATTCGAGCTTAAGACCGCCCTTCCAGCAGGCTCTAAAGCTACCCTATCAATTAGCTTTACTGGTGAGCTCAACGACAAACTGGCAGGATTCTATCGAAGTGTTCACAAGGATGACAAGGGTGTCACCAAAGTTGTTGCCACCACTCAGATGGAAGCGACCGACTGTCGACGAGCATTCCCTTGCTTTGATGAGCCTGCTCTCAAGGCCACCTTTGACATCACTCTGGTGGCAGATTCTCATTACACTGCTCTTTCTAATATGGACGTCAAGCAAGAGAAGGTCCTTGATTCTGGCAAGAAGCTCACTGCTTTCAACACTTCTCCCATTATGTCTACTTATCTGGTTGCATTCATTGTAGGAGAACTGAGCTATGTGGAGAGTAACTACTTTAGAGTCCCCGTTAGAGTATATGCTACTCCTGGTATGGAGGACCGATGCAAGTTTTCTGCTGAGTTAGGAGCAAGAACTTTGGAGTTCTTCGAGAAGAAGTTTGATGTGCCTTATCCTTTGCCTAAGATGGATATGGTTGGAATTCACGACTTTAGCGCAGGTGCTATGGAGAACTGGGGACTGGTTACCTACCGAGTGGTTGATCTTCTTTTCGACGAAGAGAAGGACAATGCTAATACTAAACAGCGAGTTGCAGAGGTTGTCCAGCACGAGCTGGCACATCAATGGTTTGGAAACCTTGTTACTATGGAATGGTGGGATGGTCTTTGGCTGAATGAAGGTTTTGCTACTTGGATGTCATGGTACTCTTGTAATGAATTCTATCCTGATTGGAAGGCATGGGAGACTTATGTCGGAGACAACCTTCAGTCGTGCCTTGGTCTCGATGCTCTTCGATCAAGTCACCCAGTCCAGGTCCCTGTGGAGCGTGCTGATCAGATAAATCAGATTTTCGATGCTATTTCGTATTCCAAGGGATCTTGTGTAGTCAAGATGGTTGCAAACTATCTGGGCGAAGAAACATTCATAAAGGGTATTTCAAAGTACTTGAAGACCCATCAGTTCAGTAACACCAAAACTGAAGATTTGTGGAACGCCCTCAGCGAGGTGTCCGGCAAGGATGTAGTTGGCGTCATGAACACCTGGACTACTAAAGTCGGGTTCCCTCTGTTGACGGTTACTGAGAATGGTAAGGAAATCCATATCAAGCAGAACCGATTCCTATCTACTGGTGATGCAAAGCCAGAAGAAGACGAGACCTTGTACCCCCTTTCATTATTGCTCAAGACCAAGGAAGGTGTGGATGATTCACTCATGCTTACTGAGCGGGAAACCACAATTACTCTAAAGGACTCTGAGTTTTATAAAATCAACGCTGACCAGAGTGGTATCTATCGAGTTTTATATCCAGCTCCCAGATTAGCTAAACTCAGCCAGGCTGCTGTTGATGGCCTTCTGTCAGTTGAAGATCGAGTGGGACTTGTTGCTGATACTGCATCTCTGGCTAGTAGTGGATATCAAAAGACTTCTAGCCTACTTGAGCTTATTTCTCTATGGAAAAATGAGAGTGCCCCCAATGTGTGGAGTGAAGTTCTTACCAGACTTGCTGCAGTGAAGGCTGCTTGGAGATTTGAGCCTGAAGAAGTTCAGCAAGGACTCAAACAACTGCAACGAGAACTTGTCGTTCCTAAGGCAAAGCAGCTTGGATGGGCTTTCCAGGCTGACGAGAACCTTTTGGATCAGCAGCTCAAGGGAAGCCTTTTTGGCTCTGCTGTTGGCTCTGATGATCCAGAATTTTCTAAGATTGCTCTTGATTTGTTCAAGAAATATGCCGATGGTGATGAAAGGGCTATCCACCCTAATATTAAGGGGGCTGTATTTGGAGCTGCTGGTAAGCTGGGTGACGAAGCTACATGGGAAAAACTCCTCGATGTTTACAAGACTAGTAGCTCTGTGGATGGTTTGACTGCCATTTCTTCTCTTGGAAGAAGTGACAATATTGCGCTCAAGAAGCGGGCTATTGGTCTTGCTCTCGATGGTACAATTCGAAGCCAGGACGTTATGTATGTTCTCCGGGGACTAGGCGGCGATCAGGTCGGTATCGATGAGCTTTGGAGTTGGTTAACTACTGAATGGAAAGAGATCATTGCCAAGTTCCCTGCCAATATGGGAATTTTGCTTTCTGTCATCCACTTGACCTGCGGAGGGTTTACCACCCGAGATCAGTTGAGCCAGTTCGACAAATTCTACGCTGACAAGGACACCAAGGGATTCGACAAGACCATTGCCGTTGCTCGAGATAGGATGGTTTCTCGAGTCAGTTGGGTTGAACGAGATGCTAAGGATGTTGAAGCTTGGCTCCGTGAGCATAATTACATTTCGAGTGCCAATTTGTAGTTATTGCATGATGTATATAGATAATGCTATGTATAACCTCGATTATACTAATTTGCAGGAAAAGAAGTAAAGCTCTTAAGATCCATGGGCAAAATCAACCAAACCTAATTACATACAGAGTTCAGGTCAGATGGCGCATACATACACAGCTGACGCTATTTCATCTATTGCCTAGCGTTTTATCTTTTAGCTATTTTTGTTTTGGTTTACACGCTATCACATCGGGATCGATAATGATCCGTCACCCCTCACGAATGGATGCATATGGAAGTCGCTACATTAGGTTTTCATGTGTTTTTAGGTGGTGAACAAAACAACACCCCCGCATCTTGCCCCTATTGGGATTCAATCGATGGAACCACGAGAAATATGTACTACAATCCCCCCATCCGCCATGACATCTGTGACATCACCACTAATTGCATATTTCATACAAATTCTATGGCGCCCCAAGAATTAAATAATTTAATTGGGGCTCACGCTGCCAATCATATCACCAAGGAATATTCTTTTCGAAGCTACTATACATGTGTCAGTGTGCGTATCTGCATCACCGTTCTCCCCTGCATCCTTGAGCCTTTGTCGCTCAACCCATTTTATCCGCTTTGGGTTGATGGGCGGTCACATGGACTTCACTAGTGCGGTTTGCAGCAATAGTGCATATGCTTATCAATCGTTACCGGCCACAACAAGGACGAAACCTTAGGCACTGCCGCTTTATTGGTATCAAGGGATAAGAATGAATATGCCGACCATTATGCCGGATTTGAGTTTCTGAAAATCAGAAAGTTTAATTCGAGCGTACGCGTATAATTGGATATCTACAGCCATGTACGCACGTATGTATGAACGAGCACAGCAAGCACCCACCCGCTAAAGGAGAGGGGCCACAGGTTACCGCGCATCCCGTGGCTCTCTTACCCCGGTGCGCTATCATTCGCATAAGGTTATGATCCGACACATGGCTAGCCCAGTTTGTATGACGTGCCTGTAGATTAACTAGGCGTCCTTGAAAGAAATATGCCTCCACACCCCCTCTTTTCATGACCTTTCCCCCGTTTTAGCAACAGTTTGCAGTTACCGCTGCGTGGCTTGCAAATAGTACCGATACTACTGGCATGGTGTGTTTTCCCCACTTCTGTTGGCATCCGATTTACCACGCCCTAAACTAGTCATCGTCTCCAACCTCATTTCTATTAAGAATAGGGTTAATTCCCAATCGCTGCTATCTGCATTACGCCTGTAGCGGCCTATATAACTGACTAGACTGTAGCAAGTTGACGCAAGGTGAAAAGAACCGGGAGATTCGCTCCAAGAATAAATATTTTTGATCCCGAGAAATTATTGTCATAAATTAAACGTGAGCCGTTGAATCAAGTACACGCGGTTGTTGTACAGTATATATCTTAGTATAGATTTGGCGTGGTTTCGCTAGCCTGCCACGGGTATACATACAACTGCTAATATTTTATTTGCGCTGGAGACTTTAATTTGGTTCTTTCAACGGGAAAAAAAAGTATAATAAAATTATCTACATAACCTGGTCGAGTCAATGGACTCCCAGGATCCGCTAGCAGCGGGTGGACTGGCTATCTCTTTACGGAATATTTCAAAATCACCTTCTCCTCTGACAAATGTGGTTGTTGCACCCTCACCATCGTCCGCTTCGTCGCGTTCAAGTGATTCTGGCAACATCCGCCAACAGAATGATGAACTACGAGATGCAACAGCCGAGATCAACAATATTGTTATGGAACTATCGCTCGACGGAGTTGTGAAATATGTCAATAGCTGTTGGGATGATTTAGTAGGCATTTCGAGATCGAGGATTCTTAAGAGGCCAATGTCAAAGGTCATTGCCGGCAACGACGATGATCGCAATGTATTTGTTCGAGCAACTAAGATTATGGTTGATGAAGATTCAAGTTATCGTATTCGGTTCGTTGTTCGAGGATCATCGGACCATTCACGAGGGTTATCAACTAATGATCCATATGATGGCGACGCAGATACTGATGCTGACGATGACTCTGGTCTGGATCTTTTTGCCGATGATGAAGATGAGGATGAGCAAGATGAAGTTAATGATGAATCTCTCAAGGGAACTAAAGACCGGCTTCGTTCCGATAAATCAGACGATAATGTTTCTATTGCATCTGATATTTCTTTGCATAATGACAGTGGTGTGATGCTTGAGCTGGAAGGCCAAGGTATCGTCATTAAGAGCAATAACTCCCCGAGCCACGTATGAATTATTTGTCTATTTTTTTATTGTTCTGCTTTTATTGTTGAAACTAACTATAGACTATGTGGATTTTGCGTCCTTATATGCCTCCTAATGAATTTAGCCTAGACTTACCGCAGGATCTAATAGAAACGTTGGGTAGTCTTGGCACAGGTGTCTTGGTTAACTACATTGAAGAATTGACATCCGGTAACGAGACTCAATCAGATTTCATCCCTGCACCTCCGTTAGAGTTGTGTAGAATATGTGATAGACATTTTGTCACTTGGTGGTTTCAACGGCATTCTGAATTGTGTGTGGTGGAGCATAACGCAGAGAATGATTTACAGTCGGCAAATGAAGCTGTACATGAGCAGCGAGCCGTCATAGCTGGATTCTTAAGCACGATAGACCAAAAAACAGGACATCACCTACTAGATCCACCACTGTCGCCTGCTGGTTCTGCCGGTTCAACTGGCTCTGCATCCTCAGTTTCGAGCTCGAGTTCCGCAACGCCTGGTCTCGAGTACCGCGGACTGCCTCTTCCGTTACCCATGATATCACCCGGAGATGTCTCTGTATCTTCATCGTTTAATTCTCCTCCTCATTCACCGAGATTGGCTTCGTCGCCGCTGTCGATTAACGTCAGTGGTCGCCGAAGTACTGCATTTCAGAAACCAATTGTTGCGTCACCTCCGCTAAAGCGTTCTCCAATCCGAATGATGGAACTGCTACTAGAGTTATGTGATATGGCAGTTCAGATTGGTGTTCCTGAAGTGGTTACCATGCCAGGTGACCCTATTGGCCCCGATGATGAAATACAAGTGCATAGTCCCCATAGCGAAATGAGGATACACCAGGTTCTTGACTGGATGACATCTTCAATAGAGGATCCTGGATTGTCTCTATTATGTGACGACACTGAGAAAACTGCGAGAGCAAAAGTTGATAGTGCTGTCCGTATGGGTAATGCTTTAGTTTACTCGGAAACGATCAGGCGGGAAACCGAAGTACAGGTGCAGCAAGTGATTCAGAACATCCTCGATAATGTTCTTGGGTGCGACAGTGATGAAAATACTAGTGATGGTGCCGAGACCAGTTTGTCTTATAAAGATATTTTCGAGGATGATGGAAAGGGAAACAGAAATAGTACTGCCACTTTGTTCTCGAATAACTACCTTAATTCCGATGGTATACCAAGCTCTCCGCATGACAGCTTGGCTCCATCGGACAATAGGTCCGCTGCAGAACCGAATAATGTTTCACCATACCAGCTCCCAACACATCCTTCTCCTTCGCCAGTGATTCAGAATTTAAGCCTGGATTCGGACGATGACTATCATCAGCCTTTTCGTGGTCAATCAAATGCTCTACCGTCAATTTCACGATCTACCTCTATGCTCACTATCAGCGATTCCCCCAGTGTGTCAGGATCGGCGCTTTCTCGTGTTGACTCTATAGATACAGAGAGCTTGGATGAACAAATCGGCCATTTAGATCTCAATGCTCCTGCTCTGAAACTTCGTTCAAGAAAAAGCTTGTCAAGTATTGCAACTTCTCCACTGAATGCGATAGCTGCTTCTCCGTTAAGCAGTATTCAACGCAACAGGGTTCATCGCGAGGGAGACATGGCGAACTCGCCCTCCACTCCTGGAACTTCGCCGCTTTTGTTCCCTAAAGATTTTGTAGATAGGCATCATCATCGTCGCCAGTCATCAATTGTTGCTGATTTCACGCGTGGTCCTGTCTCACCTTTGTTGACATCTACATCTCTATCTTCAAAGCCTACTCCTCCTAGTATAAAGGACTATGAGATTATCAGCCCTATCTCAAAGGGTGCCTTTGGTAGTGTCTATTTATCCAAAAAGAGATCAACTGGCGAGTACTTCGCTATCAAGGTCCTCAAAAAGGCAGATATGGTAGCAAAGAACCAAGTTATGAATGTGAAGTCGGAAAGAGCCATCATGATGTCTCAAGCTGATAGCCCTTATGTTGCCAAGTTGTTCGCAACTTTTCAGAACCGTGAATATTTATTTCTGGTTATGGAATATCTTAATGGAGGTGACTTGGCTGCTTTGGTGAAAGCCATGATATGCATGTCTGAGGACTGGGCTCAAAGGTACCTTGCTGAAGCTGTTGTAATTGTTGAGAGTTTGCATAGTAAGGGTATCGTTCATAGAGATATCAAACCAGATAACTTACTAATCGATAAGAAGGGCCATCTGAAGTTATCGGATTTTGGATTGTCCAAAATGGGAGCGGTTGGCCGTCACAGTAGGATGAAGGGTACGACTATAATCTCTGGGGGTAGTGTAGGTAGTGGTATGCATTCGTCGTCACCAGTCACTGAGTTGCCACCCATTGATATCCCTGCTAATCTGGTGAGGAACCCAAGTTTTATGATCTCGTCTGGAGCTGTTTTACATGATCCTAGTATTAGTCTTGTCCCGCCAGGATATTTTAATTTAACTAGAAATTCATCTGTTTGGGAGAGAGAGCGTCAGTCTTCTTCAGCTCGAACCGACTCTGTTGGAAGTGAGAAGAGTGATGATGTCGTTTCATTTACTGGTTCTTCAAGTGATCATGGCTCTGCCTCTGCATCTGGCTCTCGTTCCGGTTCTGGTTCGGGTTCTGGTTCTGGTTTTGGCTCCAAGCTGACGACTACCAACCACTCTCCAAAGTCTGAATCCAGTAGCTCCCTGACCCCGCGGTTGGTTCTTTATGATCCCGATGATAATGGCAATGTCAGTAGACGTTTTGTGGGTACTCCAGACTATCTGGCTCCTGAGACGATTCGAGGATCAGGACAAGATGAGCTCAGTGATTGGTGGTCTCTGGGGTGCATCCTTTTTGAATTTCTTTATGGATTCCCACCTTTCCATGCTGATGCTCCAGACCTGGTATTCCAAAACATATTAGACAGGAATATACAATGGCCCGACGAGTCAGTAGAAGAGTGTCCAAAAGTTTCTCCTGCTACCAAGGACCTTATTAATAGGCTTCTTTGCGTTGATCTTAAAACCAGATTGGGAGCTGATGGAGTTGAAGAAATAAAATCTCATCCATTTTTCGTCGACACAAATTGGAATCACCTTTATGATGAAGACGGGTCCTTTATACCATCAGTTGAACATCCTGAGAGTACTGATTATTTTGATTCCCGCGGAGCAATCATGCAAGAGTTCAATGAAGCCAACTTGGATGAAGATGATGCAGCTGCTGGTTATTACAGCGACAGTAGTGATGGAACGAGCAAAGCAGGGACTTCTCCATCGATGTCTTCCGGCAAGAAAGATGTTAGGCGGAAGCATGTTCCATTGCATATTCCTCCACATGTTCATGATAACCGATCAAGGAGATTAAGCGAGCCTTCTCCTGATAACTTTGGAGCGTTCATGTTTAAGAACGTTCCGGTTTTAGAAAAGGCGAATAATGAGGTCATTTCAAAATTGAAAGTTGAGACAATGATGGTTGAGAATGGCCGTCAAAGAGGATTGTCGGTATCATCTTCGAGCCCTTTTAAGAGATCACCGTCTTCGACTAGCAAGTTATCGGGGTCTTCTCCTATTTGGAACAATAACAGTGCTTCTGCGTCTCCGGCTTTGGCGACTCCTATGTCGCAATTGTCGTCTTTTGGGTCACCGGGAGGAGGTCCTGGAAGTCAAAATGGCGGAGTAGTTTTGCCCCCTGCGTCTTTACAGAGATCATTTTCTCATTCTTCTTCAAAGGATGGAGATGAGCCTCTGTTTAGTGTTGAGAGTACAGAGACTAGACGGCTACCTCAGGAGTTGCATCTGTCAATACCGTCGTTACCTAAGGACGGAGACTCAGGCTCTCCTCGGATCAGACGGCATGGATCATCATTCCGACGTCTGTCCAGTATGGAGTCTAGTCCAGATCTTGGTGAGCAGTTCCGTAAGCATTCCAATTCTGGAAGCTGGCCAAGGTATCAGCAAGTATTTGACATGTCACCTAGCAGTTCTGATAACGAGGATTCAGCGATAAGAGCTCAGCGGCGGCAGCAAAGGGAAGCTTCACGACGAATGTCTAGTTTTATGTTATCTAAAGAACCGACATTTAGAAATTTGAATGTTTTGGTTTGTGATGAGAATCCAGCTTTGCGATATGGCGCCGAGAAAGTACTGGTTAAGTTGGGTTGTCGCGTTGTCAGCGTTTCCAGTGGGGAAGAGGCAATAAGGCGGGCCACTGGAAAAGTTCGTTTTGATGTGATGCTTATAGAGTATCGGGTTGGTAAGCGCTTTGCTTCTGATGTGGTTAGATTGATCCATAATACTGACAACTTAAATGTTGGAACACCAGTCATCGTTATGGTTAAAACCGCTAAGGAGGCATCTGAGGACTGGAAGCAGACATTTTCTGAGATGATAGAGAAACCAGTATCTGAGGATAATGTCGTCAGAATATTGGAGGATATCTGTAACTGGAAGCCTCGAAGCAAGAAGTGATCTAATATGTACATATATTTATTATTTATTATGGTGATTAACTGACATTGTTTGGTAGTAGCTAAATATGTGGGGTTGTTACCCCACATTATATTAACATTGGCGTGTCGTATGTAGAGTAAATGCCCTGTATATGCGAGTCAATATCAAATAACCAGCCTCTTGAGAAAAATGCTTATGGAGTTCTACTCAGCACCAATCTAGTCTAATACAACTTCAAAGGTACAAATAAGCGTAACTAATACTTTGGATTCGAATGGTAACTTAAACCTCAAAGTACATGTAGATCCGACCTCGTTTAAAACAGGCCCACGGGATCCTCACGAGAGATGCGGCTGTAATCTTGTCACATCTGTGCCCGACACCCGCTGTTAGCAAGTCACTGAGCAACCATTGATTAGGTTTAGTTGCCGGAGATTGCCTTTTGTCTGAGCTGTCCAGCAGATTCGTACTATTGCAACGTATTTAAGTAATTGGTGAAGTTCTCGGATCAATATGGTATGTAACCAACAATTTCGGTTGCTAACAAAGTCCAACCAAAGTTCTCTATATTCATTTAGTGCTGTAACTAAACAAACAATGAAGAAGTTTAGGTTCAGTAGCTCGCGTGCTGCTGAACCTCAGGCACTCCTTGGTACGTGAATTGGTGATCCGAGAACTGTAGAACTAACTCAGTTAAGATTGATCCCAAAACACAGGAAATATTGATTGAGGATACGGATCCGTCGCCAATCACTGATATGGCAGAGCTAATTGAGTTGGTTCCAGACAATTCTCCTCGATTCATCTTGCTTTCTTATCCCTTGACACTAAGTGATGGGCGAAAGTCTTCCCCTTATGTGCTTATCTATTACCGACCAGAAACAGCAACCCAGAGCAATAGGATGTCATATGCTGGTGCTGTTGAATTGATCCGGAATGAAGCAGGTGTGAGCAAGTATGTATTTTTATGATTGATTACTCGATGGAAGTTTACTAACATTCAGGGTTATCGACATTGAAGAAAGCGATGAGCTTGAAGATCTGCAGGGTCTCGTTACGTTTTAAGTCCAGCATGTATCCATCCAATTCTACAATTCACATCCACATATACAAATTCCAGTAAATGCTCGTCGTTATTTTAAGGGAAGAGCGAGATGAAGTAACCAGTCTCTGAGAAGGAGGGGAGTTCTCCTAGGGTGAAGGAATGAGTCAGATTGTGTACACAACCTGTAAATCTCCTTAGTCCCAGGCCAACCGATATTACCCCCGTTTGGTGAGGTCGACTCTTTTATATCACTCAACCATACTATCCATTTCTAACAAAGTATTCTCATTTTGATCTCATTGTAAAAAAGAAACTTATCTTTGTGCCCATGTTCTAGTTTCAAGGAAATATCATAGGGTCCCGATGAATAAATTAATTAATTTTGATACCCTTCAAATAAGTGGTAAAGTAAACCTAATGATTGTCCGGCCCAAGCGTCTCTTTCTTTTTGATAAAAGTAAAGGCCTATCTGAATTGTAAGTTGGAAAGAACTGGATATGATTTGGTACCAGACTGGATTCTTTTCAATATGACATATCCAAGACTGACAACTAGTTATATTTATTGTTCTGTATTGTCCATCAAATCCGCCGTTAATCTCTACTAATGACTCAAAAATTAACTCTCAGATCAGCCAAAGTCAGCAAATTATTGTATGAAGTCATGACCCAAATTACATAGACCTCTTGCTTGATGTCGTAAAATTGAACTCATGGACAAATAGTATATCCACATTTTCTGGAATCTCTCCGTGCAGAATAAATTCAGAAATTGTACCGCAACCAATATATCTGGGACCTAGCATGAGATCGGAGTTGTGTCTTAACTTAGCCTTCAGAAACTCCTCGATCGGTGGAATCTACATTAGCCTTGGTACCTCGGAGTTGCCCCCCCATGAAACGCCTTACTTTTGATATTTGGCGACGAGTCTCATCAACAGATGAGGCTAATACATTTCCTGAGCTGCTCTTAATTCAATAAACATAATCAATTAATGCCCTTCTGGATATCTATTTTATCGTGATCTCAAGTACTTGAAGATCGATCTTCTATCAGATCAACTAGCTAAACCCCCATTGCCGATTTTTTTGATATGACGTATGCAGATACAATTTCCATGTAGTCGTATGATAGTTAGCAGTAAGGTAGGAGCAGCAAATCCGGCATTTTCCATTTTCAATGCGAAATCAGCTCAAACGTGTGGCATAAAATCACGCTCAGGCTTCCTAACAAGAATCTACCGTAAACGAACACAGCATTACAGAATAGGCTGTAATTAATTATTCGTAAGTCCACGGAGTTGTTTTTATTTTTTCAAATACTCCGTACGCTACCGCAGCTCAACGGATAATTTTTGTTTCGTCTATCTACCCCGCACTAATACGCGAATCAACCCTTTCTAGGTGGGGTGAAACACAACCGCCTTAGCCAAGTTCGGTAAATAGTACACGTTATTTCAGATGTGGATTTCCGATGTGGCTATAATCTTCTCGTGTATAACCGTATCGCATCTTCACTACTGCCAAGTCCTACCGTGTTATTACTGTTATGCCCAGCAAAGGAGCTAAACTTGCATGTCTGCGTCGCGGAGCTTCGGCTTCATGCAATGTTGTCTAATTTAGAAGCCGGGGCCCAGGCAATATTTCTGTAACAAACCCCACCTAGCTGTAATTAGGCAAGTTTGTAATTGCCAATCGTTAAAACTGTTGACTATATTCAGTGTTATATACATATATATATACATATATTAATTTACCCACTATATGTTTCACACTTGAAATTCACAATTTCGAATTCATAATTTAGAAATAGGGTCGTTTAATTGAGTTTACTGCAAGATACCGATTACATAACTAGTGATGTGCCTGCTTAGGGAACCGATAGATGCCCGATTAGGGGCCTGTTTAGAGGAGCCACGGCTGTCATCAGGACTTTTGCCGATACGACATGAGTACATGCGGCGTCGGGAGCCAGCCCGAGAATCCCCTACAGTGCATTAAGGTCTGTCAAAAAAGGCAACAGATTGACACTTAATTTTGACATACCATTTAGTACTCCGAATGAGGGACCGATCATCACTCGCAATGTGGGGTAATTCAGGACGACATCAGGTCCTTGTTGCTCATTTATCAAAGAAATATTAAAGACCATATACAAACACTTGAGCATTGATCCCCCAGATCACAGGCGCCTTCCGACAGCATCGGAACAATAGTAGTCAAAGTCTGCATGGTAGCAAGTCTCCGGCATGCAGCTCGGTGACCCCGTGGTATATCAAGGGCGAACGCGCAGAGATGGGCAGAGGGCGCCTACTAAGTGCGTGATAAATTTAAACAAAAAACCAGGGGAAATATGCCAGAACTGGTCACGCTGCTAAGTCTGTAAGGTGACACAGACCATGCATGGTGCTCGGGGAGCCTGCCGACAAGTTAATTCCAAGACCGATTAATGTGACCATGGTGCACGTCATGCATCGTGGGGTGCATCAGGAGCGGGGTAGCCTGCAAATTTTCCGATTACATTGAGTCTATTAGATATATATTTCAATGGAAATTTGGTGAGATAACTATCTCAGTAATATGAGAATTTCGAGCTCTATTACCTGGACAGGTCTTCTCTTCAGTTTGCCATCATTTTTGGTGCCGAAACAGTGGGGTCCCCTGTGCCGTTCGTCGTATATGGCAGCATTTTTGACGATCTTTGCAGTCCCCCACCATGGGTACTAAAGTTGGCGGCGTTGTTACATGCATCAATTATCGGGGGGAGTGTCAAGGAGGAATGGCAAAAGAAAATAAAAATAAAACAAAAAGTGGGGATAGCGTACTCAAGGAAAAAAACTATATAAGGTGCAGGTCGATCCTCCAGATTAATATCACAAAGTGGATCGTCTAGTCTCTTAAAGATGGATCAAGAGAAAAGAGAAGCGGAGACCGAAGAGTCACCTGTTCAACAGTATCACAGTGTTAATGAGTTGGCACCCAAGCTCAGCAAGCCATGGATTTTCTATGGCCGACTTGTCCAGCTTAATGTCGTCCTTGGTGGAGCTTTGCTTGCCCAAGTAGTGTGTGGTTATGATGGAAGTATGATTAATGGCTTGCAGTCTGTTGAGTCATGGCAATCCTATTTCGATCACCCCAAAGGTGCCATTCTCGGAACTATGAGTAATGGTATGACCATTGGTCAGTTGATTACTACTCCTTTTGTCACCTTTATTGTTGATTATCTTGGTCGACGAAAGTCCATTATGGTTGGTAACTCCATTATTGTCATTGGTGCCGTTATTCAGGGATGTGCTCAGAACTTTGGTATGTTCGTTGGAGGTCGAATCTTGCTTGGTGTCGGAGGTATCATCTCTTTGACTGCTGCACCCCCTCTTGTTACTGAATGTGCGTTCCCTCCCCAGCGACCTGTTGTCACAGCTCTTCTTATGCCTTCGTGGCCCCTTGGTGCTCTTGTGGCTGCTTTGGTTACTTGGGCTCCTTACTTCAGTCTACAACACAATAATTGGGGATGGAGAATTCCATCTTTGATTCAGCTCTTCTTTCCTCTGATACAGGTGATTATTGCTTTCTTCGGACCTGAGTCTCCTAGATGGCTTATTGACAAGGGAAGAGAAGCTGAAGCTATGGAATTTTTCGTTAAGTATCATGCTTTTGGTGATGCAGACCACCCTATTGTTGCATATGAGATGGCTGAGATTGCTGCTACTATTGAGGAAGAAAAGCTTCAGAAGGTAGGATCATGGGCCAAATGGTTCTCTTCTAAAGCCATGCTACACAGACTTTTTTTGTGCTTTGCAGTCCCTCTTTTCCAGCAGCTTTCAGGAAACGCTCTTATTTCATACTACTTAACTATCATCCTTAACAACACTGGTATCACCAACACCGTTGATCAGCTCAGAGTTAATCTTGGTCTTTCAGGTTGGACTTTGATTTGCTCTATTACCGGTTCTTATTTGGTTGGAAAGTTTAAACGACGACAACTTTTCCTGACCGGTTACGCATGCATGTTTGTTGTTTACATCTTCTTCACTGCGATTTCTGCCGTCAACCAGGAGAAGCATTTCACTGAGCCATCATACCGAAATGCGGTGATCTTCTTTATCTTTTTGTACAATATGGTGTACCAGATTTGTTCTCCTATTGCATTCACCTATACAATGGAAATTTGCCCCTACTCTATGCGATCTAAGGGTTCATTCATTTACCAGTTTGCAGGAAGTATTGTTGGTTTCTTCAACAACTATGTCAACCCCATTGCTATGACTGCCATTACCTGGAAATATTACATTGTTTATATTGTCTGGTTGGCTGTTCAGTTCACCGTGGTGTACTTTTACTTCCCTGAGACTTCTGGCCGAGATTTGGAGGATGTTGCTGAAGTTTTCGGCGATAGCTTTGTGGCCGGCCGTGCTGCTGTTGAGAAGTACCAGGGCCAGTTCAATGGTGAGAAGCCAGTTCTTGACCATGCTGAAGTTGTTTAATAGTATGCTGCTTTTAACTTACAATTAAATATATATTGTTTTTAAGGAAAATATTGAAATGGTAATATCATTCATAAAGAGTTTTAATTGATTGTTGCTTGAACTTTTATTGATGATGTGAATAAATAAATAAATAGTGGTCTATTTGACGGTACGCGCTGAAAGACGGATGGCCTGACACATCCACTTTGAATTCGCATACATGCCGCCCATTAATGGAACACTTTGAGCACCAATGTCCATTTTAGGTTTCTCGGTAGTTGGTCCAAAGTCAACGAAACTAAGGCTCTCTTTCAAGGCTATTTCAATGGTTATCTGCATCATGACAAAATATGCCTTATACTGTCTTGCTAGATCGTGATCTAATCCCTGAATATCCGTGGTAATGGTTTGGCCCAGTCTAAATAAGATACAGGATGCAATAATGTCATCTCCTACTTTAAGAAAAAGAAGTGATCTTTTGCCTCCAACATTGTTCTCGGGAGCTCCAAGTGACTTAATCAAAGTATGTTGCGGATTGGCAAGTACAGCTGTATGTCCCTCGCTAGTCCGCTTATCAGCGATTTTCGCCCACAACTGAAGAATACGCTGGCATTCTTCATCTGTGAAATCTGTCGATTCAATCACTTCTCCCCCAGCCTTCAGGAATGCAGCGTTCTGATTTCGATACTTAATAGCCTTCAGATATTCTGTGACCGACATATTTCTATACGCCCTTAAATCCAAAATATGTGTTGGCGGCAGAGGACAGGGGATCCAACCACTTGGCCTAATTGCTCTTTCTTCTGCCTCATGTTTGTACATTGGATCTAAAAACACTGAGTATCGGTCCCGTGATGGGAGCTTTTTATTCCATTCCGTAAGGGCTCTTAAAATGGCAGCATGGCGAGCAACTGGTCGTTTGCTAGGAGCGCAGTAGAAGGTAGATTCTCTGAATGGCCAGTGGAACCCCAATAGTCCCAACTTGATACACAATGGTCTAAACAATGAATCAGATCCGAAAGTCTTCTTTAAAATCTGTCCAAATTTACCATCAACATTTGATGTGAGATCATAATTTGAAATAGATGTCAACAGTATCAATGCCTCGGTTGATTTCAGATCTGCTTCAAATTTGATTTCAGCAGCTATTTCTTCAGGAGATTTCTTGATACCGCTTTCTTGGCCAGCAGAATCATGTATATCAAAGCCTTTCTTTGCACGCTTCTGAGCTTTCTTTTGTAAACGCTTCTTCATATTCTTTGAAATTTTGTCATCGTTTATTGGAGTAGCAATAGTTTCCTCCGATGAATTTCTCCTCTCAATGTCACAATGATCTGGGATTACTGACTCCTTGTCTAAGCTTTCCCATGCTGGAATTGTTTCATAAGAGTTGTCAGTTCCTGATGTTTCCTTTTTGGGTCCTTTTCCTGAACCAGGCAGATGTAATCCCTTCCCTTGCTTCAATTCCACCTGCTTCGAAGTCTTTTTGTATACACGCAGAACACAAGCAGAGAAATTTGGCATTCCTTTGACTGAAGCATAAGCTTTCATCAGAGACATGGCATGTGCACCACTGGGTGCACCTGTAACATGACTTCCGTGTTTATCAATAAGTCTTGAGTAAGCCAAAGTCTGGGAATCAGTCAAGTTTGCAATATCATGAACCTCAACCTGAAGATAGGACAATGGCTTTGAAGAAACTTTGGAAGCTGAAATAACTGTGATAGTTTGTAGAATAAGTAATGCCGTTGCTAATGCGGGATTGATATTGGAAACGTCCCACATTTGATCGCCTTGAATAACATCCTTATTGTTTGTAACCACCACCAGAGATATGCTAAAGTATGCAATAATTAGAAAAAAACTGCAGCCAGACAACGCAAAGTAGAAATACAAGAACCTTTGAACAGGAGCAGAAAGACGAGTTTTCTCAGTTACACAAATTGATATCGCAAACCCGAGAAACGCAGAGGCACAAATTACTGAACACATATGTGGAGCATACCTGTAAATCATTGTAATGCTGCTTGTCACATAATTCCCATCCATAGTCAAGCTGTATGTGTTAACGGTAAGAACAAGAGTAGATACAATAAATTGAAAGACGGTACAAATCAACATAATTGATTGAGCAACCCTCTTAACATGCCACCAAGCATAGAAACCAAAACAAATTGTGAAACTAACTTCTGCACTGGCAGAAAGTGCCCTCAATATTGTTGTAATAAGCTGGCCGTATTGGGCCACCCAGATACTAACGTCTTGGCCATCTCCAGATTCCATTTCATCCCATAATCTAGTTGACGATTCCATCACAAGGCCAATAATATGGTATACGATACTTCCCAGATTTATTATAAATATAACATCCAGTACGATTTGCCTTATATTGTGATCCCTCTTGCTTTCAGCTAATTCCAATGATTTCAACCTTTTGATCACAAAATCAGAAATCAAGCATCCCAATGAAATCGTCGAGGTCACGATGCCTGCGACTAGAAGCTCGCTATCGACTTTGCTCTCCAAACTAAAAACATGATGGATCACAAGAGAAGCAATGTCAAAGGCAAAGCAAGTAATGCATGATAGTATAGCGAAATAGAAAAACGGCTTATTCTTATATTCTTGTCTCAGGATCCGATACAAGCCAAGCCTCTTCACAGCACCATCAACATGTTCTTCTTTATCCATTTTCACGATCCGAAGATGGCGCAAAAGCAGCGATATTCACTCTTAGGAAGAATAACTCCTATGCGTACCAGGACGGGATATTTATTGAATTTCTGTCTACGAAGCCTCGATCCATACTCGGCCACCAGCCGTCCCTCGAACCTTAAAATAGGTGCAGACGTGCATGTTGTTATGCAAGGTTATGCGTGGATTAAAGTCGAACCATCGCTTGGCAACGCATTGGGATGATGTCTCAGCCGCGATTTGTTATCTATAGTGTGCTCAGCCATTATGTACCGCCCGTATTCGCAGGGGCAGTGGCTCGTATAATGCTGTAACAAAAAAAAAGAAGAATAACAAAGAATAAAAGTATCTCTTATTTTTCGCTATCGTAGCTTTTGTTTTCCTTATTTTATTTATCCGTAATCACATCGGATGTCGCGGCGCCGGGTGAGAAGGTTCCGACTGAACAACCGGACTAAGAGATGGAATTAAACTCACAACAATCACTTGTTACAGATATTTGGATCAAACGCTATTATTTCAATGTTATAGTTTTTATTTTCAAACAAAGGATAATCAACTCTCTAATAAACATACAGGATTCCCCTGTCTCTTCGAAGCTGTGAAAGCTGTTTTGGAGATAGACTTAAGGCATCTGTTTCAATTACATCCAATCCAACATTTAATATGGTGTTATCTGGATACTCTGACCGAAACTGCTTGATCTTGTTGTTTGAATATTTGTATCCTAGTGCAACAATAGACGTGAATATGGCTGCAAATCCACAAAGGCATATACAGATAATGAATGATGTCGAAAATGATGGTGCATATTTCGCACCAAAAATTGGGGCGCCTGCGAGTTGTGCTAAATTAGCAGCCATAACCACTCCTGCGAGAGACAATGATCTCTGTGCAGGAAGAATACAGTTTGCAGAAGTCCATGTAATATTCAAAACATGGAAAGATGTGATAACTGTCTGGCACAGGACGACTGCTGCAAACTTGGCTTTTGGGTCTGACAAACCATACAATAAACCAAGGAAAACCGTAGTCAAGGCTTGAGGAATAATCACAGCGATACCCCTGTGGAGTGTATAATCGGAATAAAGTGCAAGAATCAACTGAAAAGGAATTGCAATAAAACCCCCGATTGAAGACATTGCATTTGCTTTAAGTTTCGCATACCCAAGGGATTTAATTATTGTTGGAAAATATGTGGAAACAGGGACCACCAACATTGGTATAAATGTGATAAGGATATGTTGCCAAGTCGTCCAGTTTAAATACACATTGCCCACGTCTACAAGTGAGATCGTTTTTGAATTGTGGACCTTTTCTTTGTCGTCGAGGATAAGGTTCTCTATTATCAAGTCAGAAGTCTCATCACTGACGTACTTCCAATTAGGAAACGCCAATGGAGACATCTTGGCGGGAGATTCTGGGAGCAGGAAGAACCACAAAACGCCAATAAACATGGTAATAACACCGTCGATTATGAATAACCATTGCCATCCAGCCAGTCCATTTGTGCCAGCCAATTTCAAAATTCCAGCTCCTAGCAGACCAGAGCACGCCGTGGCTGTTTGATTTCCGAGAAAGAATATCGTATTACGCTTTGCATATTGATCTCGTCTATAGAACGTGGACAAGTAATAAAGAGCACCGGGGATGAAACCTGCCTCTCCAGCTCCTAACAGGAAACGAGTCAAAAGAAAAGTACTTCTAGATTTGACAAAGGCTTGTAGAGTGGCTATCAGTCCCCAGATAATGATCTGTCCAGTAATCCATCGTCTGGCACCTATTCTCTGTAGAACAATATTAGAGGGGATCTCAAAGATGATGATTCCGGCTGATAAAACTTGAGTTCCTGTGTTGATAGTGTCTATCGTTATTTTCAGGTCCTCTAGAATGGTATCCGTTATCGCATTGGAAATATTTCCTCTATCTAACTGGAGCCCAAAAAATCCCAAAAATAACAGTGGAAGCAATATGAAGTCTAACTTGCGATAGGCAGCATCTGTAGCAGCGACCACTTCAGCACTTTGGTATCCTCTGATAGAGAACTCGTCCACGTTTTTTTCTTCAGCCCTCATACCTCTTGCAACACAAATTAAAAGATCGCCAATGAGTTGCCTTTTTATACGAAGTCATTTACAATCAATCCGGATAAATGACTTTCCGAGCTAGGATCTGCTTCATACAATATCAAGTACTTGATCGCGATTTTTAGTCCGTATTGCACAATTTATGCATGCGCGTGCGGGCGAGTCTTAATTGCTTGCAGCTCAGTGCTTGATATACTAAATTATATAATAGTTATGCACTAATGTGGGGTGTCTTTAATTGGCATTGATAGCCCTGAATAAAGTTTGAGGGTGGCTAGTACATGTTTCGGTTTATTTTCACCAGGCCTGTGAATTATGTACTGGAAATTGGTCTGAGCTCTCACTTGCGTCATCCATCCTGATATGATGCTTTGCTGATTCCATACGACTTCTCGTTAAAGTTTCAGCACAAGCTGTTGTTGAAACGTTCATGCATAATTCAATTCCATGGAACATCGGAACATCAGCAGTGGGGTTATAGGCCGTTATAGATAGAAATTCGTAATCGCAACATGACATGACGAGCTTAGCCCCATAGCTGCACGATGCATGTGCATATCAGAAACTTAGTTAAATGCCGGCATGTCTGCTATAGAAAGAAGCAGTGAATTCCAAAAAGAAAAATGCCAAAACCAAATTTCCTTATTATTGTGGCAGACGATCTAGGATGGTCAGATATATCTCCATTTGGAGGGGAGATTCATACACCGAACCTTGAAAGATTGGCTAAAACAGGCACTCGATTCACTGACTTCCACACTGCGTCGGCATGTTCTCCGACCAGATCAATGCTATTTAGCGGGACGGACAATCATCTCGCGGGTCTAGGTCAAATGGCGGAAACAATTGCTCGCTATCCGGAAATCTGGAAAGGAAAGCCTGGATATGAAGGTTACCTCAATGACAAAGTAGCTGCTCTGCCTGAGATTCTGTCTGACAATGGCTACAGGACTTTGATGTCTGGAAAATGGCATCTGGGTTTGACTAAGGATAGAACCCCGGCGGCTCGAGGGTTTCAAGAGTCATTTGCACTGCTACCTGGTGCTGGTAACCATTTTGCTTATGAGCCGGGAACCTTTGAGAAGCCAGCACTACAGTTTCTCCCACCACTGTATTCGAAAAATGATGAGTTTGTCGATCATACAACGCTTAAAGATTTCTACTCATCTGACTATTTTGCAACTCAATTACTTGGTCAGCTTAAGGAAACTGATTCTTCAAAACCTTTTTTTGCCTATTTGCCCTTTACGGCCCCTCACTGGCCGTTACAGGCTCCAAGGGAAGTTACAGCGAAATACAAAGGTTTTTATGACGAGGGTCCTGATGTTCTAAGAGAGAAAAGACTGGATGCTCAACGACGCCTTGGATTAGTTGAAAAAAATAGTACTATTGCTCCAGTTGTCACGTCTGAAGCAGAATGGAAAGACCTCAGTGTTGATGAGAAAAAGAAATCTGCTCGTACTATGGAGATCTACGCAGCGATGGTGGAGCTGCTTGATAAAAATGTGGGACGAGTTGTAGATTACCTTGAGCAGACAGGTCAATTGGATAATACGTTTGTATTGTTCATGTCTGACAATGGTGCGGAAGGATCGATTTTAGAGGCAATTCCTGTTCTATCGGCCAACCCCCCTGTCAAGTATTTTAACAACTCTTATGATAACCTTGGAAATCATGATTCGTTTATCTGGTACGGACCTCGATGGGCTCAAGCCTCCACTGCTCCTTCTCAGTTAAGCAAAGGATACACCTTGGAGGGAGGTATTCGGTGTCCATTGATTGTCTCGTATCCTCCTCTCGCTGGAACTGGTCGAATATCAAAAGAGTTCATTACTGTTATGGATATTTTACCAACAGTTCTTGATTTGGCTGGAGTTAAACCCGTGGGGTCCAAGTTCAGAGGAAGAGACGTTCTACTGCCAAAAGGTTCTTCTTGGGTGGAGCATCTGAAACTTCCTACAGCCCGGGTTCACTCTGATGGGACCGTCACTGGCTGGGAATTGTTCGGTCAAAGAGCAGTACGACGAGGAAACTACAAGGCAGTCTATATACCTGGAACCTCTGAAAATACTGATTGGGAATTATATGATCTAACCGAGGATAAAGGGGAGATCAATAATATTGCAAAAAAAGAGCCAGAGATTTTGGCTGAATTACTAGAATATTGGTTGAAATATGAAGCTGAAACTGGTGTGGTTGTTGCTCCAGACAATTATGCACCGAAAATGAGATTATTCAGTGATACAACTCCAAGGCCCGGCCAATTGGCTAAATAAGATGTTAGTTGTAGCAAATGAAAGAAGAATAAAATAACATCAACAGCAAAAATTAAACAAACATTTCAGTGCTATTTCCTTGTATTACTATATGACAGTTACAAGTCCTTGACGTAAGGAAGGAACTTTGGCTCACCAGGAATGAACTTTCTCAACACCTCAGGGACATTAATTCCATCATCAGTCTGGTAATTCTCTAGCAAGCAGCAGAGAGCTCGCTCAGTGGCGCACAAAGTAGAGTTGAGACAATGGACGTACTTCTTTTCACGTTCGTTCATCTTCTTAATTCCGCATCGAATCTCAAGATTTCGGGACTGGTAATCAGTGCAGTTGGAGCAAGAAACCAACTCCTTGTACTCTCCCTGGAATGGGAACCATGCTTCCAGGTCGTACTTCTTTGCTGCAGCATTATTAAGTTCACCAGAGACAATAGCAACAAGTCTGTAAGGGATATTAAGACTCTTGTAGAATTCCTCAGCGATAGAAGCCATTCGCTCAAATTCTTCCCATGACTTTCCAGGCTCAGTCAAACAAAACTGCTCAATCTTCTCGAACTGATGAACTCGGAAGATACCCCAAGCATCCTTGCCGTGAGAACCAGCTTCACGTCGGAAACAACTGGAATAACCAGCATATCGCTTAGGCAGCTGTTCGGCAGGCTGCTCAAACCATTCACCAGAATGATATGCAGAAATGGGCTGCTCAGAAGTAGCAATCAAATACTTCTCATCAGTACCATCCATGACCTTATACAATTCCTCGTCAAATTGGGACAACTGAGCAGTCTGGGCCATGACGTCCTTGTTAAGCATGACAGGGGCTTGAAGAGGCGTGTAAGATCTCTTTGCTAAGAAATCAAGTCCATAGTTGATCAGAGCCTGGTTCAAGAAAACACCGATTCCTCGCAAGAAATAACCTCGGTGACCAGAGATCTTGGTACCTCGTTCTTGGTCGAATCCATCAAGACGCGCAAGAATCTGATGGTGCGACAACTTAGCCTTGATCTTGGGATCAACCGACACTCCTTCAGGCTCCCACTTACGGACCAACTCATTATCGACCTCATCGAGACTCTCGGGAACTGATTCATGGACGATGTTTCCAACAAGCATCACCTTCTCCTTAAGATCTTTGTCAGCTGCCTGTTCCTTGAGATTGAGAGCCTGCTTTTGAGAAGCAATGGATTCCTTCTCCTTAAGCAACTCAGAAGCATCTTCCTTGGCCTTCATCTTCTGGCCAATGGCCTTCTGAACCTTGTTCTGGGCTTTGTTGAGCTCATCGAGATCAAATCGAACTGAAGTTAGCAGAAACTCAATCAAACAAAAAGCCACATACTTTTAGTCCACTGTTTGTAGCCTTCGACAATCTCATCGATAACTTCAACGCTGGCACCTCGAGCCTTTTGCGATTTACGAATA
Source organism: Sugiyamaella chiloensis (assembly GCA_030578775.1). NCBI lineage: Eukaryota > Fungi > Ascomycota > Dipodascomycetes > Dipodascales > Trichomonascaceae > Sugiyamaella > Sugiyamaella chiloensis. Next base: position 143,381 of record JAKTZE010000010.1, read on the forward strand.
ATCTCAGGATTACCTCCTTTTTCCTCTATAAATTGAATGATATCCAACATGGTGTAAGGTTAAGATGTGGTTGAAAAATCGTGCCGCAGTGACGTGGATGTAGGTTGACAGGGTGTGGAGAACGCACAGGGCTTGGTGCTTGTAGCGATTAATCTAGCCGTGATCGTGACTCATGAGCCATAAGACACCTATTTCCTACAACATCCAAACTGATCTGGACGCTGTCATCACTTTTGAATTATTTTTTTTTGAACATTGCTCTTGGATTGTCCCTTTCTGTGAATATCGCGAAAAATAAGTTGATCACTCAAAATGTTGCAGCAATATCACCGCTGGATAGATTGTACAATTACCGATATTATTATACTTACCTTTGACCGTCATGAGGATAAAGTGTAAACAAATACAAATAGTGATGTTTATGTTTGCCTGGGTTCATCCAATACCTTTAATCGTGTTAGTTTTTATGAAAGCTTCAGCATCTGCTTACAGGCCCGTAAATGGCGATCCCACATCCTAAAAGAGCAACTAGGGGTATTCCATACGATTCATGCACAAGTCTTGAAAGTAAATATTCATTGTGGTTCCCTTACAGAATATCAAATGTAATCCAAGCTTACTGAAGTATAAATGTTTCTAGTTGACAAGTGCTGTACCTGAGTGATACTCATATTTGTAACGGTCGTGCATGATTTCCATGCAGAGAATGGCCCTCGTTATGCATGGAACCAATTAACCCAAAAATGAAAACAGCAGTTACACGGCTAATAACAGGAGTTTTGGTATTTATTTGCCTTCCCAATCTTTGTATTTTCTTGAAATAAAAAGGTGGGCTTGGCCAGTTCTTTGATCGCCCCGATTTTGTAGGGAATTGTGAGATCAAAGATCCGTCGAAGACACAAAAATAGCGTGAATTTCATTTTTAGAGTGGCACAGTCTGGAGCTGATTTAATGGGTTTTGGCTTAATTAAGAGTGGTCTGACCTACTCGTTTAATGCCATTTAGTGTTATTTTTATTATTAGCCAACTATTTGCTTTTATCTTCTATATTGCCCACCTTTTGCTGTGAGCGGAGCGCCGGAAAGGAAAGACGTTTCCCGCATACATGCGTCATCCGCCGATAGGCAGTGGCCCCCTTCCTATCACCCGTCCCAACTGCAGGTCGCTGTCCAGCCACCATCATAGCCACAACCGTTATAAGAAGTGACGATCTCAAATTAAAACAACTATTTGACCACAAAACAAGCTTGTGAATATTGGGAATCAATTTCTCATAATATATCAGCCAAGAATCGTTTTCTTTTGTCATGAGTACCAAAAATTGGATCGAACTTGCCACTTCTTGAAATCAAAAACCCCGTTTGTATAATATCAGCTCCGTTGAGAATAAGTTGTACGCCCTTTAAATACTCAAACTACTACCACACATTCTTCATCATTCTGCCAACTTGGGCAGACCGTTGATTCTACCTTCGTTCTAATTCGACTGCAGATGAACTAACGCTATTCATCCAGCATCTGCAAATTGTTTGAAAACTGTGCATTATTTACTGTTATTAACTTCAACGGCTTGAACGTCCCATATGGAACAATCAGCCGATAGGTTGGCGTCCGGTGGTGCCTCTAAACAGCAGCAGCAACGGTCCCGAAGCCATCATGACAATTCCACTGATCCCGACTTCGATAGAGGACCAATGTCTCATAGCGATATGATGTTATTTAATGCTACGATATCGTCAAACAAGAAGGCTCAAAAGGCATTCCAGATCCAAACTGATGAGAGGGCCAACAAAGGAACTGGTCCCAGCACTGTAGAAGGTCTAATGGCAAGGGCAAAACGAGCAGACAAGGCTCCTTTATCGGGAGGGACAATTAATTCTACTAGCTCAAAGCCTGTTATTAGTACTGGTAGTGTTGGCGGCTCCATTTCTGGTTCTGGAGATGTGCCTCCTGTTGGGCCTAGTATTCATGGCGGTAGCGGGGCTGCTGCTGATGTCAACCACCACGCATCATCAGGAGCTGTTGGGGTGGGACCTGGAGCCAGTTCTAGCTCTGGTACCAGCCCCAATGCAAATGTTGGAGTACCAGATCTTTCTGGCACTACCCCTTCTTGGGATAAGTTGATCAGTGAAATCCAGGCCGCCTACTATGACATAACCCGACTAGAGGCCAAATGTGCCACTCTAAGTAAGCAGATTGAAGAGCTTGGAGACCAATCTGTATCCAAGAGATCAGCGGTATTTACCCATTTGGAGTCTTCTTTTACAGAACTATATACCCACCAAGCAAATGCTATCGACAAATATTTTGACTTCATGTTTCTCGCATACCACTCGTCGGGAAATTCGGTTACGAGGGGCCTCGTCAAAAAATACAAAATTCCCATTAGAATGTGGAACAAGGGCATCTTCCGATTCCTGGATATCCTGCGTACCTACATGCCAGATAGCCAGGATCTAATAACCAAGTTTATTTATCATTGTTTTTCACTTTTGACCATGTTAGTGGATCCACCTTATGAGTCTAGGCATATGTGGTTGGAAGCTTTAGGTGACTTGGCCAGATTCTCAATGGCACTAGGAAATATTTCCCATGGAGAGTGGAGAGGTGTGTCACAATACTGGTACAGTAGAGCTGCAAACAGATCCCCCAGTGTAGGCAGATTGTTCCATCACTGTGCAGTGGTTTGCATTTATCGATTGGATTCGCTGTTTTATTTCTGCAAGAGTTTGACAACGATCCAACAATTTGATCCATCCAAGGATACCATTTTGTCCTTGTTTGAGTCCAACCAAGAAGGCGATGTTAACACTCCCATTACTTCATTCATTAAATTGCATCAGATCAACTTCACTGGTGCAGACCAAGACCAAGTGGGTGTTATTTTGGCTCAAGTGTCTGCTAGTATACTAAATGATCAAGATCTCAACACACGAGGTGCAATCATTGCCTTGTGTAACATCACCTCTCTTCTCTCATATGGCTCACATTCCAATACTTGGACAGCGTTTTTCCATGAGCAAAGCGAAGCCCTGGATTTGGCACAGTCATCCTCATCAAACGGAACTTCTTCATCCACTGGAACTCATTCTAGTGAATCAAGAAAAGTCAGCATTTCATCAAGTCCTGATAAGAGCGACTTGGCATTAGCTAGGAGAATATCATATGAAATGCTACGGCAATTCATCAAGTTACCATTCGATGTGGCTCTCCCTCATGTTGTGATATGGCTACATTTCTTAATTGCTTTATCAAAATGTCCTGATGAGATCTATACAACTATTAACAAAGAACGATTCCCATTAGTTAACTTGGTTCGACTGCTCAATGATATTCTGGTCATTGTAAAGTTGGATATGTTGGCTGTTGATGGAAATCAATCGAAAGAGACTCTTTTGGCAGCCATCAGTAATTGGAAGCGAACTGTTGGCCCTAAAGTCACTCCTGAAGATAACATCGAGTTACTTAATCGAAAAGAACAAAGTGCACATGAAAGGTCTAGCTTTCCTGTCATGCGGGAGCGTCCTCTGCCTGAGGAGTGGTTGCTATTAGGTCTTGTTTGGTCTTATGAAACAGTAGATCGAAAGTGGTATGCTGAGTTAGAATCTAGTACAACAGATGAGCCATTCCCTGGACACCCAGGACGTCGGTATCACAGACCGGTTAGGATGGTCCGAGCAGTAGAGTTGGCGCTGATATTATCAGATCGCAGCGCTTGCATAGAGTATCACGACGGCCAATTTGTGATATCGAGCCGCTATCTTGAAATGATGGAAGATCGTATGTACGATAGCGAGGCTTCAGTAGCAAGTCCTAGTAGATGATGTGATGAGATGATGTTAGATGATAGTATTTTATTCTTCGATATTACTTTGGGGTTGTCGGGGTTGTGAAATTATGTAAAAAAATACTATATTTATTGGTATTCTTGTTGTCAAACAAAGTCAAACAAAGTCAAACAAAATTGAATCAAACATAAAGATAAAAAACGGAGTATTGACTTCTCCCTGTAGATATGACATGACATCTGCTAGAACAGCTGAGAGCCGCTTCATCATACATGTCACAGGCAAGTAATAAATTGGAGAGAGTTTGATCTAACTGAAGAGACCGGACGAGGTTGGTAGAAACATCACACGTTAATCTAACAAGACTCTTCTGAGTGCATCAGTAGCTGGTGTCTGTGCTGCTGTGGTGGAGTCATCAATAACATGTATGTAGATTTGATAGTTGTTGCTATTGCAGTACTAATTTAAGACCCACTAGACTATATAAAGACCCGACAGCAATTGTATCGACATGTTTCCAAGGATAGTGCAAAGGTGGTGATTTCTGATTATACTCGGACGATTTTCAGAGGATGCTCGGCTGCTATTAGTGGGAATGCTTCCAAATCATTACTGAGATTCTCAGTTTACAATTGGGCAACCAAGTTCATGGCTGACAGCACTGGAGACATCTCTGCACCTCAAGTGGTGATCGCAGGGATGATAACAGGTCTGTGGTTTAATATTTTCATTTAGCTAATTCAGGTTTTGCCGAGTCTTTGATGATTGTTCCGTTTGAAAGTGAGCAATTCCGAGATTTGTTCAATTCTCTAACACAGATATTAAAACGACCATGATAGAAAGGAGCGCAATCAAACCTGGAGTCCCTATGATGACTGTTGACTCTCCCTTGTATAGGCCCGAAATTCAGAGGCAAATTTATGAACGACATCACCAAGTAGCGCACGATAACCATACAAAGGAACAACAACCACAACGAACACATTCACAAGGCCATAGGAAAGCGATCCGTCCTCCACCGTCACCAACTCATGCCCGAAGTTTATTTCATGAGATAAACCCGGAAGTTGTTGGACTTTTTGCAAATGTTCGAGATATGTACAGCGTGAGAGGAAGCCGTTCGTTTGTCCAAGGATTTACTCCCACTATAGTTCGACAAGTGATGAATTCAATGGTCCGGTTCACGTCATACAATTTTTTGAAACAGCTTGTTCATCCAAACGATACAGAGCCTATTTCACCAAGTCTGGGATTTGTAGTTGGTGCAACGGCTAGTGCAATCCAAGTGCTAACAACTCAACCTATAGATGTCATCAAAACAAGAATGCAATCCACCAATGGTGTCAAGATTTACGGAAACAGTTTATTATGTTCATATAAGATTTTTGTTGAAGAAGGACCTAGCAAGCTATGGACAGGACTTTTCCCACGATTCTGCAAAGTGACATTTAGTGGTGGCATAGTATTTGCTGTTTATGAACTTTCCAACTCGCTTGTTCTGGGAGCTATGTCAGAAAACCCATTCTCGTGGAAATGAGACGTAATAGAGCAACGTATTTTTAAGGATAAACAAAAACAAGATAATATAATTATTCACTGGCGATACTTTCTTTTTCTACATCATAACTATACAGCGGATTCGCAAAATTAGTACCAGCCAGTGGTATTGCTCACTGTGCACTTTCCTTCTCCCTTGACGAGCTTTCCAACCTTGTATACAGTCTCACCAGACTTTTCAAGATCAGAAATAACGCTGTCAACATTTTGGGGCTTAACCACAATGATCATACCGATACCCAAGTTCAAGGTTTTAAGAATATCAGAAGTAGGGACATTTCCAGCCTTTCCTAGCCACTTGAATACGCTGGGAAGTTCCCAGGTAGAACCATCAATATCAGCATCGAGGTGCTCTGGTAAAATACGAGGGACGTTTTCAACAAGACCTCCTCCAGTGATATGAGCCAAAGCGATGATCAAATCCTTCTTGATCACATTGAGCAAGGACTTTACGTAAATTCTCGTAGGCGTCAGTAGACTTCGACCAACAGTGCTAGACTCATCCCAAGGAGCCTGGGAGGTATACGAAAGACCTGCAACTTCCAAGATCTTTCTCACCAAAGAAAATCCATTAGAGTGTACTCCACTGGAAGCAAGACCAAGTAAGACATCTCCTTCGGCTAATTCATCCATTCGAGGTAGCAGCTTATTTCTTTCAACAGCTCCAACGGAGGTTCCATTGACATCATAATCATTACCAGAGTACAATCCAGGCATCTCGGCAGTTTCACCACCGACCAGAGCACATCCAGCTTGAATACATCCCTCTGCAACACCACTTACAAAATCAGCAGCAGTCTTAATTACAAGCTTACCACTGGCATAGTAGTCAAGGAAAAACAATGGCTCTGCACCCTGAACAACCAAATCATTGACATTCATTGCCACCAGATCAATTCCAACAGTATCATGGATTCCCAGAGTTTGGGCAATCTTCAGCTTGGTTCCGACACCATCAGTAGCGCTAATGATAAGAGGATCTTTGTAGCCTGTAGCCTTCAAGTCAAACACTCCTCCGAATCCACCAATGGCAGCGTCAGCACCAACTCGTCTGGTTGACTTGACCTTTGCCTTGATTTCTTCCACAAATCGGTTTCCGTCATCAACTGATACACCTGCAGATTCGTAAGTAACACCAGCAGCCTTGTTGTCATTAATGTACTTGAATGCTCTGTGAGCAATATCCCGGCGGAAATATCTATCTTTAAAGTTAATTTTCTCAACACTTTCATACGCCTTCTTGATTGAAGCTTCAAGGGTATCAGCTACAGCTGATGCTGCGATTACTCGACCACCAGAAGTAACAACTTTGCCATCCTTAGAAGTTGTTCCAGCATGGAAAACGTAAGCATTAGATGGCAAGTCTGCATAATTGACAGTGATCTCGTCGCCCTTCTCGTATGCACTTGGGTAGCCACCGGCAGATAAGACAACAGTGGTAGAGAATCCCTTGTTAACCTTGATGTTGACAGAATCAAGACGGCCCTCTGCACACGCAAGAAAAACCTCTGCCAAGTCAGTATCCTCTGTCAGCAAAGGAAGAACTGTCTGGGTCTCTGGATCACCAAATCGTACATTGTACTCCAAAACCTTGGGGCCAGATTTTGTAACCATGATTCCAGTGAAAAGCATTCCAACAAAAGGAAATCCATCTTTTCGCATACCAGCAATGGTGGGCTTGAGGACAGTTTCTCTAATTGTATCGAGAAGAGCGGGTGTAGCTATAGGGGTAGGAGAATAAGCTCCCATACCACCAGTATTCAACCCTTGGTCACCTTCACCGATTCGCTTGTGATCCTGGGCAGGAGGAAGATCCACAACGGTATAACCGTCACTGAAAGCAAGAATGGATAATTCCTCACCTTCAAGGCACTCCTCAATAACCACTTCATCACCGGCAGATCCAAATTCTCTTGTCTTCATAACTTGATCCAGAGCTTCATGAGCCTCCTTCTTAGAAGTAGGCATCAAAACACCCTTTCCAGCAGCCAATCCAGAAGCCTTGATAACTACATTGTGGTCAACAGAGTCAATGTACTTAGCAGCCTCCTCGTAGTTTGTAAAGTTCCTGAATGCAGCTGTGGGGATGCCATGCTTGGCCATGAAATCCTTTGAAAACGTCTTGGAACCCTCCATTCGAGCAGCAGACTCAGAAGGTCCAAAAACAGGAATGCCAACCTTTTTGAAATAGTTAGTAACACCTTCAACCAGAGGTTGTTCAGGGCCAGGTATAACAAGACCAATCTCATTAGCCACGGCAAAGTCAACAAGCTTGGCAAAATCTACTTTGGATGACCCAATAGAGACATTCTCGACCTTGGACAGTTGACCAGATCCAGTTCCACCATTTCCAGGAGCAACAAAGATCTTGTCGACATTCTTGGACTGGTTTAGCTTCCAAGCAAGCGCATGTTCACGACCTCCATTTCCAATAATTAGAACTTTGAGGCCCATGTTGGTTTCGGTTAAAGTCTGTAGATTAAGGCTAAGCAGCGTAGAGGCTACTGAGTCAAAATTACCTCCACTGACTGATTCGGTTTTCTGCAAAACTTTTTGGGGGTTAGGATATATATTAAAGTTGCATGCAGCCAGCCTGAGCAGTACACAGGTAAACCATTATCCAACCCCGTACACGGGAGGGAATATAAACTAAGAGAACCGGAGAGGCTTTTGAAAAGTATATATATGTATTACATAGGCATGCAACAAAAAAACTCTTTCGAGAAAAAAGCAGCAAACCTACAATTCATAAACTACAACGTAACAAAAACCCATCATTAAAGTCGTGTCACACAGCATGATTCCTCATCATTATCGAGGCAAAGCCGGTGGAGGAGGAGTCATATAATACCCACTAGGAGTAGGTGGCTGCTGCTGAGGGAATCCGGGCTGAGGAGGATAACCATTGTATGGCATTTGCTGAGGATATGGAGGGTATCCTGACGGGACCTGTTGATATGGCATTCCCATCTGTTGGGGAACAGGTGGTTGTCCAGGTTGGCCAGGGGCTGCAGTTGCCTGTTGCTGTTGCTGCTGTTGCTGCTGCTGCTGTTGTTGTTGTGTCTGTTGAGGCTGCTGTTGCTGCTGCTGGAGGTGGTGGTGGTGTTGCTGCTGTGCATTAAGTGTGGCATTTTGATAAGGCTTCTTTCCTTCATTGGCCTTGGGCAACTCTTTCAAAGGGAAGGGTCGCGGAACAGCCTCCGCATTCTGTACTGCGTATAGAGAGCTATCAATGTGGGATGGAATAGGCTTGATTTCTGTTCCAAGTTCCTGTTCAATCTGATAAAGACTGAATCGATCATTCCAGTTAATAAGATTAATAGCAAGACCAAGATGACCAAATCGGCCAGATCGACCAATACGATGAAGATAAGTTTCAGCAGTTTTCGGGAAATCGAAATTAATAACAACGTTGACAGCCTGGATATCAATACCTCGAGTGAGCAAATCGGAACAAACAAGGTTTCGAGACCTTCCAGATCGGAAATCATGGAACACTCTGTTTCGCTGGCCTTGAGGCATCTTTGCATGACTATAAAAGCACGAATATCCCAATTCAGTAATCTTTCGTGCAAGAAGTTCAACTCGGTTGGTGGAATTGCAAAAGATAATCGATTGGTTGATTTGCAACTTTGAAAATAGAGTGTTGAGACAATGAAGTTTCTGCTTTTCTTCCACAAAAGCGTAGTATTGCGTGATACCCCTAAGGGTTAATTCATCCATCAGGTTAATTTCATAAGGCTTGTTTAGATGCTTATCCATAAAAGTTTTGACAGTAATCGGAAAAGTTGCGGAGAATAGCAATATTTGTCTATCAGAGGCAAAATGGGCCAGCAATTGTTCAATGATAGGAGTGAAATCAGGGCCCAACAATTTATCAGCCTCGTCCATGATGAACATGGGGCATTCGGAAAAGTCAACCACGTTTTTTCCAGCAAGATCGAGAACACGACCAGGGGTACCAACTAAGATATGCACCTCATCACTGAGACGGACAATATCGTCTCTTAAACTGGTACCACCGGTGGTAACCATGACATTGATGCCCAAATGTTTGCCCAATGTCTTGCACACTTGGGAGGTTTGAAGTGCCAGTTCTCGGGTAGGCACCAACATCAAAGCTTGGATCTTGCCAAGCTTGGGGTTTACTTGTTGAAGTGCTGGAATAATGAATGCAGCTGTCTTTCCAGTACCATTCTTTGCTCGTGCCAAAATATCCCGACCCGCCAGTGCAATGGGAATGGCCTCCTCTTGAATTGGTGAAGGCTTCTCAAATCCTGCTTCAAAAATTCCCATCAAAAGCTCTCGCTTCAAGTAGAAATCTTCAAAGCTGTTACCTTTTGTGGCCAGCACATCGTCTGTTTGCGGTCGTTCATCCTTCTGGGGGATGTTAAGTTGAGATTTCCAGTCCGACATGGTTTTGCTTTGATCGGTCAATGATAAGTTGTCTAGTTGTGAAGATAAGCCTGATGTCATATGCAGTCTTCAATAAATAGATATTTTATAATAAATGCAGCCTACTGGCTACAATCTCTCCTCAATTGACAGATTATATTCTGATATATGTTGGTGGTAAGATGGTGAGTTGCCCTGTTAGGCTCGGCAAAATTTGTGATCACGGGAGGGTCACCTCCAAAGCCTATATATGTAAGCCCTATGTACCGACGGTTAAGGATGACGAGCACGGGTTCAGCCAATAAAAGCTTGAGCAATAGTTTCATTTATCTGTCAAATTTTCTTATCTGAATGAATATTTATGAATATTAGATATTAGACATGCTGTCACTAGGTTTTTCACGTTACTACTAGCCAATGAAGCCATCTACACGCATGCCCGTATATCCAGTCAGGCGGAGTTTACTAGATCCGATCAGTGAAGACCTGCCTATATATATATATATATAGACCTTGAAACTTCCAGACAGCCTTTTCATTGGACACATTTCCTCTAGCTGATCAGTTTGTTGCTCTCAGTTTTGTGATAATTATACTAGCATTTCTGATCTTGCAACCATGCTTAAGTGACATAACTAGGTACAGTGTCATCTCAATACGAAATGTTACGTAATAGCCAACTCATAATTACGTAAAAGTTAACCAACTTCTTAAGACAGCACATAAATGGAGAAAAGTTAACTAGCTCATAAATAAACATGATTCATCTTTATCTACTCAGAATGTGTTTTCTTGAGCCATTCTAGATGGTGCTGAGCAGCATTGCAAATACTATTGACATCAGAGTCTAGCCAGTTCCTGAATATCACTCCATATTTGGAAGGCATATCACAGGCAGTCCAGACGACGTCCTGCCAGCAGTAAAGCTCAATATCTTTGTAATCATAAGGATTGACATTTTGAGATGGCTTTCCAAGAACTCGTAGACGATGCTCTTCTTCCTCTGAGTTGTCATCCTTTATTTTGGTAATAGCACCCTTCGCATTCAGTTTCACCATATTGAAATGTAAGAACAGTCTGCGAGGAGACTCCAGCCTGTCACCAAGACCAAACTCATAGTCATCTGATGGTCTAGATTGTACCATAGCAGTGCCTCGAAATCCATTCAAAAAATGGCCCACTGCACCAACTCCATGTGATACAGTATAGTAGTCCTCCTTTAATACAGTCGCAGCAGCAATGAATGTTTCCTTATCTCCTTGTCCTATAGCACCTTGTGACAGAAGGGGATAGTATGCACTGTAACCAAGAACATTATAGTACATTGCCAGATATAGGCTTCTGAAGTGGCGGGACTTTGAAACCATAATTTGCCCAGTCTCTGAGGATTTGTCTGGAATTGCATTTTCTCTATCAGCTTGAGGAATAAGTGCCGGCTCAGTTTCAGATAAATTACCACGAACTCTTCCACCCAATGTAATGCCAGCAATATCATAAAAATGTGGAGAAGTCGTCCTATACCAAAAATCTGGCCATAATATATACCCAGTCTCCTTATAGGGAATGCTTTCTAATTCGGCCTCTACATTGCTCATGGCGATATTATCAGCGTCAAGATAAATGACATCTTCAAATGACGATGCCATAATCGCGAGAATCTTGGTCTGGTATTGGCGGATATTAAATGTTTCGAAAAACTCCTCTCCGTAGACATCCTTCAGTATAACACAACGAGCACCCATTTCGGGGAGTACTTTATCACATAATTTTTTCTCATATTCATCTTGATCAGTAACAAATATTTCAACGGGAATAAGTGGTGAGACACGTCTCAACATGCGCAGGCTCACAACACATGTTGGTAAATAACTTCCGCCAGCAGTAAAAACAACCCCAGAACCCTTGTATAATCCCTTTGGAAGCCTTTCAGGAAGCTTCTGAACAAACTGGTGATGATTTTCAGAAAGCAGAGATTTGATTTCCTCAGGGACTTGAAGAAACTCTTGCAGCTCTTCTACTGAGTTGATAGGATACTTGGCACTGTGAGCTCTCAATTTTGGCTTGCTGCCGTCTTTGTAATCTTTCAATTGATGAATTTCTGGTGCGTGCTGTTTTATCAACTCAGTAATAGTCTGTAGATACGTTGATCTACGAGCATCTTTCCTGATTATAGTTGAGTATGACGACGAAGCAGCCAAGAAATCCTCTGAATACGACGAAGACACAGCCAGGATATCGTCTGAGTATGGGGATATGAATAAATATATGGCACCAATAGAGAAAAACAGCGCAATATACCTGAGAGCTAACTTCTTACTGATTACCATCTTGTACTGTGAGTATCGCGAGTGCCTTGTGAAGGCGGTATCTAAAGCTTAAGTAACATCCGTGAGACACACGAAAACAATCTCGAAGATAGAAAAATGCGTAGTGAAATTTCTTTTTTCTAGCCGTTGCTTGTAACTTCGTTTTTTTAATTAAGTACGAATGCATAACATGAGCACCATGACTTAGTTCTCTAGGGATCCCCTCTGAATAAGTTGAAGGAAAACTCAAAAGCGCACAAGATAGAGAAGCTGGCATGTTTGAAAGGCACGGGCATGAAACATCTATTGAAGTTAAGCTTCGAGCCTAGAATCTTTCAAAAGCGAACATGAAATGACCTTCGTTATCATAGAGTCGAGTTTTCTCGTTACTATCTTTCTAACTGCAGATCAAAATCTAAAAAAAGCGAATTCCAATGCAACGACTATCACAGGATGGTTGGTAGCTCGAAAGAGCAGCGATGCCCTGAAACGGTTACTCTATCTCAACATCCTGCAAGAAAAATAAAATAATGCCAGGGTACCTGAGCTCAAGTCTACTTCATTCAGCGTGCCAAGTAAATAAAAAGTGCCAATATGGAATCCATCCGGTTTAGCCACATCAGAGTCAGATCGCGCGTACTAAAAATATGCCCTGCCTAAAATAAATTCTGTTTGAATGCCACAGGCTTATCTGTCGATTCCATGCGAGTCTATTTCCCCCTTCTAGTTGATCTATTGAAAATACATTCCAGAGTCTTTTATCGAACTGATTTTATTATTGCATTAAACTGTGCATACATGTACATATGCTATTGTCCATAATCAGGCAGCTGCCAAGGTTTGGATAGTACGCTACATCATGTGCCTTGTTTGTAGAAGGTCTGTTAGTTCGTCACGTTGCATTAGTGTGTAGATTCGCATAGCGCTGTTGGTACTAGTCATATCTTGATCAAGTGGCGATGCTATAAATAAGTACGTACATGTACTTATGACGCAGGCTGCGTTTACGCGCTGCATACCTTTTTTTGATGCAGTTATGCTGTCACTCAGAACGAATTTTGGCACAAGTGTAAATTAACTGATATCAGCTGAGGGCTCAACACCAGTAAGCGATTAGCTTAGTTTAGTTCACGAACGGATCTCACTTCAGGGTGAAACCAACAGATCCCGATATAGGGGACTTGTAAATGCAACGCTACTTAGGAACTAACCTAAAGTAGGTTGGATGCAGGTGTCTGAGTGTACTCCTACCTTCCCAAATATGCGTCATATTAGACTACTTGGTGCTATTCCGAACTAGTATAATAATAACTTTTGGCCACCAGTTCCGCATTTAGATGGTTACGCAACCATCTACTAATCGGGCCTCACCCACTCGCTGTTTTAGACGCAAGATCTGCGGGGTGTTTGGGGCCACTGCATTATCATGGTTAGAATAAGCTGGCACACACAGTTTGTCTAACGTTACAGAAATGCAGATCTGTCACTGCAGATGGCTTCATTGTAACACGCCGCTATGTTACCACCCTCTAACAAGAACGGACCATGAGTAAGTGACAAGGAACCTAATGCACTCATGACTTGGATACACCCAGTTTGATGAATTATATGTATTGAATAAGGACCAATACATATATCATTGCATTATCAATCAGTGGCCGCAGCCTACAGAGCCGTTGCACATAGTAACGGCGGTAGCCGTATGGCGGTCTCATCTTACGGCTGAAAGACTGGTGATGACCCGTGTCACGCGCGTTCGTGCTAGCTTAGAGACACTCAGTACCTTGCAGCATCGTAACCACCTTCATCATGGAAGATGGTCCGAAACTGCTTCCGATTAAGACGTTGAAAAGGCGGAATTTCAAATCATTGGAGTTGCCACCACAGCCTATTCCCAGTCAGGATCAGAAACTCGATGGTGGAGATGGAAATGTTGTGGATCGGCTAATGTCTTTAGAGTTGGGCGTTGAATTCAAGCTTGATTTACGCCAGGAGGATTTCGAGACTTTAGCAGAACTTGGTCATGGGAATGGAGGAACAGTGAGCAGAGTGATTCATACACCTACTCAGACTGTTATGGCCAAAAAGGTAGTACACTTGGAGACCAAGCCAGCAGTACGAAAGCAAATTGCTCGAGAGCTTCATATCATGCACGAATGTGAATCCGAGTATATTGTGAGCTACTATGGGGGATTTGTCACTGAAAACAATGTTATCATTTGTATGGAGTATATGGACTGTGGATCATTGGATCGGATCTCCAAATTAGCAGGACCTATTAGCGAGCCGATTATAGGCAAAATCAGTTTGGCAGTTCTACAAGGATTGACGTATCTATATGACCAACATCGCATTATACATCGAGACGTTAAGCCGTCCAATGTTTTGGTAAACTCCCGAGGTCAGATCAAGCTATGCGACTTCGGCGTTTCTGGGGAGCTCATCAACTCTATCGCAGAGACTTTTGTAGGTACTTCAACATATATGTCGCCTGAAAGAATCCAAGGAGCGTCATATTCTGTCAAAGGGGACGTGTGGTCTCTGGGACTTACGGTACTAGAATTGGCGATTGGAAGATTCCCATTCAGTAGTGGAAAGTCCAATAACCCCGGATCAATTCTCGATTTGTTGCAACGAATTGTCAATGAAGAGCCACCGTCACTCCCTGAAGAAAGAGAGTTCACATCCATTTTCCGCAAGTTCGTTGATAAGTGCCTTTTGAAAGAGCCTTCGCGACCCACACCTCCTGAACTGCTCAACGATGCATTCATTGTAACCTGCAAGCATTCGTCGGTAGCGGTCGAAGACTGGTCCAAAAAGTTCAAGATTTGTTGACTAATTTAACTTCTACAATTTTCGTCAAACTCAGTGCATCATTTGTTCCTTCGGGTATCATTATCATTATTATTATGAATATATATAAATATATTTATTTACATAAAAGACGTTTTTGAAAAATCATGGCCGTCTGATTGTGCCTAATATTTGAGGATGGAGCTGCAGATCGGATCCATCACTTCAGCTCCTCGGATTCCCGTGATCGAATAAGAGTATCATATCCACGGTATAATCCTAGTCCCAAGACTCCTATTCCTCCTAATCGTACAGATGCTCTCCACAGGGGAGTTGCAGCTGCACTGAGAGCTTGGCCCTCCTTGGCCACAAAAACTGCTCCTGATGCCATATAAGAGCCTCCTGCTATCATAACAGCTGACGATGTAAGAAGACAAGGCAGACACTCTTCAGGAGACATCTGAGTAGATCCTCTATTTGGATCCTTGGGTATTAGGACGTCCAGTATATTTGACATATTTTAGCTGTTATTTGATGTGAAGTGAAGTGACTAAAGTGTCAACTGCGAATGTCCGCAAACATCTAAACTTCACTTAGTAAGCTTGGCATGTAAGATTACATAATCATACTTTATGTATTCACCTAGGAAGGTTTGGAGTCCGTCGCGGTTTCTATAAATTCAATGGCGAGGGAATTGACAGATTTGGAGAAACAAAGACTGGCAAATATTGCTAGAAATGAGCAGCTCTTAAAAGACTTGGAATTGGCAGGTCTAGGAGACAAACTTTTCAATGATTCCAAAGTAAAGAAGTCAGTATCAGATAATAAAAGATCGAGTACTTCGAAGAGGAGTTCGCGCCCAAAGCCTGTCAAACTGGAACAAGATCCAGGACCACGGCGAAAGTCTCGCCGTTTGGAAGGTCTCAAGGCCGATTTTGACATTGAGCGCGAGTCGGAGGAACGACAATTGATCATTCAAAAGCAGAGTGAGCAGGAATTGAGAACTCGACGTGAAGGAGAGATGAAGTTGGCTGACATTATCAAGAATGGAGAATGGGATCAAGCTCTAGGTGTTTTATCAGGATTGGGCACTAAAATATCTCAGGGTGATTATTTTGACAAGGTGGAGTCTGATAATCCTGATATTAAAAAGGCAAGAAAGGAGCTTTCTTCGTTATCATTGAATGAAAAATTCGATCCTAATGATGTAAAGATCACTAGCGAGCGGATATTCAGTGTGACATTCCATCCGGCAGTGGATAAAAAGCTCATTTTGGCAGGTGACAAGATGGGAGAGTTGGGGCTTTGGGATGTAGATGGTCAGGTGGATCCGACATCAGAAGATGACGAAGCTTCACCCCGCATTCTATCATTTGCTGCACATTCGCGAGCAATTGCCACGATATATATTGATCCATCATCATCAGAAAAGGCATATACCGGTTCGTATGATGGGTCAATTCGATGTTTGGACCTGAATAGCGCTACAAGTACTGAGGTATTTGTATATGACAGCGATCCCAGGCACCCAGTTGGAATTAGTGATTTCGCTATGCCCGAGCCAAATCTGATATATTTTACAACCTTAAATGGAGAATTTGGTATCCATGATATACGAGCCCGCAAGCCTGACTTGTCATTGCTTCGATTACATGATAAAAAGATCGGTGGATTTGCAATGAATCCTAATGTACACCACCAAATCGCTACAGCTTCGCTTGACCGAACGTTAAAAATATGGGACCTGAGAGCCACTTCTCCGGTTCCTGACAGTGAACTGGATGAAACCACCGCTCATAACTATGGCGAGTATCAGAGCAGATTGAGTGTCAGCTGCAGTGACTGGAACTCCAATGGTCACATCGTGTGCAATGGATATGACGATACCATAAATGTGTTTGATCTCAGTGGGAGCGACAAATGGAAGTCTGACAAAGTTGTTGAAGAGTTCAAGCCTTCAGTACGAATCAAGCATAATTGTCAAACTGGCCGTTGGGTATCAATATTGAAATCCAAATGGCAACGTCAACCACGAGATGGAACCAATAAGTTCATCATTGCTAATATGAAGCGGTTTCTTGATATTTATTCCGAAGATGGTCAGCAATTGGCACATTTCGGTCATGAAGCTATGGGTGCAGTACCAGCAGTTGTGGATATACATCCAACTCGCAACTGGTGCGTGGGTGGATCTGCCAGTGGCAAACTTTATCTATGGGAATAATCGTAGATCGTACAATAAATTATCTATGCTAGAAGAGTCCAAGTAAGTCTTCGTTTGTAGCCTTTTTCTGCTCTGGAGCCGTTGCTGTTGTTCCCAAACTAAGCGAATCCAATCCTGACGATAACGGATCACTGATGGTGGTGGTGGATCCAAATGTAGAGTTACTAGTTTGACCAAATGATACTGCTGCATTATTGTTGGAAGCAGAAACATTCGCACTTGCAGAAGGCTGATCAAAGAAAGACATAATATCTTGTGTCGATGACTGAGTCTGTGGGCCTCCTCCGTTAGCTGGTGGTGTTGGTTGCGTTGGAGGCGGAGTCACAGACGTAAACACATCACCCAAATCTCCCATAGAAGACACGGTAGTAGTAGTAGGGACGGATGATGAAGATGCTACATCAAAATCCAAGTCCAAAAGATTTTCACCATTCACATTTGCAGGCTCAGAAGATGACAAATTACCAACAGCATCTTCATTTGCCAACTGTTGCAGTTCTTCAATAGCTCGTTTCTGGACTTCCTCGGCACCGAACTGACCTTTGCCCATAAAACTTGAGGCAGGTTTGTGGTATACCGAGGCCAATGTCGAGAGCTCGCTGAGAAGCTCTTCTAAAAGTGACGGAGGTAATAATTCTATAGTTGTCGTAATTGGTGGTTTCTCGGCCAGAACAACATTCTTTGCAACAGTAGCATCAGATGACAAAAGACGCCAGTAGATGTATGCTCGATCACGAACATCTGCATTGTCACTTTTTGTAGTTGCGTCCTGCAACACAGTGTGAATGAGAGTATTGCCATTATCGGGCTTTTTGATATACAGTTTGACACAAGCAGTCAGTAACTGCAATTGGACCTGAGTCGGTTCTTCCAAAAAAGTAGAAACATAGTTTTCTAAAATAGCATCGGCATTGTCAATTTTGTCTGCAAATTCACCCAAGATCCATGCCATGGCTGCTCGTGCCTCAGGCTCCTCAATATCATCAATATTTTGACAAAGAACTGGGATTGCTGCTTCGAATCGTTTGTATCGACGAAGAATGTCCCGCAGTTCCACTACAACTTCCTGGATGACGTAGCTAGCCTTATTATCAAGCAAATCCAATAAAACATGTACACATTTCTCCGCAGCAGCTTCAATCTTTATAGCACACTGGCCGATAGCCTTGATTGCTCGACGTACAAACTCCATATCAACCTCCATAGAGTATTCTTTCAACTCGGATAGCAGCTGGTCGACATTCTGAGTGTTTGCAAGTGCAACCATGATTTCAAGTTTCTCAAACTTAAGATATAGAGGATCGTTGTATCTGCAAAAGAACACTCTCAACTCACGACTTAGAATCTCAGGGTACTTTTGAAGGATAATGCGGATGTTTCGAAGGGCAACATATTGTACTTCAGGGGCACATGATACAAGAGTGACTAGCGGCGAGCTCATCTTGCGTAGCAGACCAGTTTGAGCTTCCTTGGGCTGAATAGCCAAATGAGCAATGACAGCCTTTATTGCAGCCAAGACTACACTTGGGTTTGCATGTTGGAATTGAGGGACAACTCGTTCACAGATGTGTTCGGCTTCCTTAAGGTCGTTTGTTGTATAAGATGCCAATGCGGTGAGAATGGCAACACGGCCCCATTCTGTACATTCATTAAGAGCAACCAAAAGCTTATTAAGAGTCATAGTATTGATTTGGAAGCAGTTTGTATCCGGAGATGACTCTTGAATCTCTGCAAGCGCTGAGACCGCATTGGCAACAACCATTGGATTCGAATCGTCAACAAGTCCCTGCAATTCTGTCAAAAAGCCCTCTTCAAGGCACAATGTAGGATTCAAATCAAACAACTTGGCAACACAAATTGCAGCGGTTTTACGAACATAAGGGTTGTCATCCTTGAGAGTCCGGCGAAGAGGGATATGGATGTAATCCACCATTTTATCAACGCGAATACAACCCATGGTCCGAATGGCAAGCGCACGGACCAGTGGATTGGGATCTTCAGAGTCTTGCACAAAAGTATTTACAGCAAGAATACACAGCTCGGGGTGACTCTTGGCATAATTCATCAGGTACAAGTACACGAGCTTCTTTTGATCCAAATCATGAGTAGCCAGATTCTTTAAAATATCTGGAAACAATGCCGATACGTCCTTGCCAAGTGTCATGGCAGCAATTGTTCTCTGGATGGCATCCTTACGCTCGTGCGCGTACTGGGACACCAGTCCTGATCTCAGCTCAAACGTCTCACCTTTGCGGGGTGTTTGGAACACCTTTCGCAGACGTTTTTCTAGAGACAGCGACATGTTAGGTTGGATAGTTACACGTCGGCGGTAGGGTATGCCGTATACTTAGAACGGCAATGCGTTTCAGGGGTGGTGGGGGAACTTTGTGTCAGAGGGGTTATTCAAGGAATGCTATAAATGGGAAAATCGAAGATATCATGATAAATTACATACATAATTATATAAATGGATTAACATATTTAGAACTCGTGATATATATATGAGTGTGTGGAGTGTGAAGTGTGTGATGACAGACATCAGGGACAAGCCTAGCTTATAACTGTACCAATGCCGATACCATATAGAGACTACCAAATGCAACAACTGTTGTAGGATGTGTGAACACTTCTGAACTGGCCTCGGTTTTCAATGCAGTGTGAACATTATCAGCAGTTGAAACATTTGTTGTTATTTTTGCTGCCACTTTTATAATTTCTTCTGGATCAGTTGGCTTGACCCAAGGCATGCCGTCCACAGACCCAAATTTGGTAGCTATGACAGTGTCTTGGCTCTGGATAACTCTTTGTAGAATTCCTTCAAAGTCTTTTCCTTGGGAAAAGGCAACGACAAATTTTATGGGTCCATCACGGATTGTAGTGATGAATTCAGCCAATTGTTCAGCAGCCTGGTTGTTATGGGCCCCATCAACTAGCACCCTTTTATTATCGATATTAACCCATTGTAACCGACCAGGCCAACTAGTTTGGCGAATTCCTTTCCTGATAACCTCATTCGTTATTTCAGGACATGTCTTTTTGATTTCACCTAATGCATGAAGTGCGCATGATACATTGGACAGCTGATAGGATCCCAGCAGTGGAATATCAGATAAGGCTATCACTTGACTCTCATAGTCATGATGTGTCACATCAGAGTTGAATTTTTCTGCAAATATTAAAGGGGAGTTTGTTTCTGAAGCAGATTGCCGGATCTGGTCTAGAACTTCCGAAGCATTAGAAGAGTCCACAATGCAAGGTACATTGCGCTTGATAATACCAGCCTTTTGTTGGGCTATTTCTTTTAAGGTAGATCCCAGAAACGTCTGATGATCTAATCCGATTTTAGTGATCACTGTGCACAATGTATTGGAAGGTGCTAAGCAATTGGTAGCATCCAACCGTCCTCCTAATCCAACCTCGATGACCGCAACCTTAATCTGACTCTGACGAAATATCTCAAAAGCTACCGCTGTGAGCAATTCGAAATCAGTTGCACCGATATTATGAGTCTTATCTGTTTTCAAAACTTGATTCTCCACATTTCGGAATACGTTTTCCTGGACAGGTTGGCCATTGACCGAGATACAATCCCACTTATGCACCAAATGAGGACTGGTGAATCTACCATTGGGGATATCTGCTGCGTTCACACAGCTCGAAATATATGCGCAAACCGATCCTTTTCCATTTGTACCCGCAACATGGACAGCAGACCATGTCAACTGAGGATTTCCTAGTGCTGCCAATAGCTTGGAGATTCTAGCCAAGCCTAGATCAATCATTGAGCGGCTAGTAGTGGAGACGACAAGGTCTCATCTTGCAGCTGCAGGGTGGTTATCATAGACGGCACCAGATCTCCGCTTTCTCATATTTACGTTACTTCTGTTAAAGAAGACCTTCGATATATAATTGGCAATTTTGTGCCAAATCTCCTTAACATAAAGTGTTAGCAAGAAGTAGAAGTAGTGAAAAAAGATCTCCTAAAGAAGCATGGTGGGACTTTCGGCTGTTCAGGTTGAACAATTCAAGAGAGATGGATGCATTGTGATTCCAAGAGAACTGTCCGAGGCGACGGTGGCAGACCTTGTCAGACAGTCTCGTGATCTATTGGAATCGTTTTCAATTGAGGATCATCCAATGACCAAGTTCACCACTGGAGAAGCCGAGAACGGCGAGGATGCTCATGTTGGTGATAGCTACTTTTTAGAATCATCTGATAAGGTGCACTTTTTCTTTGAACAGGATGCGTTTGATAAGGATGGCAAATTGACTCGTGAAAAGTCATCAGCTGTCAACAAGATTGGACATGCGCTTCATGTCCTTAATGATAAGTTCGCAGCCGTTTCCGTCTCCCGAAGGAATCAAGATATTGCACAGTCTCTTGGGTTCCAAGATCCCCGCATTCTGCAGAGTATGCTGATCTGCAAACAACCAGAGATAGGAGGTGAAGTGCCCACTCATCAGGATGGAACTTTCCTGTTTACGGATCCTCTAAGTGCAGTGGGTTATTGGTATGCACTAGAAGATTGTACATCGGAAAATGGTGCTCTTGAGTTTGTTCCTGGGTCTCATTTGACATGCCCAGTGTACAAGCGATTCGTTCGAACTGAAAATGGTACTGGATTTGAATCCGTAGATGGAGCCAGTGAATACGAGGAACCATCGAAAGATAAATTCACACAACTACAGTGTCCAGCTGGCAGTTTGGTACTTATCCACAATTCGGTTCTGCACAGATCCAACAATAACTTATCACCAAAATCAAGATATGCTTACACATTTCACGTTATCGACGGAACTTGTGAATACGACCACAAGAATTGGCTCCAGGTTCCTCCCAGTGGTGGTACTAATTTCACTAAGCTGGCGGTTGCTTGACGATATTATTAATTTGCATGTGATTAATCTTGTATTGACAAAAATTACCTAGTACATTACCTAGTAGATTATCCAGCACGTTCGTGCACATTTCACGCACATATGGACACGTCCTCTTCCTCATTTTAAATCCATATATATTTATATTTATAGCTGTTTGTTTTTTTTCGATATACTGAATGGTTCTGAACGTCATCCCTTACAGATCGTCATGAATTGGCAGTGATTCATGTACTGCTGCCAGTGTCTCAACAGGAATTGCCTTCTGAACAGCTGCCAGAGTTTCATGAGGTAACGGAATATCGTGTACAAACTTATTATAGAATTGCACAGCATCGTTCCAGACCAAATCAAACCGAGCACCAGCCATCCATGCAGCGAAAACCATCACTCCACATGTGACAATTAGGAATCCAGTAGCAGCTAAAACCAACTTGTCCTCGATGTTATCGCCTGATTTTTTGCTCTTCTTGGCCTTGTTGTATGGGGATCGCGGGTCATGTTCATCGATATACTTTTCAATTTTTGAACACAGCATCTCGATTTTCATAAAACTAGGGTCGTCTGCCTTGTTTCGAAGGTGGATACGTCGAGTGTAGTCTCGGAAGATATCATACACTCCAAGTATATCAGTACTCTGTACAATGAGCTTGACAGCAAGTCCTCGTCTAATTTTGACGTGTTTCTGGAATAATTCCGGGTTGTTGAATACCAAGTCTAAGGTTGCAATTGACATGACTTGAGGAATTGCGCAAAAGCTGAAGAGTGAAGGCTCTGTGACATTCTCCAAATATTCCAAAACTTCCTCAACGTGGTTGAGAGACAAAACAGCCAGATCCGAGACACAGTGAACCGCGTCCTTAACTTTGGCAGGATCAGTAAATTCCTTAAGCGACTTTGCATAGTTGGACCAAACCTCTTTGGGCCAGAATGAGCGACCATCGTCAAGATCTTCTCGGTAATCTCGAATGATGTTTGTCTTTTGCAAAAACAATCCCATAGAGTTATGAAGTGAGGGCTTTTTCTGCAATACTTCGGTACCAAAGCCAGAGTATACGGCCATTCGAGTCAAGCCTTCGCCAACAATTCCCGCAACAAAATGACAATACAAGTCATAATCAGCAATTGTCTTGACTCCTTCATAGTTCTTCTGTCCCTCCTTTTCAGCATAGTCTGCCATACCGTTACCCATCTTGTGAGTAATATCAGCAATTATCTCCTGATAGGTAGGTCGAAGTTTGTGGAATTCAAACAGGATTGTGTCAAAGTGCTCAAGAACAATCCTGTCCTGCATGTCGGGTCCACAGCCATGGAATGTCCAGTCGTCGGTATCCAGCTTCTCTCGAAACTCACGGAGAACAGGAACCTTGACATCAATTGCAAGCGATGTGTCATCTTCTACAGTATCGAGTGCTCTCAGAACAAGGTAGAAAATCATAACCGCATCTCTCAATTCAGGGTGCAATTGCTTGATTACCGCTACGAAAGATCTTGATGTCAATGCCAGATACTCGTAGCACTTTTGAAGACTCTCACGCTCATTCTTAGGGTCTCTGGGATGAAGTTCCTTTCGCAAAAATTTGCTTTGTTAGATTCAATTCATTTGATGTTGAACAAAACATACTAATACAGACCAGCTGCCAGCTCGTCAGGATGGATGATGAGGTCCAGAATTCCCATAGTGCACTCGCTAAACGGGGTTGTTAAGGTGGTGTTAAGTTCGCAGGGCTCGGTGATTTGGCGGGGCTTACCTTCGCTTCGTACTTATTCTTGTAGCGCAGGCACATATAAGGAGAACAAACGCAAGCTGAGTAACCAGTGTGTGAATCGATTACTGGTTGTTGGATTATACATTCGATTATACTCTTTTTGATTGTATATTGTTGATATTGTTGTGATTGTATATTATCTGTAGCGAGCTTCATCTTATTATGGATAAGAAGCTTGTCCTTATCGGACGCAGCGGTAGCGGCAAGTCGTCAATGAGAAGCATTATCTTTTCAAACTACTCTGCTTTTGATACTCGGAACTTGTCAGCTACTATAGATGTAGCCCATTCACATTTGAGCTTTCTGGGCCATATGAAACTCAGCCTGTGGGATTGTGGTGGACAGGATGTATATATAGAGAGTTACTTCAAATCGGACCACACATTTAAGATGGTGGAGGTGCTTATCTATGTGTTTGACGTCGAGTCCAGGGAGGTTCCCAAAGATATAGAAACATTTTTGAGGTGTCTGCGCCATCTAAAAGAGTATTCTCCGAAAGCTAAAGTTTTTGTTTTGCTTCACAAGATGGATTTGGTAAGGGTGGATCATAGAGAAGAGGTGTTTAATACCACCATGAAGGCACTAAAGGAGCATTCCAAATCATATGGAATCCAGCTCACGGGATTTGCTACTTCTATTTGGGACGAGTCCCTTTATAAGGCTTGGTCAAGCATTGTATGCTCACTGATCCCAAATATAGGCACTTTTCAGAAGCATCTTGAAAGCTTTGCTGACATCAGTGATGCACAGGAAGTTGTGCTATTTGAACGAACCACCTTTTTGGTAATCTCGCATGTTTCTGGTGGTACTGCATCGTCAGGTCTAGAGTTTATAGGAGATTCTACCAAACTTGATCCCAAGCGATTTGAAAAGATTTCGAATATTATAAAGACCTATAAACAGAGTTGCAGTAAGGTCCGGTCTCAATTCCAGACTGTTACTCTTCATGGTCTCAATTGCTCGGCATACATTGACACTCTGACTCCAAACATGTTTATTATGGTGGTAATGCCCCCTCCAGGGCCTAGCTCTGATATTGATGGAAACACTATTATGGCAAACATAAGAGCATCGCGCAGATGGTTTGAGAGGATTGAAAAGTAGACCGAGCGATTGTACCGTACCATACACTATTAGGTTCGAACTTAATATATAACTAGCATTGTAGTAACCTATATAACTGGAATCAAACTAATTAATATTCTTAGACAAAACTGACTTAATAGCTACGGAATCTCTGGAATACTTTGACATGGACAATTTCTTGAGTGACCTCTGCTGTGCTCTAATCAGGCATTAGGATGGCGATCTCTGCATGTCACTACGCATATATATATATATATATATATATGGGGTTTGACCACGGCAAGGTAAAATTGTTTATCCACAGTTCTTGACAGGTTTATCATGAAATTGAAGGTGGCTTTGGCGGTTGCCAATATATTAGGTGGGCATTTGGTGACTGGGCAAGATGTGGAACCATCTTTACCCGTATCTAGTGATTCAACAGTCAACTCTTATGAAGATCCTATAGACGGTCGAGTTCACTATGGAACAACTCAACCAACAGAGGAATACGTGGCGTTGACCAAATGTGTTGAATCATTAGACTATACTCCGGTTTCTGTAAAGCTCAAAGTTCCTTTTGTAACTTACTTGTTGGAGGACGGTGGTTTCTCTGACGAACATATGGATGCCATCGATGTTTGTCACCAAAGGTATTTCCCGAATCTTATGAGGGCTTATTCTTCCAGCGACTCTGAAGATAAAGCGTCAGTACTGTATAGAGGTTTTCCGTTATTTGGGGAAAATGATAAGACGGCTGGATTCGATTTTCCCAAATTTCGAGAAGTTTTTGAGGGACAAATAAGCAATGAGACGAAGGCTGCAGTTTGTGCAAGTAAAGATACAGAAACATGTTTGGACGATGGTCAAACTTTTATATGGGCTTTGATTTGGCAATTCGCACAATTTATTCCTTATGTTTTTATACCACCGTTTGCCCAGAGTTGGTTAGTGAAAGCTTCTGACAGGAGAGGACGAATTCCTGTTGCTAGAGTAGCGGTTTTAATTTCAACTGTTGGAGCACTAATCTTCTATTTGACCACGAAACTTGGTTTTGGGCCAATTGGTCTGGTTATTGGTGAAATTATTA
The DNA here is from genome assembly GCA_030578775.1 of Sugiyamaella chiloensis. Lineage (NCBI taxonomy): Eukaryota > Fungi > Ascomycota > Dipodascomycetes > Dipodascales > Trichomonascaceae > Sugiyamaella > Sugiyamaella chiloensis. Next base: position 169,246 of record JAKTZE010000010.1, read on the forward strand.
ATAGCTCTTCTAGTAGACATGTCCGACAGATACTGTTGCAGTTGTACCTATACGAGACGGGACATGGTCGACTATTTGGAGTTTTGCATGCGTTTTATATAATTACAACCGAAATGGGATTAACCAACAAGTATATTGTTATACTTGAAACCATTGCATTGGTGCTAATGTCGATAATTGTTGGACCAGAAACTCCTATTGATGATGCAGATAAGTCCTATTCTGAACGTTCACCAAATTCTGGTACTCTGAAAGGTAAAGTTTTGTCAGTGGCAGCTTCAGCGACCAGGCTTAGTTTGTTGGATGACATTTATGAAGTGATCAACGAGTCGAAAATGAATCGACTGAGCCTGATTGCACTTTTGTTTATTGATACTGTCTTTGCTACTACTGGTACGTCGGTAGCAGTTCTTGACCAAGCCGTATGGATTTGGCCTCTGGAAGCCATTGTGTCTGCTACTGTTAGCTTTTATGTTCTCAACTCATATTCGTCGGCCGTTAATATGACAAGGATTATATTGGTATTTTCTTTAATTGGCATCTTCCTATCGGTGTTCGCATCTTCTCGATTTTCGCCACTAGTGTTTGTACTAATGACCTCTTTCTCTTTCGTCCCCGACTATTGCATGATGTGCATATTACCTCGTCGGTCAGCAGGTCGATTCTTTGGTTCATTGGTGTTTATTGAGATCATACTGGTGGTTTCAACTGTGATTCTCATGAGGCTATTTGAGTATATTTTTAAATTCGACGGTGCGTTGTTGCTGATGAATGGAGTTCTAATATCATTTGCTATTTGGGCTTGTCAGCTAGTTCTAGGCGATATGAGAGTTAAAAATTAACCATGCTGTAAATCTATATACTGTGTATTATTATTACTATTTATATCTATGCAATTCAGACTATGATGATCCTAAAATAATTGTCAAGCATGTAAAATGTTGTCTTTTTTATTAGTAGCACTCACATTGCGGGACCTATAGGTAGTATAGTTGTATCTTATAGAGTAGCCCCACTTAACTTCATGACATTAAGAACGGCTTCCAGCCGAACTTGGCAATACTACTCTGTACAATGAACCTGCCAATACCAGGGATAGCTCGCCAGAACAATCTGGTTAGCTTTTTCTGTTTTTGGAATTCTATCTTTTTAAAGTCAGTTCAGGCAGCAGTTGTTAATGTCAGACATGGCCCGCTTGATGGCGAAATTAAGGACTCGCCCGATAACAGTATACATGCATCACCAGCATCACAGGAAGAACACTGGAAAGTAATCTCTAATGAAAAATTAAATGACATTGGTATTGCAATAGATAGTGGAAATGGGATTTCTTGGAATAATGGAAATCATGATGGTGATAACAAGATAACTAATGGTTTGGTTGATCATTTGTCGCAAGCCCCCACCGGCACTACAGGCACTGCAGACGCTGTAAGAGAGCTAATGGAGAGAAATGTGGTTATTGAGCCATCGATTTCTTCTTCTACTTCGTCTTCAATTCCTACTTCATTCAATACGAATGGTACTTCTGGGACAACGACAGGAGCGTCCAATTCGACAAATGCAAATGCTACAAGTACAACAAGCGCAGCGCCTAGCTATAACCTTAATATTCCATCCAATTCGGGGTCGTCGGGACTCAAGTACCTTTATTTTATATTTTTGGTAATAGCCGTGGTGATAGCTGCGGTTATTGCTCGATATATCATTCTGAAGAGGAAGCGAGCTCGTCAACAAGTCAAGGCTACAGTGGTACGCAGTGAGGCCCTAAGGATGGATATGCAAAACAGAAGATTAGCAGAGTCTCAGAACCCTGAAATGGTAGACAGACGAACTAGTCGTAGTGACTATGACCGAGATTCGTGGCAAGCGCCTCCCCCTTATGGTCATAGGGATCACGATGATACGGATCATGAAACAGGTTTGCCTGAGCATCTGCATGATGACCGTGACCACGAGCACTCTCACCACAATGGAACTGATTCTTCATCGCCTCCGTCAGCTTCATCCTCCCCAGACGAAATCACCCCTCTAGCGCCTGCCCATATTCGAAACAGGCTACCGATATATAATAACAGTCGTCGCCTTGGGCCTGTGGACGAACAGATTGAAACTGCTAGTAGCCATTTGCATTCTCCATCACATTCACCTCCGCATTCATCTCCACATTCTCCAGACATTTCTGCCAACAACTCTGTTGTTGACTCGATTTTGTAATGATTTTTGTGATGATTTTATGATTATTTATTATTTACACTATATTATTCTATTGGCTGACGGTATTATCATTTCATATTAGAAAAACCATGATGTCCATCGCTGTCTTCCTGTCGCTTTGGTTCCTACAGTAGTTCCAGCTTTAACACCGCCTTTGCCAATATTGAATCCCCAACTCTGGAGCTTTCGGACTACAGCAGGAGTAATTGCTGCTGTCACTGGTACTCGCACAAATACGAATACAGACTTGTGGATAGCATATGCTATGGTAAGTTCAGTTAAAAACAGACTCCATTGAGACTTGTCATTGGACTTTTCAGCAACTGGGACTGATGCCGACTCAGATTCAGACTCGGACTCGGCTTCTGTGTTTGTAGCCAAATCATCAGGATGAGTACTAAATCCAAAAAAGCCTTTAACAGCTTGCTCCAACTTCATGACCCTCTCTTGACCAGCAGAATGTACAATTAAATAGCAAATAGGTAGGTCTATGGCGCTGATTCCGAAATAAACTCCAACAGCAGCCCACCCATACTTTTTCGTCAATTCTTTCAATGACAGTTTGCCTTCAGGTTTTGTAGGTGGAACTGGAACGGGCTCCACCTTGATGGCATTCCGTAATGCTCTGTACAAAGAAAACTGCCTCTGAGTCGCATTTCTACAAAAGTTTGTCCTCAGAGTGCTTCGATATAAAGTTGCCACAGATACTCGAGGTATCCGAACCGTTCTTGAGATCATTAGGTTGAGATCTGCGATGAGGCTGTGGACAACGCTTAGAGTTTATTTAGATTAGGCCCGAGTCGGATATCCACATGTAGGCTTAATACGTAGTAGTGTCTAAAATATTTTCAAATATTCAAACATTTCAGCCCTGAAAAATTGCCATTTCGGTAATTGAGAACAGTTAATTTGATGTAGTGAGAACACTAGTATAATGATACGTAACTATGGTTTATAACTTATTTGGTTGATTGGTCTACAAATGCTCGTATCTCCACACTGGCTTGCGGTGTTCATCAAATGCCTTTAGTCCCTCTACCAAGTTATTAGAAGTTCGCACAGTCTCACCTTCTCCCACCATTCCTTGTCGAGTGGCCTGTTGAATACTATTCTGCGTTTCACCATATCCCCGTCGAATTCCCCGAAGTCCTGCCGCTATAGCCTCAGGCGATCCTTTAATTATCGACTGGGCAAGCTCAATGGCAGCGGGCATCAACTGAGCCTGATCTTCAACCACTTGGTTGATCAGTCCCCAATTATGGGCGGTGGATGCCGAAATAGGCTCAGACACCAATGCTAACTCAGTGGCTCGTTTGAGACCAAATAGGCGGCCAATTCGAGGCAATGCACCGGCAAGAGCTACTACTCCTCGTCTTGACTCAGGCAGTCCTAACTTGGCTGACTTCACAGCGACTGCTAAATCACAATTGATCACTGCCTCAGTACCTCCACCTAGGCATGTTCCATTAATTGCTGCTATTATAGGTTTAACCGTCTCACGATTTGATATGCCCAAAAATCCGCCTGTTTCATAGAAGTCTTCGATATCATTCTGAGGTGACTGGATCGAGACCAGCTTTCTCCATTCTTGTAAATCTGCGCCGGCGCAAAAATGCTTTCCCTGGCCAGTAATTATGGCCACTCGCAGACCAGGATCTGCCTCAAACGTGTTCCACACCTTGTTTAGCTTCCCATGATAACTCCGCGGAACTGAGTTTGCTCTTTCAGGTCGAGTTAACGTCACCACAAGAATGTTTGTTTCCTCTACCCGCACTGTATAATATTCCTCCGATAGAGTGCTATAGTCAAACTCCATCTCAAATGATTATTTTTTTTCAAGTAATTGTCTACTGGGTCTTTCACAATATCTTGAGATCTCTTCCAAAATCCCCGCCTTTTGTCTTTTGTGGGGTTAATGATTCTGTCTGGCAGGTTAGGAAGAATGTCGGGGCTTCTAGAGTCCCGTGTGGGGGAAGTCGAGCCTCGGCATGTATAATATGAACCTGTTAACATATATTTATACTCTGACAATTCACTCTTAGTTTGTTGTTTTGGAGATTATTCTAGTTTAAAAGTTTGATTCAAGATGAGCTACGACAACTTTGAGTTCTATCGAGTGACTAAACCATCCCAGGATGTGCTACACATCGAGCTAAATCGTCCCAAGCTGCTCAATGCAGTACATAAAGATTCGTTTGTCGAATATCACAAGATTCTGAACCAGGCTCGAGATGATAGTGATGTGCGAGTGATTGTGATTTCTGGAGTTGGACGAGCATTTTGCTCTGGTTTGGATATCAGTGCAGGCGCTAGTGATCTCCTTGGATTTGATGGTGAGCCATCTCGAAGTGCTATCAAGCTTTACAACTTTATTAGAACTTTCCAGGATTCAATTCATGCCCCATACAAGATTAACAAGCGTGAGTATATTCCATTCAATTATCAGTCAAAAAACACTAACTTTAGCTGTCATTGGTGTCGCACATGGACCTAGTATTGGATTGGCTATTGATCTCCTGAGTGCAATGGACATTCGATTCGCTTCGAAGGATTCTGTATTCTCAATCCGAGAGGTTGAAATTGGTATGGCTGCTGATATTGGTACTCTGCAGCGAATGCCCAAGATTGTAGGCAGTATGAGTTGGGTTAAGGATCTGGCATTCAGTGGCCGGAATTTTGACGCCAACGAGGCTTTCCAGCAAGGATTTGTGAGCAGAGTGTACGACACTAAAGACCAGGCTGTCAGCGAAGCACTTGCATACGCAGCTGAATTGGCCAAGAAGTCCCCTCTGGCGCTTTATGGAACAAAGAAGTCTCTCAATTTTGCTGTTGATCATAAAGTTGATGAGAGTCTTGAGCAAATCGCTGAGTTCAATGCTCATGGATTGGGTGATTTGATTACTGGAGCTATGGCAGCTCGATCCAAAGTCAAGCCCACTTATGAAAAGTTGTAAATCCAATATTTGTTGTCCCTATTTTTTATTAGTTAATCTTTGGTATCTTTGATGGTCTTTCCGTAGTTGTGTTGTCAGTATCTCTCTGCTCCAGTTTGAACTCGTGAGCAATCACATCCTGTTCATCTTTGGAAGTCAATTCTTCGTTAGTGCTGGCAACTTGTGTTTGATGTTGAGATTCTGATTGTTGCTCTGATTGTTGTTCTGATTGTTGTTCTGATTGTTGTTCTGATTGTTGTTCTGATTTCAACTCTGATTTCAACTCTGATTTCAACTCTGATTTCAACTCTGATTTCAACTCTGATTTTGATTCTTTCTTGACTGGCCTCTTGGCGAAAAACATAGATGCTGGTTTCCTTTTAGCGCTTGTTTTGACTGGTAGATTCATGCCTGGGAGGTTTCGACCAATTTTGTTTACATCAGAAGAAACTTCGTATATTTCCAATTTCGAACTGTCATAAGGCTTGAGTATAGTTTCAAACTGCGTGTGAGCTTCTTGCCAAGTCAAGGTTGGATCTAGCCATGGCTCGATCAATTCATGTTTTGGATCCATCATTGCCGGCATCCGGTCATGAAGCCAAGCCATTCCTTTTGCAGCAGGTGTTGTAATAATAGTGAATGAATATATTTCATCTTCTCCATGGTTATTGCGATCCCACAATCCAGCCAGACACATCAAGTTTCCGTCCTTGCGTTTGACATAATGGGGAATTTTAGTCTTGTCCGATTCCTTGTGCCACTCGTAATATCCCTCTATAAACGCAATGCATCTATGATATTTCTTCGGTCCTGACCAGAATGCCATTCCATCAACCAAGCTCTCCACTCGACAATTGAATCGTGATCCCGCTGATTTTGTATCCATGAGATAACTGGGAATCAAGCCCCATTTCATGTATTGAGCAATATGCTTCCCAGAATCCTCTTCAGATTGCTCAGGTACTCGGTAAACTGGTCCATATTTGGTTGGTCCAACATTATGACTAACGATGTTAGAGATTGTCTTATCAAACTAAAAATTCAAAAAAATAAACCATGGAGTATGTATGTACCTGATCGTCGCCTGTCGGCCATCGCGAATGTCATCTAATACAACATTAAGCCTTTGTACATGGGCGTAAAGATCCTCGGGTCGCTTGTTGGTTAGCTTGGCTTGGCCAGTGTTTATTGATAGTTGGCTTTATTCATCTTATCTTGTTTTCATACAATTGCCATAGAGTATCGTCCACACATTGTTAGTATGAAGCCCCATAGATACAGATTAGTGTGGTAGTTATCTGGGGTAAAAACAGAGCATGAGCAGGAGCATTAGTGCTGGTCATCAATACAACAATCAAATCTCAATTATTGGTCAATTAAACATCTAAGTGTATATTCCATGTAACCAATTATTCTTTATTCGACTTTGTTTTGTTCTTTGATAATATTGATGGTGTTTTTGTCAGTCTGCTAACGGATCTAAGTTTGGATGCGTAGCATCACCTCACATTACACAGCATGCGCCATACGGCTTGTCAACTTCTCATCATGAAGTCAGTGCGAGGTTTGGCACAGTCGAAACCGATCTCGTTTGTTTCCAGGCCGCTGAATAGCTGGAGAACGAGAATCGTTAATTCGAGAACTGGATTTCACGCTGTTTCGTCCAGAGCATATCAGACCCTCCCTCCTCCAATCCCTCCCCAGATTCCCGTGGGCAAAGTTCGTCCATATCGATGGGTAATTATATTAACAGCAGCAGTGCTGGTTTCTGGAGTGGCCTTTCGAATGTATACTGCTCACAACTACCCACCAGAAGTAGCGGCCAAGTTGCGAATGGGACTTCGAGCTGAAATGGTGGAGGGGAAAGAGCATCCTGATTACAAGCTAGCTTTGCAATTTTATCTCGAAGCTCTCGAGGAGGCAGACAAGGTTGGCATGAGCAATTTAAGTGACGAGTATACTGGGCTGCAAATCAAAATAGCCGAGATGTACGAGAAACTTGGACTGGAAAAAGAGGCTAGGCTGGTGTATAGAGAGCTAGCGACTTCATATGTCCAAGCACTTGCTGACGGTAATGACATTAGTGCCGAGTTGAGATCTCATATAATTCAGCGGGATCTTCGAGTTGCTCTGAAATCAGCAATGTATGAATCCAAAGACAACCCTGTGGTTGCAAAAATGGGATTACTTGTTCATATATTACTTGCCCAAAAAGAAGTGGCTAGCAAAGATCCAGAAATAGCAGAAATGATGATGATGACTGGGGAGAATGCTCGCAAAGGAGTGTTCAAGATTACTGTGGATGAGGATGGACAAAACAATAAGAACCTGGAACCATGGATGCCATTTCGGGACGAATTGTTTAATGCAAGAGATATGTTTGTCGCTCTGTGTTTAGCTACCGGAGACACTGATTTAGCATTGCGAACCAAGATAGCCACTACTGAATGGATGGTGGAAGCAGGCTATGGAATTGGTGAAATTTTGATGTCGTTCTATAATGTAGGATCTATATTCTATCTAGAATCAGAGCAATTGGAAGTTCGAGAATTGCAACACAAGAATGATGACAACGACAGTCAGCGAAGCAAATTTAAGGATATGGCTGCCAATTCCATTCGGGAGTCGTCCAAATGTTTTGATGTGATTGTCGAGTTGGTTGAAGGGCTTCCAAGTAAGATTCGCCGGGATTCCAGTGTTGCTGAGGTACATGCATTGTCAAAGTATGGCCTTGGAGTAATTGCTCTACACAAAGGAGATTATGAAAAGTCGAGCGACCTATTAAGAGAGGCTCGACTGCGAGCCAAGGGATGTGAATTTGACGATTTAGTTCGAAGTGCAGAACTTGAGCTTGAAAAGCTGGACACTATTAATAAGGATCTCGAGGCCGGAAAGCAGCCCGATTTGGTATCGCCTTCAATGGACGTTGTGTTTGTTAATCACGACAAAGAGAAAGAGCTTATCAAATAAATATATAAATATTCTAGTTGCGTGAATAACGACTGGACTGTGTACATAGTAATAGCAAATGTATAGATAGATATATGTATGTATATGTCTATATATCTATATGTATATATCTATAACTTTCTTGTTATAACCAAACTTTATGCATGTAATCATACGCCGCAAAATTGCCTCAAAGAAATCAACTAAACTGGCTCCGAAAAGATCCACGAAAAAGCTCAAAATTAACTCATAAAATAGCGTGATTCAAAATAAAGGAATGATTTACAGTGTGCTGCAAGACCAAGAATTAACCATCAGTTTAGTTGATTGTACGATGCAGGTACGTGGAGAGGTTTAGGGTTTTCATGTGAAGCTGGGCTTTAAATACGTGTTAAATTCCCTCTTCGATTCATAACAAACCTGACATTGGGCTTCGACATGTCACTTCGAGGTAAAAATTATAGTCCTTTAGACGGAGACGTCAAGTCCCGCAAGCAACCAGGGTTCCCCGATACCACGATTCGAACCCCATCGTTTTCTTCCTACCCAGGTCCGAACACCAATGGCACCCAAGAGACGTTCACCCAACAGGTGTCGCGATTGTCTGAGAAGGTTGACAACTTTCTGGGTACCATTGGTACTCCAGTGAAACCCTATCTCCCGGGAATAGGACGATTTCTGATTATTGCCACGTTTCTAGAAGATGCGTTCCGAATCATCACACAATGGAAAGATCAGGTATACTACATTTGGAACGTCAAGCACTTGCCATATATGTTTGCAGTAGTGTTTTTGTTTACAAACGTGATTTGCATGTTGGTTGGATCTTTTTTCATTGTTTTGAAGAGACGGTTGGAAGTCGGGGTTGGTGCACTTATGTTTGTGGTGATCTCTCAGGCGGTTGCTTATGGGCTGATCTTCAATTTCCAATTCTTCTTTAGGAATGTATCGCTGGTTGGTGGTCTACTATTGGTGTTGTCAGACGCATTTGTGAGAGATCGACGAAGTTTAAGTTTACCGGGATTGCCCGACATTGATGACAAAGATCGAAGCAAATACCTTCAATTGGCAGGTCGAATCCTTCTAATCTTCTTGTTTATAGCATATATGGTTACTCGTCGATGGACCTTAGTCGGTGGCATCTTCAACTTGATTGGCCTTGCTGCTTGCATTTTGGTGGTTATTGGATTCAAGGCCAGGTTATCCGCTTCTTTGTTGGTGGTGATCTTGTCTGTGCAAAATTTATTGACCAATGCATACTGGCAGTATTCTTCACGTCATCCAAATCGTGATTTATTGCGATACGAATACTTCCAAACTTTAAGTATAGTTGGAGGTTTGATTCTTTTGGTGAGCTCAGGGGCTGGCCGAATCAGCATTGATGAAAAAAAGAAGATTTACTAGTGCCATCATCCACTATTTATGACGTGACGCCATCTGAAAATATCTTATTACAGTAATAATAGCTTGTTATCGAATGGCATATATTCAACACAACCAAAAATAAAATCATGTTGGTTTATTATTAAGTGATGATGGCAAAAAGAAGTTCAATTATCATGATTTATACTTTTTTATTATCGTTAGGTCTTGGTCTAGTCTATATCTAATCTAATCTAGAGGCTCATGACCACAAATCATTATGAAATTGCACTGCAAGCAGTGGGTTAGGCACGATTAAAGTTACAGATCATGCAAGGTTGGTTGGTTATCTTGGCACATTAAAATTACCACACGGTGTAACCTCCGTCAACAATCATATCGTGACCAGTCATGTAACTGGATGCATCAGATGCCATGTAAATGATGGGACCAGCAAATTCAGAAGGATCAGCCATTCGGCCCAAAGGAACCTTAGAGTTCCAGTCAGCCCTGAGCTCGGGGTTCTTTTCAAGAATGGAGTTTGTAAGAGGAGTCGCGATATAACCAGGCGATAAAGAGTTAACACGGATACCACTGCTAGCCCACTCAGATGCAAGGGATTTAGCCAAGTGAATAACACCGGCTTTAGTCATATTGTAAGGAGTTTGAGCTTGAGGAAAGTTGACAATAGAACCAGACATAGAAGCGACAAGAATAATAGATCCACGGTGGTTGTCAGCAAGAAGAGACTTTGCAAATTCTCGAGCCATGAACAAAGCACCATTCAAATTGACATCAACGATTTTCTTGATTCGATCAGCAGGGTATTCAGTAGCAGGAAAGTTCTCACAGTAGCCGGCAGCATTGATGAGAACATCTAAGGGCTGGCCGTGGTGCTGGCGAATAGCGCTAATAGTGGTCTCTACTTGGCTGGCATCAGAGATGTCGCAGGCCCAAGAAGATACAACCTGTGTATGTTCGTATTTGATTTTGTTTTCTGGCTGGTTGTACCACGAAGTGAGCTGAGCAGCAGCAGGCTCAAGACGAGGAAGGTTGTTATCAATGAGTGCAATGGATGCACCGGCCTGGAGCAGGTACTGAGACACCACATATCCAAGACCTCCAGATCCACCAGTGACAATGGCGGTCTTGCCAGCCAGAGAAAACAGGGACTTCCAAGCAGGTACAAATGGTTTCAAAGCAGACATAGATATAAGATTTATAATTCCTTAAAACGAAAAAGTGATGTTTACTAAGTCAAAGATGTTTTGGGGGGAGCCATACTGTTGGGCTTTATAACAAGCTGGCAAAAAAAAGAAATGTTTCAAAAACATATGGTGTATGTGGAGTATGTGGGGGCTGGTGGCAGCGGCGGTTCAATTACTGTAAGAGGGGGCTTTCCGAGATATGGGGCGACCCAGATCCGAACTACTGTACCATCAACACAAATTAAAAGTGCAGACAATTTGAAATTTCTCATATTGGCATCATTTTTTATTATAGCTATTTGTATGAATCAAATAGAAGGTGCTTTTCTTTTTTCTAAAGCGAAATTTTTTTAGCGACGAAGAGACTTGCTCGCAAAAAACTTTTTTGGCCGCGAGATAGTCATCTTCTGGGGCGCCCCTAGATTACTCTAACAGATGACGATATGGACAATCTCGGATTATCGCCTTTCCACGTCTCCGAACAGCTATGGTTTATTACTTTTTCTGCGGCCCTGTCCTGCCCGACGTACTCACCTGTCGTCAAGTTCCTGCGACTTCATGCAATGGGTGGAATACCATACGAAGAATAGATATTCCGATCGGCATCGCCCATTAAGGAATGACCAGTACGGCTGAGGGGGGCCTACGGTTACATTGACAGATTGGGTTGAAATCCCATGAAATCCGGTGCTTGGGCCACATCAGTGATAGCCAAGTTCTGAGCAAGTTATTTTTGGCATCCACACGGACGAACGAGACACCGTTTTGTCCAAGATCCGACTATCCGTGAATTTTTAAGTTGTCTTTCACCGGTCGTTGGCGATGCCCAAGTTTTGCTTTGCTGACCACCAACAAGTGCTCGTTGGATCGGATAAATTCGATTTATCCGGAAACTGCAGATGATGCGACGCACGTCACCAAATGTAGCGCATCAACTGTTTTACTCGCAGCATGGTGACGTAGTCAGGGCATAATAAGGAATCCTGAATCGTCTAATAAGATATTTAGCTGTGGTTGTGAAATAGATCAAAGTCACGAGCGGATTAGAGCATTATCTCTATTTGTATAATTTGAGTCGATTGTAGAGGACTGGTCTTGTGATGTGCCACAGTTGCCGACGTTCCGCGTGGCGGCTAAGCAAATAAAGTATATCCTACAAGCACATATCAGTATCAGTCCTAACATGTCGCAGTCAGAGGCCAAACCACCTAGATCGATTCTGCGAAATGCTCCAAAGTCCGAGCATGAGCGTGTCAATAATAATGTGTCACCTGAAATTGACCGTAATCTAGTTCTTGAAAATACAAAGGCAAATGCCAAACTAAATCATGTTGGTGAAGAGATTCGCAGTAGCCAGGACTATGTATCCAAGCCAGCAACCGAAAAGCTGAAATGGGATGAAGACAATCTATATCTCACTGAACAAGGAAAGAATTCAACCATGAAGATCACCGAACCCAAAACTCCTTATCAAGGTGCTGTGGGTGATTCGGAGTATTATGAACCTGATGTTGATGATGTAGACGACCTAAGCTTAGGAGAGCCTCAGGTTGCTTCTGACTCGTTTGTCCAAGAGACTGAGCGAATCACTAGGGACACACCAAGTGAGCCTGAACCACAAGATGAAGAAGTACAAGAAGAAGATGATGATGAGCCTGAAGAAACACCCGAGGAAAAGCACCACAGGTTTGAGGCCATGCGCAAAGCACATTACACCATGAAAGGATCCGTTTTGAAACAACCACTTCCAGTTGAAGACGATGATGAAGCTGGTGATAATAATAGCTAGACTATGTGCTAATATGATGGTATTTCAAGTTTGGTATTTATTTACCGCTGCGTCCAATTGGCAGTAAATGATATTGCATCCATTGTCATTGTTATTGTTATTGTCATTGTCATTATCTTTAATACTTACCTTGTTATGCCATTATATGTAACTATCTATAAAACCACAACTACAATTTAATAGCATGGCTGCATTCATTTCTATTCGGATTTTGTTAAAAACACATGGCTGTAGGTCTTGTTGATAAGGAAGGGCCATTGACGGGCCATTGACGGTCGTAATAGATCATGTCGACACTATATATATATTATATTTCCTTCTAGAAGAGTGGAGAGAGAGAGAGTTTCAAAAAATTATAAATAAATCATTTCAGTGGTCATTTCCAAAACCACCCACCTTTACCATCGTTATTGCCGCTATCGACAGACTCGCTGACACTCATAGTATCATCGTCATACCACTTCTTGACAACCTTCTTAGTCTCAAGTGCTCCATCGTTCCATATAGTCTCCCGGACTGTAGAGCTGGAAATGACTCTCTTACCAAGCTTGTCAGCTTCAGATTCACTCACATACTTGGAAGGATGAATCTGTTCACGTTGCTTAGAAAGATCACCGAATTTGGTATCGATATTGATTCGAGGTCGCTGTCCCTCCCGCTCTTTCTTGGCCTGTTGAGCCTGGAACATTGCCCGACGCCAGTCCAAATACACAGAGTAATCTGAAAACCACTCTCGAGACTCTGTAGTGGTTGATTTAGAATTGAGTTTTGCAATTGCTTCTTCATCGGCTCCAGGCACAAGACATCGCCACACTCCATCCTTGTTCCACGCAGATACTCCATCAAAATCTTTACACTTTGAATACTTGCGAGCAGACGGAACAGGGTATGCCCACAAGGATCGCTCACGACCAGAGTCCTTTCTGTGATGGTGATGGTGACCAGGCATCCAGTTATTTCCTAGTCCGTCTTCAAACTTGTCAGAGTACACCGAAACAAGATTGGAAAGTCGATCAAAGGTTCGGTCGCTAAAAGTCTTGACGTCTTCAAAGGTTCCAGATGCCAAATCTGTCCAAATTTTGGATTCGTCGTTATTATTATTATCCTTCATTAATCACTTGTTATTCTGCTAATTCAATGGTCCAAAAACCAAATGTTTGCCTCTAAGATAAATGAGAAGTAAATGTTCTGATGCCAAGTTTGGGAACCAACGCCACCACTTCATGCATGCCCGGAGATAATGTGCGATAACGGAGATTATAATAGCCGTAAAAAATGACAATTCACGCAAAATTTTGGCAAATATCGGTATCAGTATTTACATCAATACTTGTATAAATACTAGTATAAATACTAGTGATATTACTCGTGACAATACTTGTGATAATGCTTGTATCTATTCTTGTATCAATCCTTATTTATTGGATCTAGCAACATGTATATGGTATGGTGCCTATACTTAGGTCGTACAGAGGCATGAGCACCAACTTTATTGTGACAATCGTAAAGTCTAAAACTCTTCGGAATCTTGGAAAAATGTTCCAAATGTAATAATTGTTCCGTATACCAGTAAACCTCCCAACAGAGACATTATCATGGCAGCAACACTAATAACATGGTTATGAGCAAACACTACTGGTAATGCTAGCCCGGAAAACACCAGAAACCCCGTCACAAACCGGCCAAAATCCACCAATGCACTTCCCCCTTCGCTCATAAAGTCGTCTCCTGACCATTGGCCACATAGTGCATTAGGAAGAGGAGCCAACAAGAACATGGCCACCACAGTCAGTGGCAGCCAGTTATCATATAATGCGCATGACAGTACAATGAGGAGAAACCCCAGAGCCAAAACGATGGACAGCGAAATGATCTTCGACAATGGGCTGACCTGAATCATGTTTATATTCGACTGTTGCAGCAATAACAATAACAAGTGATACCTTTTGTGATATCCACCGACTACGCACCCGCAATTGCAATCCGGGGCAAATAACCTCCACAAATAATACTCAACGACAAGCTCAAACAAACAACAAAGCTCACCACACTAGGTACCAGTCTCCAATATCACCGTATCACTAGACTAGGCAATTATTACAACACAATCTAGTCGTAATCGGACGAGTATATATTTGTATTTATATATAGGTGTATTGTGAGTTGAGTTGGGTTGTAGAGAGTACGGCGGTGGTTTGTGGGTGGTACAGACATCCCAGCCCTATTGCCACTCTTCGTCATCACTAATGGTATGTGCAATCGAACGGAGCCAGAACCACAACCAATTAGCAATTGAATACTAACTCAAGTTCCGAAATTCATACGATAACGACTCGGTGACATATTCGCCAATTGGGCGATTGTTTCAGGTGGAGTACGCGCTTGAAGCCATCAAACAGGGCTCTGCTGCGGTAGGACTTACTTCCAAAACTCATTCGGTACTAGTGGCATTGAAGCGAAACGCCGAGGATCTGGGATCATACCAGAAGAAGATTATTCGCATTGACAATCATATGGGAGTGGCTCTGGCCGGACTGGCGCCCGATGCCCGAATCCTTTCCAACTTTTTACGAACTCAATCAATGGGGCACAAGTTGGTATATGACCGACCATTGGCCATCTCTAGGGCTGTCAATTCCATTGCTGACAAGGCCCAGGCCAATACCCAACAGTATGGACAGCGACCATATGGAGTGGGACTGTTAGTTGCTGGTTTCGATGAGACTGGACCTCATTTGTACGAGTTTTTGCCAAGTGGATCAGTTCTTGAATATGTTGGTACCGCCATCGGAGCAAGATCGCAAGCTGCGAGAACCTATTTGGAACGAAACTTTGAGCAGTTCCCCGACGCATCCCTTGATGAGCTGATAGTACATGGTCTCAATGCATTGAGAGACAGTCTTGCCCAGGATAAAGAGTTGACATCTAAAAACACTTCGATTGCTGTAGTGGGTCTCGACACTCCCTTTAAGCTCATAGATGATGAAGATGTTGTTCCATGGTTGGAACGACTTGATTCAACTTCCCGAAGATCTGAAGCTACCACTGCTGCTGCTGCCGATGCTTCTGAGCCTGCCGAGGCCGATACTGGTGCCGGTGATGATGCCGATGCTAGTGCCAGTGCACCAGATGCCACTATGGATACGACCGAGTAGCTAAGGACTAGATATGATGTAGATTACTAATTCTTGGAACATGTTAACTCTGAACTGTAAATGAACTGTAAATGATTTGTAACTGGACTGTAAATGGACTGTAAATGGACTGTAACTGGACTAACTGGACTGTAAATGGACTTTAAATGAACTGTAACTGAATTGTAACTGAATTGTAACTGATCTGTTAATGATCTGTCAATGATCTGTGAATGATCTGTGAAGTATCTGTAAATTATCTGTAAATTATCTGTGAATGATCTGTAAATCACCCTGTCTAGAAGTACCTGAGTTGTTCTACCGACTTAAGTTCGATTTCATACCATTAACACACATTACACATAGATTATTAAGCTATTTTTGACAAGCACTATAGTGCTCACGATGCATTTCATTACCATTTTTCATGAGGATCAGACTTGTACTGATCATACAAAGCTTCGTTATATACTGAAAGTTCCGTCTCATTCTCTATGCCACAGTCGAGCAATGTTCTGGATTTGTCAGACAGCACCCAGTCGTCGTGATCCATGTTTATAACAAGGTTCATAGTCTTGGATCCATGAGCCCGAGTATAAATCTTTATGGTATCCAAGTCGACATTTCGATAAGGTCGGAATCCCCCCTCGCTATTGATCACCTGTTTAATATTATCGAGCAGACCCTGCACGGTGGTTGTGGTCAGATCCAAGTCTTTGAACACATGATTTCGCACTGTACGGTATTCAAACGATTTAATAACTCGCACTGTAATGATGGCCATAGTATCTTGGTTAGCTTTTATACATATGACGAGATCGACAAACACTTACTTGGTCTGACCGTCGAGGTCAAAGGTTCCTCAGAATCACTCATTTTATTATCTATGAAACTAGGATGATCTGCATGAAATTTTCAGCCTTTTGGTGGGGTATGCTGGTGCCTTGGAGGGGTTCTCTCAGGCCAGCAACTGATACAGCATCGGTGTCATAAATATTACTAAACATGTCAATCGAATAAAAAAGTCATCTGATCCAATCGATATATCATTACATCATTAAATCATTAAATCATTAAATCTTGAAATCTTGAAATCTTGAAATCATTAAATCATTAATATATCTTGAAATCTTGAAATCTTAAAATCTTGAAATCTCTATATAAATAATTCTAGAGACGGACCACGCTTGAATTGACTTTGTGGTCTTCTCTTCTGTGGTCATTTAGTTGATATGTGATGCTCTGATGATACAATATTTAGCTCGTGTTTGTCTCGCGACAACCTTTGCAATTAATCATTTTATCGCGAGTTTGACAATTTGTTCATTATTTTTCGTGTTTGTCATTTACAATACAAAGTATATTCTTTTGGTTTTGTTTTGTAAATATAGTAGTGGCTTGGCTGTCAGATCACTCATTGTGTACGCTACTAATATAGTCATGCAGCATCACCCCCGCCTGCTTCCATCCCCTACACCACATCGCATCTCAAAGTTTGTCGCTTGTCCAAGACCTTGTTTGAGTTTGTTGATTTGTTGCTGTTCTAGGCAGCTAGTGGTAGGAGGTCTTGTCAATTGATATAAAATACAACGTCAAGCTGAATGTTGAATCTAGAACCACGTCTAGAATCTGCCAAAAGCTAAAAGCGCACAAGATTATCTATCTTTGTTTACAATGGTGGAACTACCACTATGGGTTGCGACCCAACACAAGGCCTTTCTACGATGGGCAAATACATATCTCGAATCAAAAGACATTCCTATCATGAAGGACTTTGTGACGGACTTTTCGGATGGAGTCCGATTGATCCAGCTGTTAGAGATCATTGGTAATGAATCGCTAGGAAGGTACACATCGAAACCGCGACACAAGGTTCAAAAGGCAGAAAATATAAATACGGCACTTGAATTCATCAAGCATCGGAACATCCCGCTTCATAACATTGGTGCCGAGGATCTGATCGAAGGGAATCTCAAACTGATCCTTGGGCTGTTGTGGATCCTCATTTTGAGATTCACAATCTCAGAAATCAACGAGGAGGGCCTGTCCGCCAAGGAGGGGTTACTGTTATGGTGTCAGCGTAAAACTGCTGGTTACCAAGGTGTAAATATCAAGGATTTCTCATCATCATGGACTGACGGTCTAGCATTTTGTGCATTGATGGATCGGCATCGACCTGATCTCATTGATTTTACCGAGCTAGACCCATCCGACCACAAGGGCAATATGACTCTTGCTTTGACGCTAGCAGCTGAAGAGGTTGGTATCCCTCAATTACTCGACGTGGAAGACATTTGTGATGTTTCTAATCTTGACGAACGAGCAGTGATGACTTATGTTGCATATTGGTTCCATGCATTTTCGGAACTAGACAAAATAGAGACTGCAGGACGACGACTTGAGAAATTCGTCGAGGTAAGTGGATCAGCTATTTCCATGCAACACAATTTTGAAAAGCGCATGAGAACCCTGTTGGATCACATCAAGGCTATTCGTGAATCGTGGGATAAGGCTACTTTCAAAGGCAGCTATAGCGACGCCAAATCTCAATCAGCAGAGTTTAGTCGCTACAAAACATCCACAAAACGACAATGGATCACTGAGAAGTCGGAACTTGCATCTTTGCTAGGTAATGTTCGTACCAAGCTAGCGACATATGGTCTTAAAGAATATACACCACCAACTGGTCTGAGATTGGCTGACCTTGAGATCTTGTGGAAGGAATTGATAAGGGCAGAAGCTACCCGTTCAAAAGCTATTAACAACGCTATGCGAGACATCAAGGAGAAACTTCGTAAATCATTTGCAGATACTGCCAATGAATTGTCGTTGTCACTCGATATGGTTTCTCTGCGAATTAGCGACCTCGATGGCGAATTAGAGCGCCAATTAGAGGGAATTACCAAACTATCCTCGCAATTGAGGCCACTTGGTCAGATGCTTCAAGATTTAAGGAAGCTTGACAAATTATGCATAGAGGCAAATGTGGAGGAAAATGATTATACCGTCTATTCGTATCAGGAATTAGAATATGAGCTTGGTTTAGCCAAACAATCGGTTGTCAAAAAGCTTGCGTTTGTTGAAAATCAGATCGTTGCTCGAAGCATGACAAACCTAACGCCCATTCAACTTGAAGAATTTGAGTCAGTATTTCGATACTTCGACAAAGGACAACGGAACTGCTTGCAAGAATCGGAGTTTTCGGGCGCTCTGGCAAGTCTTGGGCTCGTTTACTCAGAAACAGAAATGCATGATGTGTTTGTAGTGGTCAGCAATGGTAAAGGGCTTGTGTCTTTTGAGGAGTTTATCAAGTTTATGGTTAAAATGACCGAAGACCAGCATACTGCAGAACAGATTTACCAATCGTTCGTGGACATCGCTAATGGCAAAGACTATGTGACCGAGTTAGATCTACAAAACTGTCTGTTACCTGATAATATGATTGACGATCTCAAATCGGTTATGCCTCGATCCAAATCTGGTAATGGCTTGGATTATAGGACATACATGTCAAAACTGTCTGGCAAGTGATTTCTAGCTAATAACAGCATTATATAGTTATTACTAGTAACTACAGTATAATCAAGACCAAAGACCTTAGTTACTTCGCTAGATCTACGATGTGTCAAAGTTCGTTCAAATAGTTTGTTGTTCGTGGTACTCGTAGTACTTATCCGTACTCAGTAGTTTACAGTTCTACCTAGGGCCAAGTTTTGATAATATGCGAGCTCCTTGCTCTTCCCACTCGGCTTTGGTGATCCACATGTGCTCTTTGTCGTGCATGATGTTGGCCAAAACAGCACCTCCCAAAAACACCATGTGTCGTCGTCGTGGAGGATCCTCAATTCGTACCTTGAATTTACTCAACCTCTCGGGGTCACCATTGAGCACACGAGTCAGCCACAACTGCTTGAGCTCTTTTTCCAATCGACTTGGAAGACCTGGATACATGGACGAGCCTCCAGAAAGTACAATTGCCTTGTAAAGAGAAGATCTCACATCAACATCTGCTGCCTGAATAGTGTTAAACAGATATTCAGCAATTCCTGGCTGTTCACTACCGGCCAAGTGAGGCTGGAAGAGACACTCTGGTGCTTGGAATCGCTCGGGTCCCAATTTGATAGTACGACCATCCGGCAGTTCATAAGTCTCCATGAGAACAGTGGTTTCATCTGCCAACTTTGTGTCATACTCAAGGTCATATGACACATAGCAATATTTCTCCTTAATCTGCCTCACAGTCTCAAAATCGGCAGTACGGTTGAATGCATAGCCCCGGCGCAACAGCAGGCTGATGAGGTTTCGAGTGATATCACGACCAGCTATATCAAGCCGACGAGTCAGATGGTTTAACACGACAGACTCGTATACTGGTACAATATGAGTGACACCATCTCCGGAATCTACAACCACTCCAGATGACAATCCCTGTGCATATAGGGCCAGCACTGCCTGGATAGCCACATATACACCATTGAAGCCATACTGTTCAAACATAGTGCCGACCATTCGCTCACGATTGGCAACCGGGTTAAGCGGAGGCTCGGTCAACAAAACCTTTTGGCCTCGAGGGTCAATCTTCATCCGTTCATAGAACGAGTAATCCCACAAGTGCTGCATATCCTCCCAATTGCGGATAATACCATTCTCCATGGGGTACGAGATTTGCAGTGCTGTACGGACAGCCGAAGCTTCATCTCCACACATTATATCTCGGATTTCTATATCAGTGCCGCCAATTGACCTCTCCTCTGCTCTCAAAATGGGTCGGCCGACAATGGACGGGAAGGTGTGGTCGGGGAAATTCGTGCCTCCCCGGCCAATTTTTACAAATCCTGTTCCCTGGTCGAGAACTAGTTAGCTCAATGCTCCATATCTACTGGGTTACCTACCAATTGGTTGTTCGGCCATGGTATGTTGTGAAGCTAACTAATGGCTGTGTGAGCTTGTGAGCTACGTATAGAGATAGGGGCGGGTAAACAGCCGTGCGTTCCCCTCCAGAAATACCAACTTTTACGAGATCCAGCAAATGTCACAAATATATATAACAGTTATAGATATATAGATATAATATGTTATTAACAATTTCTTCAAGTTAGGAACTAGTTATCCAAAGATAGTAATAAATAATGTAATACGGCCCATTCGCTTATTCGTGTGTATGCAATTGCAGTTAATTATGTGAATCCACGAGAGCAAAGAGATAAGACAGTGGAAACCAGTACGGAAATCCGTTCAAAAAAGACCTGGGTTTGGTGGTTATTATAGACCAAAAGACATAGATATCAAGACATCCGAGTATGAGTTCTGTATAACCCATTCCGTCCTTCTATTATATTGGTTCGTATGAATTCATCAGTTCTTGCTGGACCATATTCAAAATACACAGCTCCAACAATTAAATATAGACTCTCCCGAGCAAAAATACACTTGTCCGAATCTGTCAACTGCCCATGAGGTAACACTGCCGCCGCCAATTCGAACTCGTCCACAAACTGATCTATTACTGCTTCAGAGTTGATCTCAGTAGTAGACGCAAAGTTGTCCATCCTGCCGAAATCCAATCCATCCACCACAACATTACTACTGGATGCTCTTGATAATATGTATATCTGGCAATGCATATTGATGAGTTGTTTGCCTGTCTGTAGCAGTTTGGAATAAGTGTGTATCCTAAAAGGTGATTGTCGCAGCTTTGGAGACATAATCTCAAGTTGAAGATCTTTTGGAATGCAATATTTGGAGCCTAACAGCCGGCTAACTATCATATCACTCGGCTCTCTGATATTATCTAACAGTCTTTTCCACCTGAAAAACTTTGTTCGATCGTTTAATCCCTCTTGTTGATTTTTGAAATAAGTATCATTGTCGTATCGACCTCTCAAACCAGCTGGTTTACCAGTATCGGGTGCCCATATTGATGCTGATCCGATAGCAGACACACTTGCCATACGAGTTGTACCACTAGCAAATAATCTATGGCGATTCAGGATATATTTGCGAGCCGGGAACCGACCTGGGCTGGTACTGCACACCGACCGTAGTGTCATGACATGTGTTGAAGAACTGATTGCCGCATAATACTTGATGCAGCATTTCCTGAGCCAGGTTGATTAGAGCCATTTGAATAGTCAAAAAGGAAGCAAAAAGAAAGCAAAGCCAAACAAAACAGAAAACAAAGCAGAGTGAAATACTATAAAATATATAATATAAACAAATAAAAATAAAGCTGACCTCAAGAGTGCTTCTTGACTTCGATGACAACATCCTCGTCGTTGTGCTGAGACTGGTCTAGAACATACGTTTGGGCATTGTACCCAGTCCCAGACACTTCTATTCGCATCTTTTTGTTTCCTTCCAGCATATGTACAACCAATGCTATATTTGCAACTCTTGACCCATTGGTCTTATCTACTAGTCCAAAATTGTATATTTCCATTTTCTGATGCAATCCCTGAGATGATGCCCTAAAGTCTTGTTGGTATCCTTCGGTAGCTGTAAATGCCATAGTAGCTTCTAAATCGTCACGAGGATTCAGTCCTAGATTATCACTAAGGCCCTGTTCATTCTCCTTCAATGCTTTTAATATACGATCCCGGGCAATCCGAGTAGAGCGACCTAATTTCCCGGCTAATGGAGAATCAGAAATCCCCATTCCATTGCTGGCTATGTCGTCCTGCAGTGCTAGATGGTAGCTACCGATATTGCTCCATCGTTGGTGATATAATTCATCAGCCAGTTTTCTCATTCGACGACTGTACCACCAAATTCCTAGAGCAATAGGAGGTCCTGCAATTATTATTAGTGGAACCGACACAAATACAAATCCTGCAGCAGCAACTGCTACCCAACCAAATGCCTTGACAGGACCAGGAATAATGCTACGACCATTTCTATTAATATGAGGATGCAATGACCTATATGCTATAAAAGGAACAATTGGACGAGCAACTGGTCGAAATACTGGTCGGACAAGTGATCGAACAAGTGGACTTCTTGAGAGCATCAATCACACAGGGTCGAGGTTCAAGGGAAGATCCTCGACGTCTGGACAGGGCTAGGTTGAAATTACCCCAGAAAAGCAAACAACAGTAGTTCGCTCTTCAATGTGCTAAGCTATAGGGAAAAAAATTGTTTTATTTTTGCTTCTTTTGGTTTTCTTTTGGTTTTCTTTATTGAATATTATGTATAAATGAAATAAATAATTTTTTTGCTGTTGAATAAAACATCAGAGCAACTGCAAGATTACGGGTACATCTCGTCAATCTCGGTTGGTTCATTAGTGATTTGAGGAACTATCACGGGCATAACTGCTGTTATCACTGGGATAGGAACAGATTTGGGATCGATATCGGGACCATTGTGACCTTGCTTGCCAACATTTAGAAATGGTGATAATAGCAAGCCAAGAGCTGCGAAGCCAACAGCGAGCCAAGTACCAGTATGATAGCCATGTAACAATAATTGTGGAGCAGCAGTAGCTTGATCCTTTACCACAGACGAAACTAAAGCCGAAGATGCTGCTACTCCAATTGAAATAGATAATTGAAGGTTGGTATTGAATAAACCTCCTGCTGCCGATTGCATCTTTGGAGACACCGAGTTGAGAACATGCATGTTACCAACGTTATACCCCAAATCAGCGCCAATGACACCAGCAACCATCGATGGGAATGCATATGCCCAATAATTGGCATTCAAAGGTATCAATGCCCACAGCAGTGCGTTTACTGTATAGCCTGCGAATCCCAGAATCAATAGATATTTACCAGGAATCAAATGGAGAGTAAATGCTGCAAATAAATTGACCAGTACTCCACAGATTGGGAAAGGTGTCAAATATAAAGTGGTTAGAATGGGAGAGGCCTTTTTCAGATTCTGGAAATACAGAGCACAGTAGTAAACTGTAATGCCGTTAAATGCAGCCCACCCACATGTATTCATGAGCATACACAGTCCAAAGCCAGGATATCTCCAGATACTCATGGGCATAAGTGGGTTTTGTGGAACGTAAGCTTCATAAATACAAAAGCATCCAAGAACTACAAAACTTAGTACCAGAACAGCAATGATATATGGAGATTTCCAACCTTTTGTAGTGGAGCCTGCTTCCGACAAGCAGAAAATCAACATAATGAGGCCTGCTGTGGCTAGGACGATTCCCCCGTAGTCTAGAGTCCTGAGTCTCTCTGAAATCGACCTACCATCGCTTACATCGTCATTAGGAACCAAAAACCAAACACCAATTGCTGCAACACCATATACCATGGCAAGGAAGTACACAATAGCCCTCCATGAGAAGAACTGACAACAAATTCCACCAGCAATAATCCCAAATGTATATCCTATAGGGGCACCACCAGAAAAAGTGGCCATAACTTTGTTCTTGCGAACACTCGGAACATAAGCTGCCCCAAGAATCCCCACTGCTGCAGGTGGTGCTGCTGCTGCAAATACGCCTTGTAGAGCTCTGAGTATACAAAGAGTTGTGAAATTTTTAGAGAATCCACTTGCTAGTGAAAAGATTGCATATCCGGCATAACTAGTGAGTAGAAGTCTTTTTCGGCCGAAATTATCGGCAATAGTGCCCATGAAAAGTAAAAATGCTCCACATGCCAAACTAAATGCCGATAGCGTCCAACTCAAGTTTCCACTTGTAATGTTAAAATCTTTTGCTACATGTGGAAGAGCCAGTTGAAATGCTCCAGTACTGGCATTTCCGAGAGCAGTTGCCAGAGTCAATAATATAACGCACAGAACTTCCTCGGCAGAATTCTTGAAAATCTCTGGACGGTTTGAAGGCTTTTTAGCAAAGGTGCTTTCAATAGGATCGACAAAGGTGTCTTGTTCAGATTTCATTACTGAACCGTATAGGGCGAACGGGGTGAATAAATACTAATTCTAGACAGCCTGTGGTATGGCTTATTAATGTCGGATCGTTATCTTCATTCAGTAAAATAATTTCACCCCGATTTTCTGAACGTGCCGAGTACTAATGACATGCATACACCGGTGAACACTTCCTAATTGGGCAATCTACGAACGACTAACCCCCCACCGGAAAAACTATGCGACATGTCGATAAGCAGTAACCCATCCGCGTCAAGCTGCAAACATGGCCAGATCACTTGGAATCGCCTGATAACCCATTATATTCTATAGCCGAGGAAATTGCATAACCGTTTATACCCTGCTGATGCAGCTGCGGGGTATCATCCTCGGCTTTGGCAATGGCGCGACAATTACAAGTAGCCTAATGCCATGCGAACAGTAGTAATTCTAGCTAATTTACATGCTAATTACTTGAATAGGAGACGAAATATGAGTTCCAAATGATATTCAAGATATTTAATAGCACAAAATAAGCCATTTTATGTTTCTTCTTTCGAAACAAACTTTATAAGCTGTATTCAATCTCAGCCTTATCCAGTTTGGATCCCCATAGATTTTTCTATTTACTATTTATGCATGCATGATAAGCATATGCAGGGCCACATAAAGATGTTAGACAGGCAACACGCTTCCTTATGTATAACCAGTTATCAAGCAACGCATTAAATATTGACATACGGTTATTGGTCAGTTTGGACGAGTCTGTGGTCTATTCGGCCCGTTTTGACGGATTTCCCCACCTCTGAACGGGTCTATTCGGAATATTTGCTTAAGATACGGATTACTACGGGCCGATCCGTGTCACATTCAGATCACAAGCAACTGAAATCTATTTATGGCATGGCTTTAATTATGGGGTTGCTGTATTAGCTCCATTCACCGCGGGATTAAGCGAGGAATGGTGCCGACTGACTTACCTGACTCATTGGAAGAGTCATGCACTCGGACTGCACCGCCGTTGCACCCCGTCGTCTACGCGAGTGTTCGGGCATCGCTGTATCTAACTTGGCACTATTGCTACATCAAGTAGCCAAATGTGGAGGCGCCCAAAGCAACGCATGCAAACTTTCCAACACGGGACGACCCATCTGACCACAACACTATCAATATCGATCTACCTAAATACCTGGCCAGGTGATGACGAATAATGACATTCACGGATTAGCAAAGTTTATACCTAAATGGACAAGTTCAATTGAATCGTTAAGCTTCTTTTTTTTAAACGAGATATCGGGGTGGCGCTCCTGTGCATCAGTGACCCACATTGCCATCTCCCATTACTGATAATCTAATGGCCTCTTAACAGCACACGTAACGCACTTACGTGTGGCTTACATGACTAACCTCACAGATATCTGTCATTTCGAGATTGTTAATCCTGATGTGGTAATGCACAATACGATACCACGGCAACAAATTTCACTGCGCCATGCGCTGTTAGTCGCCACGCGCCGAAGCTTGTCTTCTTTTTTCGTTTTTTGGTATTAAACTGTCAGCGGGGGCGTGCCACGCGTGACAGTTTGCCACCAGCATCGGACATGCACGTAGTCGATCGTCGGCGGGGATACGCTTTTGGATCCCAGATGCCAGTCAGATGCACATATACCAATTTGAATGTAAAAAAAAGGTACATTGTATTGGTCACCCAAATGCGTCATCATTGCCAGATAGTCTGTCAACACATATTTCGATATAAATAAGGGCTGCCGCGCCCTCTAATGCATTTCTTTTATAGATACACTTGAAATCAACTACACTAGAGTACAATCCCCCATTGATCACTTATACGCCATATTGCTTGCAATCTTAAGTTGGTAAGAATGAAATGAAGCCAGCATTTAATTATGCCTACTTCTGATCAGGTAGTTCGCAAATTCCGAACTCAATTGGCCGACATGCACCGGCAATATGAACAAGTAAGGCATAGACTGTCGGTGTTGCGACGTCAAAATCCTCGGGATGAGGATAGGATTCTCCAAGCAGAGTTTGAGCTGGAGATGTTGAGTGGAGGCATCCAAAATTTAGAGCACTTGATTCGTCTCCATGAGGGAGGAGGCGATCAAAGTTGATGAGGATGACAAGAGGCATTGTTTATTTATTAGATCTTCTTTTCTTATTGTAGCATCTTCTTTGATTTTCTTCTCTCTTTCTCTCTTTCTTTTTTTTTTTTGTGTATATGTACGAGGAATAACTAAGGCAAAAAAAAAATAATTATCACATCACATTGATCTACAAATTTCAGACAGACAGGGACAAATCAAACGCAAAAAGCAAACGGGTGGGTAAGTGAAAACACTCCAGTTTACTCGAGCTCTTCTTCCTTCTCCTCAAGGATCTCCTCACGGATCTCCTCAATGACCTCATCACCTTCGCTACTAGCGACCAATTGGGACTCGGAAAGAACTCCCAAGTCGGCCAACTTAGCCTCCACATTCTCTCGCCATTGTTTCCAATCTGCCAATGCACTTCGTCGCTTCAGAATCAATATTCGGCTTGCTTCAGACTCCTCCATAGCATCTTCCTCATCAAATCTTCGCGAGTATGTTCGGAGGTTCTTCAGAACCTCTCTCTTCTTGTCCTTTGGCAAAATTGATGCCGGTCGTGGCCTCCACAAAAATGACTTGAACTTATCAATGCCTTCTTCCCGTAGCAGATTTCCTCGGAAATCCCATACCTTGTATCCATTCTCTACTGTATGTCTCCAGAAGGACGAAGAAGTTGCAACGTATCTTCCTGATGGGTCCCATTCGAGATCAGTCATTCCATAATGCTCACAGTTGCCGATACTTGCCAAGTTGACTGGTGCTTCGGTATTATTGTTGCCGCTTGGGTCTCTCTTTTCAGAGTCATGGTCGAAGTCCCAGAACTCAAACTCGCAGGCACCTGATGGTCGTACCAACGCGGTGATCACAAATCTTCCTTGAGGTGAGAAATAGATTGAGTTTGTAGACCTCTTATCCACAGACTTAATACACTTCCAAGAACCAATGCCTCCCTTAGATTGCTCTTGTCCATAGAATGCTACAGTGTTTCGGTTAGATACTGGGGCAGCAGCGTTACCTAGATCCTGGAAAGAGATCAATACAAATCTATCATTCTTAGGCTCCCATTGGAAGTTCACAACTGTCTCCTTAAGCTCAACCACCTCGACTGGGATGTCCTTATCATTCAGTCTAAAGAATTCAAGGTTAGTGAAGGTAGATTTTTTGGTTTTAGTGTGTCGGTCCACCTTTACACACAGGTATTTTCCTTGGTCTTGCCAGTGCAGGCGGCATCCGCTTACATTGAAAAGATTTCGGTTTCGAATAACTTGACGAGTTCCAACATCCATTATGCTCACTCTTGCTGTCTGGTTAGGCAGTTCAGGGGTCCAGTAGCACAATACCTGTTCGCCCTCTCCATTAGAATCTCGCTTTCCTTCAAGCTTAACAGGTGCAGGTGCAAATTCAAACTCGATAATTCCAGGAATCTTGATAGTCTTCTTATCAAGCAGTCCCATAGATGGTGCTTCATAAATTGCCAATGCTTCGCCAGGGATCACTCGAGCAAAGTATTTAGAGTTGGAAGACCACTTGAACATGGGCCAAACGATCTTCTTACCAGGTGCACCACCAGGTCCTGCAGCATTGGGACCTGAATCTTCTTCATCGTTAGATTTCACCATTGGGAATGTACGCAATGGCAACAAGGTCTTGACATCCCAGATGACAATTGAGTTACCTTCATCGGCCTCCTTAAAAGGACTATCGGCACGGGCAGGGCTATCAATAGGAGGCAGGCTAATTGGCTCCACAGACCAAGTAACCAAAAAGTTTTCGTTGGGACTGAAGTCGATAAGTCTCACATCATTGTGAGCAAATCGTCCTATTCGACCCCAACTTGAACCACCCCAGATTTGAATTCCTTGTCGGTGAATTGAAATGAGGTAGGTTCCTTTAGGGGACCATCGAACATACTTCTCAGTCCAATGCAGACGATCAACCACTGTTTCAGGTTCCTGCCCCTTCCTGTTCCAGAATACACCTACGCTATCTCCTCGATGCATCACCATTTGATCTCGTCCCTGAGAATCCGTCAACCAGCTTCGCAAATGCTCTCGTCGCTGATATGATTCTATGGTGGGCTCTACATACTCGGCAGAAACATTTCCGCTGAATCCATACCGTTCAACGTCGCCGAGCTTGTTGACCAGTAAAGTGTGCTTTTGATCAAGCTTTTTCAAGTGATAAGTTTTGACGGCATTTTGGGCCTGCTCGCCAGTTTCGTATTCAACAAAAGCATATCCCTTTGTCTTACCGGACTGCTCGTCTACGGGCATGTAAAAGCCATTCTCTGACTTGATAGTACCAACAGATCCAAACAGCTTTTTCAGCACTTTAGTCAGAACCTCGACTTTAGCCTGAGGAACGACTGGAGCACCATCTACCACTACAAACGTCTCAAGTCCATCATCTGGATTGGTCGCATACTTGGCTTCCAAGTCCGAGAAGTCGATATTCAGCTCCTCGCCCTCTGCCAAATGATCCTCGATGGGTTCTGGCATTTGATGTTAAGAGTGAAAAATGATTTTGCCGTGCCAGGATGTACGCCTCACTAGCTTTATATGAAGGGGGTGAAGGAAGAGGAGATCTCTGCAAGCATATCAACTATAATGAACCGATGAATTCCTAAGGGTTCAACTATCAAAATAGAAATTGATTTCCTAAAGATCATATTTTGTATCTCCAATTGATAGTATCAAGTCAAATAAATGTCCAATTTTTATTCTGTTCTTTGTGAAAACATGTCTCATTCTGACCCCTCGCGAAATCATTCCACCTGAATATTACTATATTAATGCTAATTAGGTTTTATTCCTACATCCCTAAGCCTAACCTAAACTGAGATCCCTACAGGATACACTTGTGTGAGATCCAGATAACGGCGCTACTCTCTCCACACTACTACTGCCAGGCTGTACCAGTGCCTGACGTTTAACTTCACAACATCCAGTGCACTTGGCGTCTGCTAATTAGATTGACCGTTTGCGGAATCTGGAATTGATACTTTCTATTGTTAGTGGAGCTGTTTAGCCATTGTGTCCTAGAGTATCGTCCCGGCTGTCAGTTTGAAATAAGCTCAGCTCTTCGCCATGGCCACCGTTCAGCCCCCCTCAGTCGAAGACCAGGCTCGACATCTCGATGAGTCACTTCAATTCATTCGTCAGCAAGAAGCTCTGATGCGTCGTTGTTTGGAGTCCAAGGGGAAACTGTTGGACGCCATCCGCTATGCTTCAACCCTTTTGGCGGAACTTCGATCGTCTGTACTTAGTCCTAAACAGTATTATGAGTTGTACATCGCAGTGTTTGATGCGCTCAGTTATCTGTGTACATTTCTCAAAGAGGATCATCCGAACCATCATCTGGCAGACATCTATGAGTTGGTTCAATATGCCGGTAACATTGTCCCCAGGCTGTATCTTATGATTGCCGTGGGGACAGCATATATGTCAGTCCCTGATGCCCCGGTACGTGAAATCATGAAAGATATGATGGAGATGTGTCGAGGTGTACAGCATCCAGTCAGGGGATTGTTTCTACGGTACTATTTGTCGCAAGGAGTCCGAGATTATCTTCCGGTTGGTACCGTTGATGGGCCAGCTGGAAATTTGGACGATTCAGTCCAATTCATTATTACTAATTTCATTGAGATGAACAAATTATGGGTTCGTTTACAACATCAGGGGCATTCCAGAGAGCGAGAGAAGCGAACAAAAGAGCGTCAAGAGCTACAGATTTTGGTTGGCTCAAATCTTGTCAGACTGTCTCAGCTTGATGGTATCGATAAGGTATACTATCGAGAGTCAATATTACCTGCTATCCTAGAGCAAGTGGTTCAATGTCGGGATGTATTGGCACAGGAATACCTTTTGGATGTTATATGCCAAGTATTTCCTGATGAATTCCACCTATACACATTGGATTTGTTCTTGTCGGGAACCAACCGCTTGAATCCTGCGGTATCTGTCAAGAAGACTATTTTGGCACTCATCAACCGATTAACAGAGTTTGCTTCTCGTGAGCGGGAAGCTTCGCAATCAGATGATCGAGATGTTGAGGCAGTGCTTAGTGCAGCACTAGCGAGGGCCAGCATATCAAATAAGTCGGCTACAGTTGGTGGCGAAACTGGGGATGCTGCTGCAGCAGCTGCTGCTGAAGCTGAAGTTCCTGAAGGGAATGGTGTACCCGATCCTATTGATGGTGATGAGCATGTTGAGAGATCTGCGGAGCAAAGTAATGGCAATGATGCAGATGGCGAAACCGATAATAACTCCTCCCCAAGTGAGCCGGCCGAGTTTCCGTCAGACAAGGATCTATTCGAATTATTCTGGTCTCACTTTGAACAAGTTTTCAAGACCCGACCCGATCTTTCAGTTCAGGATAAGACTGCTCTATTTGTTGGTATTATTAAACTGTCGCTAAGCTGGTACCCGACTAAACTCGAGTATGTGGATCGTGTGTTAGCATTGGCCAAAACATCTGTGGAAGAATCTGCGAATGATGGATATTCTAAAGAGGCTGTTGAAAACATCCATGACTTGCTGGTGGCACTGATAAACTTTTTCCCTAACTTTCTGGAGGTCCTCTCAATTGAAGGATTCAGCCCCCTTTTGGTAGCACAGCCTTTGTCTACTCAGCGTTCTATTGCCAGCAAGGTACTAGTTTCTGCTTTGAGTGATGGTAAAAAGATATCATCTGTAGATGAAGTGCAAGGTTTGTTCGACTTGGTTGGCATTGTGATTCGTGATGGAACGGCGAATTCTACTACAGGTTTGAGCGCCAGCGAAGGTGTGCCTGGTGGCATTTCGGCACAAAAGGCTAAAGTTTTTGGTACAGATCCTTCAGAAGAAGCTGACAGCGATGACACGATAGCATATCAGTCAAGTTTAGCCAAGCTTGTTCATTTGATTTACAACAAGGACCCAGACACACATGCCAAGCTGCTGACGACGGCTAAGAAGTGTCTAAGTGAAGGTGGTAATAAGATCAAGTACACCTATCCAGCCCTTGTAACTAGTGCCCTCAAATTGGCTAGAAGATATCACCGTCGCATGGTCAGGAGTGCCAAAGCAGATCCTAAAGAAGAGGAGTCTTCTCAGAAGGTTGAGAATATTGGTTCTGTGTTCAAGTTTATCAATCGGGTTATTTCAGATTTGTATCAAGCAGGAGCTGCAGAATTGGCTCTTCGTCTTTATGTCAGCTCAGCTGTTGTTGCAGATCAAGTTAATTCCGAAGAGGCAAGCTATGAATTGTGTGCAGAAGCGTTCACTGTATATGAAGAAGCTATCTCGGATTCCAGAGCGCAATTCCAGGCTATTTGCATCATTGCCGGTGCTCTTCAAGGCACTCAAAACTTTGGGAGTGAAAACTATGATACATTGGTTTCTAAATGTGCTTTGTATGGTTCAAAGTTGTTGAAAAAGCATGATCAATGTCGAGCTGTGTATTTGGCAAGTCATTTGTGGTGGTCAGTAGAAGCTGGATCTGATGAGACTAATCAAACCAATGGTCTCAATGGTAACAATGATAAGCGAGTGTTGGAATGCTTGCAGCGAGCTCTTCGAGTTGCGGATGCATGCATGGATGTTGCTGTCTCAGTGGAGCTTTTTGTTGAGATTCTTAATCGATACATCTACTATTTTGATCACGGAAACACTGCAGTGACAGTCAGGTACATCAATGGTTTGATTGAGCTAATCCTAACCAACCTTTCTAACAATGCTGATGAAAAGATAAGTGATTCTCCGCGAAAGCATTTTGAACGCACACTTGAGTACATCACACAACAGAAGGAAGTGGATGAAAAGTTCCAAGAAATAGTGTGGTGATCTGATTCACTTGTCCGGTAGAATTTTGACTTCATTAGCCGTTTATGTATTCTTTATTATTTACCAGTTGTTCTTTTCCAGTTTCTTATGAGATAAATTTAGTTAACAATTATAATCCCATGGGCGTGTTGGTATGCTTGTAAAAGTCCAGCTCCGTGGCATGCTGCTGCAAGTACTACCAAGACATGAAATATCTGATGTGAATGACCCCATATATCGAAAGTTCCAGGCATAAATCGTTCCGGGACTCTACAAGCATACAATGCACTACCAGAGATATAGAGCACTCCTTCAGTGATGATCCAGTAGAGGCCGCTTTTGTTGGCACATTCAGAGTAGCCATATAAATAGACACCCAAAGAGATTGGGAACACACCACTCAGTCCATATGCTACAAACATCGTAGCCCTAAAAGGTCTCCATTCTGCAGTACGAAACTCCTCGGCAACTGAGACCACTGCACAAACAATCCCCAAAGATGTAGTAAAGGACCAGCAAATAATGCGCCAAGGATGGTGATCACGTAAAGAATAATAAATCAATGAAACCATTGAAGTGTTTATGAGAATCACAATGCCCAAATAATCTAGCTTGTTGCCAAACTTTGATACATGAGCACTATGGCACTTGAGAGTATGAAAGATTCCGCTCATAGACATGCAAGTAAAGCATCCGAGGCCAAAACAGCTCATAGCAGCGTAATCATGCCATGAAGTTGTTGAATGGGCTGGAACTGCCCAGTCCAGCGCGAGAACTGTTACTGCCAGACATATTAATCCTGGAACCAGATGGGTGTAAATATTGACAGTTTCATTGTGAATATAGCCTAAACTGTGGAGACATTTGGAATAACTGAGAGTTTCTCGAACATATCCTGTTATAATATAATGGTTGTCCTTTTGCCATTCTGGAAGCTCGTCGTATGTGCACAGATGGCTTTTGGTACGACTATTCCTGTCTTGCACATTGGTGGCATCTCCAGTAACAGTTAGGACTTCAGCCTTCTGTTTAGATACTTCGCCGGGGGATGTATTGGTTATTTTCCGTCTTCTAAACATGATAATGGTAAGTTCAACACAAGTCAACGATTGAACTCAACAGATGTTAAATAGTTGAGAGCATTTGACAGATCTGCACGCATTCTTCTTATCTCGGCATGCAGGCATCTCAACATGTAAGATAGCTCGGCCCAGAAGCTTACCAGCAGCCGGTCAATTTAAATAAGAACACCACACTTGGACAACTTTTTTTGTAACCCAAAACGATGTGAAATGAGTCTTGTTGCCATTGAACGGCATAATTAACCAATTTTTCACTTCTTTACTAACTCGTAGACTCTATCAATCAAGCCTCGGTGATCAAGGTTTATGCGGCTGTTATTACCTAATCTATTGGTCATGCAAGGAAATTTCCATGTATTTTTTCAGAAAGCCTCGGAAAAAAGGCTACAGTTTCTTTTGACAAAAACCAACTTAAAAAAGTATGGTCCCTGGCGGGATCGAACCGCCGATCCTCGCGTTATTAGCACGATGCCTTAACCAACTGGGCCAAGGAACCTCTTTTTGACGCTGTCGATTTTAGTAACAATAAATATCTCAATTTAGAGGTTCAAAACATTTCAAACCTCTGTACCGGCTCTAAATAACGTATTGGTGTCAATTTGTTTCTACCACTAGTCTCAGATGAGATAATATACATTTGAGAGAATTCTTCAAACAGTCTCTGCATATTTGAATCTGCAATTTAGAGAGTTTTTGTTCCGCTCAGTATGAGCTCTGGGTTAGGTCGATTTTGGGTTTCCACACTAGACATTGCCAATATTCGTACTCTTCAACACTCTGTTACCACTTGACAATAACGGTATCGAGCGCGATCAGCAGTTCCATAGCTAGAAAGCAAAAATAGGCACAACAATTGTTTGTCATCTGGTGTATAATGACGCGGACCAAGCCTCCTCAAGCCGATGAAGTCACGGCTATCGTGATTGAAAATGGGTCGACATGGACTCGTGCTGGATATTCTGGCGATGTCAACCCAAAGCATGTCATACCTACTTTGTATGGAAAAGACGAAGGAGGTAATTACTATTTTGAAGATGATCTGGATGAACCTCGACCTAATATGGATGTGTTCTCTCCAATGTCTGATGGGTGCGTACAGGATTGGGACGCTATGAGTCGGTTATGGAAGTATTTATATGAATCGAAATTTGGCGTGGATTCCAGCGAATTACCATTGGTCACTACAGAGCATCCGTGGAACTCGGTTTCAAACAAGGAGAAGGCTCTAGAAATTGCGTTTGAAGATTTGAGGGTGCCAGCGTTTAGTCTTGTAAAGTCTCCTATATGCGCAGCTTTTGAAAGTGGAAGACATACGGCCCTTGTGATTGACATTGGAAGCTCAGTGACGAGCGTATCACCAGTCGTCGATGGTAGTGTTGCTCCAAAGACGTCGTTTCATTCAAGATATGCTGGTGACTTTGTCAATCTGCACATTTTGTCACATTTGGAGTCGCGCAATGTCAATGTAACACCGTCATATCTCGTCAAGAGAAAATCTATTCTGGACCCTGGACAGCCTGCTGCACCTTCCTTGTACACATACAAAGATATTAGCAACAGTTTCCATTCCTACCAGGTTTCGAAAGTGCTTCATGATTTTAAAGAAACTACTTCTCAGGTGTCTGATGTCCCATTCACAAGCGCATCACCATTAGCTCGGGTTGGTCGTCCATTTGAGTTCCCAGACGGGTTCAATCTCACTTTTGGACCAGAGAGATTGACGACAACTGAGCCACTTTTCAAGCCTGCACAGTTTCCGTTGCCCAATGTAACAATACCTGACAATAATCACGGTCTGGGCGATCTTTTATACTACAGTCTCAGCAAGTTAGATGTTCCACAGGAAGTTCTTGGTGTGATGCTCAACAACATCATCATCTGTGGTGGTTCATCGTTAATGCAGGGCCTTCCGGCTCGAATTGAAACTGAAATGATGCACATGTTTCCTAATTATATGCCACGATTTTATATTCCTCCATCTGCCACAGAAAGGAAATCTGTGACATGGGCAGGAGCGAGTATTCTAGCGGGTCTAGGATCATTTGAGACGTGGATCACCAAGCAAGAATACGAGGAATTTGGAGCAGAAGTCGCAGAGAAGCGATTCAAATAAAGTGTACAATAATAATGTAGAATGTGACATAGTCGAAAAGAGATATCTGTCGACACTATTTTCGTCGTTAATTTTATTTTCGTAACATATCATATTAATGGAATTACAACATCTAGATGCTTGTATGATTTACGGCTACTCTTCATCTTCATCGTCATCATCATCTTCGATCTCACCAACATCAAGCATTTCAGTAGTAACATCTTCAAGATCATCGTCATCATCATCATCGTCCTCATCATCATCATCGTCATCGTCCTCATCGTCCTCTTCTTCTTCTTCAGCCTCCTCCTCTTCCTTTTGTCTGACAGCCAATTCTTGATAGTACGCAGCCAGAGCTTCAGCATTAGCCTGATCTTCTTGCGATTGAGTACCATTGTCAACAACAATCTTCTCTTCAACAGCCTCCTCAGTTTTCGAGTTGGGTACTGCAGCCGTCGAGTCAAACAATGTTTTGCCAACAGTACTCTCCAAATGCCAAGCTGGTAATGCATTCTCCTCGGCAAGACGAGCCTTCTCCTCTTGGTTCTTCCGTTCCTGTTCGGCACTTTCCCGGTCGGAGGTAATATTGACCTGTAGAGCTGGGGCCAGTGCTCCAGATGAACTTGCAGTCGGCAATCCAGATCCGGGTAGTCTTGGAAGAGAGGATTGAGAAAAACCGGCAGCAGGAACCAGCAGTGAAGTAGGCACAGGTAATGCATGAGCCAGCGATGTCTGAA
Organism: Sugiyamaella chiloensis; assembly: GCA_030578775.1. Lineage (NCBI taxonomy): Eukaryota > Fungi > Ascomycota > Dipodascomycetes > Dipodascales > Trichomonascaceae > Sugiyamaella > Sugiyamaella chiloensis. The sequence goes on from JAKTZE010000010.1 coordinate 205,490, forward strand.
AAGTGTTTTCAGGTACGTTGATATCATCGATCTGTCGTAGCGCATCAATTATAGGTTGGATCTGGTTCATGAGTCGTCCTAACTTTTCCTGACTAGCACTTGATTCTGTTGAATTGCTGTCTTCTCTTAGAATATTTCCACACATATCACACACAAATCCATTTTTATCTGGAGAAAATGTCGCCACGATATCAATCGCCGAGTATTGGCTTTTGCACACATCGCATACATATCCTTGAGGCCGGGCTTCAGCACAAACTTGATCCTTCAATTTATTGACAATGCTGTGCATTTTCCACTTGATAGCATCTATCGCTTCTGTGAAGTGGATATAATAGTATGTTTTAAGAAGGGGTCTCTGAGTTGGTCCATCTTCTTTCTGGACATGACTGAAGTTAGCATACAGTAACACCAAGAGTTCTAGGCGACAGGAAGTCTTACTCTGAAAGCAAATGGTCCTCACGGAGCCGAGCACACAGAGGCCGTAGCTCCTTTTTAGTTATGCCGAGAATTGTCACCAGCTCCTCGTCACTCAAACTAGCGTTAGCAACAAAAGTTTCAAAATCTACAAGCCAACATCACATCACATACACTGAGTGGATCAGAAGAGCATCCATTATCAGGACACTTCGAATATCGAAAAAGCCCCTAGTAACATTGCGGATCAATCCATGAATGGTATCCATGAGATGTGCAAAGTTTGGTGATATCTATTTGAGTCCCGACTGTTTCGAAAGAGATGACGACAAACAGTGGGTAGAAACAGACATTGCATGGAGTGGCTTAAGCAGTACGGTGGTAGTAGCCAGAAGCAAAATGCAGGCTGAAGAGAAGGCAAGAAGCTCAGGAACAATTACTATTTATATTCTTCTTTGAAACACTCAATTGCTCGTATGTATGGTTTTATACTCTTTGCCTATATTTGGATATATATATATATATAATAGAATTCGTTGAATAACTAACCTAGATTTAGTTACCTATTTATAGAGCGTGCGCTCTGCAGCTGGGTGATATCGAGTTCCTACTACTTTGAAGGTTTCCAAAAAGGTCTCAATTGCAGCTAGATCACTGGCATCGAGTTCAACATTAGTAGTGTTTTCGATCACACGAGAGACCGAAGTTGTCCCAGGAATTGGAATGAGTTCTGGGTATGAAGCAGTATTAGACTTGGATCGGATCCAAGAGAGTGCGATCTGGCCAGTGGTACATTTCTTCTTCTCTGCCAGTTCGGAAATGAAATCAATCAACTTCTTGTTGTTCTCCCAAGCATCTCCCTTGAATCTGTCAAAGTGATTTCGGAAATCGTTTTCTGTAAGATCAGCTGGCTTGAGACCTGCAAATTGGCCCTTACCGAGAGGAGAGTATGCAATGACTGGGATGCCCAACTCCTTGCACGCTGCGAACACTCCATTGGTCTCAGCTTCTCGTGCCCACAACGAAAATTCCAATTCAACTGCATGAATCTTGGCAACTTTGGATGCTCGTCGAATAGAATCAGCACTTACTTCTGAGAGGCAGATCGCGCCAATTTTGCCATCGTCAACATACTTTTGTATGGTTGCAACTGCGTCTTCGACCGACCAATCTCCAATTCGAGCCAAAGTGAACATATCCAACTTTTTCACGCCATCTAGATACTTGAGAATCGTATCAATTGACTTTTTCACACCTTCTAAAGTATCAACTGGAGTCATAGTGGTAGGATTGATCGCTCCTTTGACCGATAGGTAGACTTTGTCATCATCTTCAGGATGCTTCTTAAAGTAACTAGCGATCAATTCAAGGTTTTCTTCTGGTCTTGGCCGCCCATAAAAATCTCCACCATTCCAAAAGGTGGCGTCCCGCTTGATAGACTCTTTGAGAGCAGCAAATGCTTCTTGCTCGGGGATCTTCTTGTCTTGAAGACATGTGAATCCCATGAGGCCGTAGCCTGTAGGGCCAACCTTGAATCCATTTACTGAAGGCATTGTGTGTGTGTTTTGTTCTGGTTCTGGTTCTGGTTCTGATTTGTTATACTAAATGAGTCTTCTGGATGATCACTACCTCTATTTATAGTTAAAAGGTGACGGAGGGGAGGTCAGGAAAGTAATTAACTCCTGGTGGGTTAACTCCATTGATAAACTCCGATGCCGCAGTTCTCTAGAGACCTGAGGCTGTCGGAGATATTGAGTAATCACAATAGTCGAACTCCGCAACAGGCCCGCACATACGCCACTAGTGTAGTCCATTTCGGTAGACTCCGTTGTAGATGACTTGATATTGGTTATTTCCTAGTGATATTCGAGTCCAGTGGTCTCCCCATAGCCGAACTAATTATTTGATCATATGTACGCTTGTGTAAGAGCTAAGTACTATCCCCAATCCCACAAGAGCTTAGCTAGTCAATTTGTAATTCTGTTTCATAGGGTTAAGTCACACAGGGAGTACTGAGGGCTAAACAAGACTGCCACAAATACATATATTACAAACATCTAGAACCAAAACAAAAACCATATAACTGTTACAAGCTATATTCAACAGCACTAATGCAACCAGTCCAAGTCTAAATGCTAGTTAACTCAGAGCATGACTGCATGATGCAGCAAGGTAAGGACACTGTTATGAGGGCAGAACATCCAACATCTATGCATATACTATCTGAAGCAATTGCGCAGGGTCTGAACTACGACAGTTGCATATATCTTGCAACTGAGAACAAATTCATGTTCCAGAACCAAATAGTATCTAATATAAGTTGAATTCAATCCGTCTTTGCCACTAGGGCGGCACCCATAGAAAACGCCATTGGTCATGCGTACCACCCAGCATGCATACATTGTGGTCTGCAACTTGCACCAACCCTCCAAACCTCCATAGAACACAGATACTGTGCACATCAACTTAACAAGACCGTGAACGGCTTGCACTAGACTGACAATTTGAAGTTGATGGAGGCCGCGGAAAAAGACGATTCCGCGGACACAAAGCCCACAAACGAGCTGGAAAACCACCAGGATTCACAATCGGCAACTGATACAGGTGCCATGGACGTGGACGGGGCTCCGCAAGTCGACAAGGCCGACGACAGCCACGTTGTCGACGAGGAACAAAAATTGACTACTACTGGTGGAGGAGAAGAAGTGACAGAAGTGTCAACGACAGCGCGATCTCAGCGCCAAGTGGAAGCAACCGATCCTGAGACTCTACAGAAGCAAATCGAAGAGAAGGCGCGGAGATATCTTGCCAAGCAGATTTACCGAGTGATAATTCCATCATATTCAGCATGGTTTGATCGCGATACTATCAATGACATTGAGCGAAAGTCACTACCGGAATTTTTCAACGGCAAGAATAGGACCAAGACTCCAGAGGTGTACCGGGATTATCGAGACTTTATGATTGACACGTATCGACTAAGTCCGACTGAGTATTTGACGGTTACAGCGTGTCGACGAAACCTGGCTGGAGATGTCGCTGCTATCATGCGAGTGCACGCGTTCCTTGAGCAATGGGGTCTGATCAACTACCAGATTGACCCTGAAACTCGTCCTTCTCTGATAGGCCCTCAGTTCACTGGCCATTTCCAGATCATAGTCGACACCCCGCTTGGGTTGCAACCATTGGTGCCTACAGCCAACGCTACTGAGTCGGACGGTACTTTCGATCTGGTATCGGCAACCGCTCAAGGTGCCGATCCGGCCAATGCCATTGAAGAAGCAGCAGCCACCACCACCAATGGCACCACTCCGGTCGTGACGAATGGAACCACTACTATAGCGACTGTGATCAGTACAGCAGCGCCAACCACAACAAATGGAGTTCCCCATGTCCCCGGTGATGAAGAGACTCAAGCAGCCAGCGCACTTCTTAATAGAGCGGCAAGCACGCCAGTCAATATGGAGCTCCGCAAAAGCATATATGACAGCTCAGCAGATGCTTCAGCTCTGCTTGACGATAGTCAACATAAATTCAACGCAGTGAATACGAGAGTATACAACTGTATAACCACTGGAGAAGATGTCTCCAAGGTGCGATACCACAATCTTCGATCCAAACAAGCTGTCAGTGCTCTGAGTTTCAAGCATGGACTGTTCCCATCCAACATGAACAGTGCAGACTTTGTGAAAATCGAACAGGACCAAGCTGCTGGTACCAATTGGTCAGATCAAGAGGTTTTGTTACTATTAGAGGGATTGGAAATGTATGATGATGATTGGGATGCTATTGCTTACCATGTGGGTACTAGGTCTAGAGAGTCTTGCGTGACAAAATTTCTCCAACTACCTATCGAGGATCCATACTTGACTCATAATGCGTCTAAAGTGGAGACCACAACAACTGATGTTACTACCAAGGCATCTATTTCAGACCTCAAGGCCAAGTTGGTGGAAAGACTAGCCAAAATGCTTACTGCTGGCAGTTCAAACTATGGTGTCATCAAGAAGGACGCTAATAATGCCATCGACGACGAAGCAAAGGCACAACAACAGATCATTAATCAATTGTTACAATCAGAGCTCAAAAAACTCGAATTGAAACTGAATCGGTTTGACGAACTCGAGACGATTCTCGCGGCTGAAAAACAGGAATTGGAAGATGCGCGTAACCAGCTGTATTTAGATCGTCTGTCTTTAAAATCCCAGGCTGATTCGGTGCTTGCAAAGCTTAAGGAAGCTACTGCTTCTTCTGGATCAGAAGCAGAGGAGCTTGCGGCAGAAGCTGCCAAACTGGCTTCACAGAACCCAAAGCTGTCGTCCTTGAATGGTTCTCATGAAAATGTTCAGAACCATAAGACAACCAAGCCACAGCTCAAGCCTATTAGTTTGGACACACCGCAGACCTACAAGTTCTGGTCTGCTTAATGTATATCAATGTAGTTTATGCACCGGTCGGTTCTGTAAAATGTTCATTCATGTAGATCTTCTATCTAAGGCATCGAGGATGATCTGGAGTTACTTAACTTAATATGCTCCTATAAATGAGGGAATATTATTAATAGTCATTTTGGATTGGCTTGTTCCTTTATTTATAAAAACTTGTTAATTTCGTTTTTAATTTTTTTGCTCTTTTAACTAGCCGGCATCACCAATTCTTTTGTTTTGGCTGCGCAACCTGCATTTAGTAGGCACCAACCCAAGTTCTCTTCCTAACCATGAAACCTAGTTGGTTTGTCGGATGGATCATTGTCGGATCGGTTGTTTACGCACACCAGCACCAACAGGTGCTGAAGGCAAAATGGACAGACGATAGGTCACTGGCTTATGATAATGGAGTATGGAATTTGGAGTCCATTGACGCGCGCATCAAGCAATGTGAGGTGGTGCGCGAGCTCGATCAAATTGCTCAGTCTTCTGATAACGGTGAATCCATGGTCCAGTCTTTATTCACAATGCTGTTTCCATTTGGCCCAGCAATCAATTCACTTTTAGCTACGAGTTATGTGTCGGGATTGCCAAATCTGTTGTTGGTCTTTCTTCCTGCAAAGATCAATCCTGTTTACCTGTCAGTTTTGGTAGCATTTGCAGTAGGAGGGTTACTTGGGGATGTATTTCTACATTTGTTACCTCAGACATTCTTTGGAGAAAGTCATGAAGAAGGGATCCAGGTCATTTTAAGAGATGATCATCGCAATGCTATACTAGGAACAGCGATATTTGTGGGGTTCCTGACTTTTGTAACCCTCGACAAGACTATGAGAATCATAGGCGTAGGGCATGACCACCACCACCATATCGATGATAACCACCACGACCACGATGCTGCCGAGGAGAAGACGTCTGCAACATCTTCTGGTAAATCTACAGCTACAACTACACTTAAAGCTCGGGCTGGGGCTACAGGTGCAGGAACAGATGGAGCAGCAGGTGCAGGTACAATAGCATCAGAAGACGAAGATTCTCCACAAGCGGAAGAATCCTCGGAGTCTCCGTCGCCATCAACCAAACTATCAGCATATCTAAATATGATTGCAGACTTTTCGCATAATATCACAGACGGACTTGCTATGAGCGCCTCATTCTACCTTAGCAGATCAGTGGGCGCAACCACCTGCCTCGCTATGTTTTGTCATGAAGTGCCTCACCAGATAGGAGACTTTGCGCTACTAGTGCAAGGGGGATTTTCCAAGACTCGGGCGCTTCAAGCGCAGTTATTCACAGCTAGTGGAGCATATTTGGGGACTCTGATAGGCATCACTATGGACAAATTAACTTCAGGCGGTTACCTAGGTGAGACAACCGGCGGCCCCACCCTATCTAATGTTGCCCCGGGAATCTTTGGCACCAACGTCCGGGTTGGCGATCTCACGCTCCCCTTCACTGCAGGAGGGTTCTTATACATTGCCACCGTAGGAGTAATTCCCGAGATAATTGAGTCTCAGAGAGATCATTTGATGTCGACCAAGCAACGAGCAATTGTTGCAGTATATCAATTGATCGCCATGTTGTGCGGTATTGGGGTGATGTTGGCTATATCTTGGCTTGAGTAGGAATGTAAATATACAATCCAGGGTTTTCAGCAGCAGGAAAAAAATAAAAAACCGAGAAAAGCAAAACCAATAGAACTACAACTTCAACTCAAAAAAAGTCAAACTGAATATGAATATATCGAGCTTAATATGATGTACAACGCATACAGCAAACAACCTCTACCAGTTTGACATCATTATATCAGCTACCGACAGGTACATACAGCAGTATTATTCCTCATGCGTTACGTTCCCCTGCATACATGCATAGAACATTGCAGCCGCCTGCTATTACGGTCGCAAACTAACTGCCCGTTAGCACAGCACCGCACGAGCTGCGACCAATTTACGTATAATCTCCGTACCGGACAACCAATGATAAAATAATTAAATTACCTCATGTTGACCTAATATTTTCCGTGACTGCTAAGGTGGGGTTATCAGCGATAACAAACCAACAAAGAATCGATGTCCTGTTATAAGGTGTTTGTGAGACAAATTTCCACATTAGGGGTCTTATCGAACTAGTTCTCCCACCGTCTGTTGCGTTGAAAGAGCAACTAACTAGCTGGTACAGGACCAAAGGAACAGCACACACTGGTAGTGCCAACAACCAGCAGATCTCATTCCACCCTAGCCTAACCCGGACATGATCCTGTCAAATTCTTCTGTAGTAAATCATTCTTCGCCTGACCCCAGAGTTAGTTTACATCCAGCTCATCTCATTGCCAACCTTATGTACATATTGCCAATAATTTCAATTGTATCGAGAGCCTTGAGTGGTTTTTTTTCTATGCCGAGTTCAAAAATGTCTGAACCCCTCCCTGATCATTTCCGGCAATACCCGTATCCAGACAAGCCCTAACAGAGCCCCGTTTCGGTGTCAAGTTTGGAGCTGATGGGGCTCGCCGCCGTCATATTAATGGCGATCTTTAGCCCAAGGCGGCTAGTAAACGCACCTTGTGCCATTGTTTGATGGTGCATCCGTTAGTTTGTTTTTCCTGCACGAATCCTCGTGCGTTGTCGTACTCACTGAGCTGTCGGTATCTAAAGTTCCTGATCGGCTCTGGCGACTTGATCTTGTAATTATCCTTTTCACTTGCGCCTCTTTGTTTGAAAAATACCCACCAGCTGGCTTGTAGAGGAACTCAGTGCACTCCAGTTGTTAATACCAACCTGACACATTCCGAACTGAGTTGTCAACTCTATCTCTTCATTCGGTACTATATCGGTAGGAGCTATTTTTGGTGTTGTGATAATCAGCATATTTATTTTATTGCGGGAAGGAGAGGGGCTTTTTTTAGGCAGACCTCGTGGTTAGACCGGATTCTTTATTCACTTCGACTGGGAACCATTCGTTTTGTTATTGTGTTGTTGTTTTGCATTTTGTAGCTTCCGTCTATGGGTTTGTTTGTTTGAAAAATTAGACACACAAACACCATGGGGTTCTTCATCTATACCAGTCATATCAGGATACTATTAGCGGTAGCATGGATACAATTGCTAATTGGCATTTGTCAGGCACAAAACATTAACGTATGTTCGCATCTCAATACTGGATCTTCAGGATTTCAGAATGTCAGCAACTTCCAGTCTGATGGGCTTTGCTCTGGCACCTGTAGCGGGTTCGCTTATGCGATTCTTCTGGATAAATCATGCTGGTGTTCCAACTATACTCCATCTCAGTCTGTAGACTTATCGGAATGTAACGAAGGCTGTCCGGGATTTCCAAGCGATAATTGTGGAAACCTTGCCAATCAGCTTTACGCTTACATCCTTCTCGCCAGTCCTAGTGGTACTGCTGGTGGGTCATCCAGTTCGTCTGGTCCCTCCAGCACCAGTTCTGGCTCCAGTACTAGCTCAAGTACCAGCTCAAGCACTCGCTCAAGCACTAGCTCGACAACGAGCTCGACGACAAGCTCAACAACTAGTTCAACAGCCACTTCGAAGCTGACTTCGTCCGCTTCAAGTTCTTCTGCGTCTAGCAGCTTGAGCTCCTCGTCGCTAATTACAAGCTCATCTTCGACGTTGTTGTCGTCCAGCGCATTGCCAACTTCATCTGCTAATGCCAATACCAGCAGCGCTTCATCGTCGTCATCGTCGCCGCCATCGTCTACGTCTAGCACCTCAACATCATCTTCTGCTGAGTCACCTTCAACATCATCAGCAGCAGATACATCACAGGTGTCTGGCACTACTTCTCCAGTAGAGAACAAATCTAAAGGGAGTTCCTTTTGGGACAGCAAAGGAAAGGTTGCCGGTGTTTTCACGGTAGTTGCATTGGTAGGACTCTTGCTCCTTGCCTTATTAGCGTATTATCTATTTGGATGTCTTCGGAAAAGATCAGATGATGCATCTCCCGAGGCTACAACTAGCCCTCATGGATCTTTTAGTGATGGATCGAAATTCAGTGCTCAGGCTTTCTCTAGTCCCATAGTAGGAGGCCCTGGAGGTGCTGCAGTGATCCGTGATCCATCAAATACAACCACCCTTGCTGGTTTAAGTTATGATGAAAAGAACCGAATAGAAAATGGAACTATTATACCAATTGTGGATCAGAGATTGGATCCTGGCCAAATGTACTTGAGATGGCATGAGAGTGATTCCAGACGAAGTTTGCATGATGAGCTGGATTACTCTAGAAGAGTATTACGGGTAGCTAATCCAGGTCGTGAAAGAGATAGTATGGAGATTCAATCATAAAGAAATGTGGTTGATGGTCATGGATGAATGGATGTTGATCAAGCAATTGTTCTGAATTGCTATAAGTTGCATACGACGAATGATATTAATTGAAATTTTATCGTAGCAGGTCATTCTAGTTAGCTCATTAATAATATTAAATCTGTTGCCTGTAAAAAATAAATAACGATTGATAAAAACTATAGACAAAAACTATCACAACTTTTTGCCTAGGAATCAAAAAATATGGACAAGTCCGGATTTGAACCGGAGATCTTTCGTATGCGAAACGAACGTGATACCCCTACACCACATGCCCAACAACTAGCATATACAGCCCATACTGAGTATATCAAGATACGCCAGGGTAAGGTTAAATTGCCTAAATGAGATGAAAATACTTATTTGACCTTATAGCTTATGTTTAGTAAGAACAGAGCTTCTCGTATCCGCTTTTAAGATATTGATATCTCAAGCTCTTGATACAATTCATCCAGGCTTTAATACCCCTACATCTTATTGTGAAATGGTACAATGCTGTTAAGTCAGACACTCGCTTTCGGCAATGAAGAAACGAAACAGCTATTTCACTCTAAAAAGAAGAAGTACCGTATTCCAGGAATTCCCAGGCTTTTATCTAGAGATACTATTCTGCATTTAGCAGTACCTGTCTGGTGGCAATAAAGGGGGGTGTTTTGCTACCCCTAGGATCGTGAATTGAGATATATAGATTGATAAATGAGAAGGTAACCAGTAAATCAATTGATTTCGATACTTTTATAATCACTTTGGCAACTAGTGTTAGCAATTTGGCTTATGAAATTGAATGATTTGTTCTATTTTAAATAGCGACAACAATTTAACTGCTTAATTCAAGAAGAAAAAAAATCGTCAATTCTATATCCAGATCCAAAATAAAAAGAGAATTGATAGCCCAATTCGTGGAAGACTCATCTGATATTTAAAAATCAATCACAAATATTTTGCATTGCTTTGCGACATGTCATTTAACCCTTAAACAAATCTGATCTCAATTATTGTTACAGAGTCTTCACAGCGAAGTTACTGACAATACATTTAGATAGGTATCATTCAACAATTAAATATTTGGTAGCTAGAGTGGAATCTTTCGATGATTTCAAGCTATCCAAATTGATTATGGCGTCATAGCGATGTAAAGGCTGAGATTTTTTTCACGCTGTTCGATGGCATGCTATGCATCACACGCACTTAGTAGCCAATGATCAAGGTCTCGTTCAGTGCTTCGGATTCAAAGTCAGATTACTCTTCAATAAGTGGTATTTGCTTGTACGCCACCCATTCTTCAAGTTCAGTTGTAGGTTAGACTGATGTATCTTTCGGTTATTATCTCAGAGTAGCTAACAGCATACTAATCTATTGTTCATCTCAGAACTAGCCTCCCAACAAAGACATCATCATACTCCTCACCGACATTATGATCCACTATATTGGTCATTTATTGTAACACAGGAACGTTCTCACTTAAAATAAGATACTCATTGCTAGCTTTTGGACCAAGTTAGCTTTATAATTGGGGTTCGGGTAGTTTTCTTTTTATCGTCATGCCGTGAAATAGGGTCAAAATCGGCATGCAAGTTAGGGCACTATGGCCGAGTTGGTTAAGGCGAGAGATTCGAATACTTTAAAGAGTTATCTCTTGGGCTACGCCCGCGCAGGTTCGAATCCTGCTGGTGTCGTTATCTTTTTGTTCTTCATCCGTTTGATGTCGATATACCCAATATAATCATTATCCAAACTGCTTTCAACATGTGAGGCATCGTTTGTTAAACTTTGGTGATTGGCTGCATCTACTACTAACATTTAGTGATGACAAATGACTTAAATTACATAAATAATGAATTTGATTTCTAGACCTTTGGAAGATCTTCGAGACTAACCTTCCCATCTGATATCCACTGAGGGTCAATCAACTGATTTTTTGCTTCAAGTAAAAACTTGTAACTTGTTTTAATAGTACCATCACTTACACCGGCTTTTTCAGAAATAGTGGACCCCGATATGTTCTCCTTGAACAACGCTGCTGCCATATATATAGCAGCAGCTGCAATAGAAATTGGAGACCGTCCCGCAAGAGTTCCCTCGTCTTTTGCCCTTCTTGCTATATATTCGGCCGCTCTCGTCACCTTTAGAGATAGGCCCAAATGAGAACAGAAACGACGAACCAAATCTTCAGCATTTGTCTGAACATTCTTGTACTCTTCAGTTCCGGTATGGGAAAGACGAATACCTGCAGTTTGCAATAATCTCTCGATGATTTTAAAGGTTCTGCCAATCTCCTTCTTTGGAACACTGGTAAGTGCCCAAATCTCCTTGAAAGTTCGAGGCACACCCGAATGTCGGCATGCGATAAAGATAGCGGCCGCCATGATACTTTCTTGGCTCTTTCCCTTGAGCTTCCGGTCATCGTGAACAATCTTGTACGCTTCTTTTGCTGAGTCCTGAACAATCTTGGGAAGCAAAAACGCTTCACACATTTGGGTTATCCGACTAAAAGCTGATTGCAGAGCAGTATCCTTCCTATCTATACTCTTGCTCTGAAGTCTGTTGAGGTCTCTTCCCAGTGTGGAGCCTGGAGCACCCAGTGAAATTATTGTGTCGAGTTGGCTTGAGTCCAGTAAAGGATTTCCAGCGTCTCCCACTCGAGAAGGGTCGTCATTCCCCTGGTCATCGTTCGAAAACGTACGCCACTCTGATCGAGTGTCGACGATCCGATCTCCCAACACCAGCCCACAGTTCCCACACACCATGTCTCCTTCGCTGAACCGCTCGACAATATCCGGAGGAACTATCCGGCATTCTGGACAGATCAAGCGGACATTGAGATTGACATGGTAGTCCTCGGACATGTTCCAAAGGATAGTTATGCTGACAATGAAGGTGTTGCTAAATGTTCCAACTTAGTCCTAACCCTGAGGGCGTATGTAAGGGTAAGGATGGTATTTAACAGGACTGTCAAATGCGAGGATGACCAGTTGACAGATCCAGAATAATGTGATGCGAGAGTAATGTTGAATCAAATGGAACTCGTCTATAACTGTATTGAATACAAATTTGCCTTATACCGAGTAATATGTTCCTACACTGTGGGGTATTATGTCTTACAATTTCAACAATAAAACAACCAATAGATTCGGATGGAATCTAACAATGTGTATTGCTCTAGATTGGAATAATGCTCTGATTGAATTTGTATTACAAAATGCTATTCCCGATTAAGTGCATCTCAGTTAGATATCAATGACACAATCGGTTGTGGAGGTCACTTTGCACGGGGAAAAGTAATTTCAAGCCCAAGAAAAAGGCATCTAGAAGAAATTATTGCCATGGCTTCACGCTTCAACTTCTAGGCATTGTCGAACTGTCGATATGGAAAACTCCAAGTGCTCTGTACCACAAGTATGATCCTGCTATTGAGGCAGCAGCATTGATATCATTGGTTTTTTCCATAACGAATGGTGCAACTGGCCTATTGTGATTATCTTCTAATCCATACTCTAAGATGTTGTGTCCACAGCGTATTTATCAATAGCTTGGGTGCGGGTGGTTGTCGCCTAGCACTATAGTTATTCGTCTATTGAATTCAAATTAACAATGTCAATCTTCTCCTTGGAATATTATCAGCCAATTAGGCTCAAAAGTATAATCGTATTCCACATTAGTGCTTCTGGGGTTCCCAAGATTACATGTGTTCATGGATAGAATTGCAAACCTGGCAATGACTAGCTGAATAGACAGAAAGTTCAATTATGACTCAAATAAATTAGAAACTAAATAACCATCACTCTTAGCTTCAATTCCAAGATATATCGATATATTCTCAAGATTTTAGACGTTTTTTCGGCAATATTTGACCTAACCCTGACGAGACCTCTAATACAAACTTCAAATCCAGATCAATGAATACGACTCCGTGGCCAAGTTGGTTAAGGCGTGCGACTGTTAATCGCAAGATCGAGAGTTCAACCCTCTCCGGGGTCGTTTAACTTTTTTGGCTTGTCAGATTACAATACATTGACTTGTTATTGAGTTTTTCAATTCTAAATTTTAAATTTTCAGTTTGTATTATTGTTAGGGTGGCTTTCTTGTTGCTAGCTTTTTACTAGGTTTTTTCTTGTCGACAACTACTGTGCGTGTAAGCGGTTCTCCACCACCAACCCCGATATAGTAATACGCCAATCAGCTAAAAGACATTTGATCCTGTATTTTACTTTACAATCACCGTCACTCAGCTGGATAGTGACATTTTGTGGCAGATAAAATGCTAAGACACATTTTGCGGTCGTCGCCATTGCGGTCGCCATTGGTGGTGCCAAGTACAGTTCGAGGCTACTCATCGGCAAGCGCTCATCGTAACAGTACTCAGAATAACCCGACAATCCCATTTGAATTTACTGCTGAAAACCTCAATCGTGCCCAGGACGTGATTGCAAAGTATCCAGCTCAGTACAAAAAGGCCGCTGTGATGCCATTATTGGACATTGGACAACGTCAGTTGGGATTTACTTCGATTTCAGTGATGAATTACGTGGCCAAGCTTCTGGATATGCCCCCCATGAGAGTGTACGAAGTTGCAACCTTCTACACCATGTATAATAAGAATCCTATGGGCAAATACCACTTGCAAGTTTGCACCACTACTCCATGCCAGTTGTGCAACTCAGATAGCATCATGGAAGCTATTACTAGCCATCTTAACATCCAGCCCGGCCAGACCACCGAGGATGGACTTTTTACAATCTCCGAAGTCGAGTGTCTCGGTGCGTGTGTCAATGCTCCCATGATTGCTGTTAATGACGATTACTTTGAGGATCTGACTGCTTCAGGAACTGTAGATATCCTCAAGAAGTTGCAGCGTGGTGAGAAGGTTGTTGCAGGCCCAGAGGCCTCCAAGCGAGACACATGTGAGCCTTTCAGTGGGCCCAAGGTTTTGCTTTCTAAAACTCCATTTGATGTAGCCACAGTCACTCGGGCCGATCTATGAAGTAGCATATAGAATTGCCTATAAGTAATGACATTAAGTCTTCTATTGAGTATCGGTTGAGTAGCATATTCCACAGATGTCAAATCCGAGAATATCTATCCACAACCATAGTCCACATCTCCAGTAAGAAATTTCGATTTACATGGATGATTATTTTGATATCCTTTTTATTTTTATTTTTGCTCGCCTTGATTAGACTCATTCCATATCAACAATAATCAGAATCATCTTGTATTCATTCAACTATTCTTCCTACAGAACTTTAAAGTCTTTTGCTGACAATATTGTAGTGTATTCCAGCTTGATATTTATTTACATTGTAGGTATTACAGGTGGAATGGGCATCTGTTTTATTACTTTGGCCCCCATTTCACTCCCAAAAACCCCTCTCGCTTAGGCTTAACATTATTATCAATCAAATAGTGTCGCTTATTATTGACCTCCAACAATAAATACCGAAATTCGTATTTACCTATCGACCCATGCTCACTCTCAACGAGCTCAAGTCGAACCACACCTTCTGGACCAGCACCCTTGACATGAAAATGCATCAACACATGTTCTCTACCTCGTCCATCAATGCCCCTCCGACTAGCTATAGGACGGTTTCGGTCAAATTTACTTTCAGTACTCTCTCCATATGCTTTTAATCGCCCTCCTCCCAACATCTCTACACACTTGACATCCTTCTCCACTATGGAAAATGCACTCTGGAATATGTGCACATCGCTTGTGGGCAGCAGGATATCACTGACAAAATAGTAGCCTACTATTCCTGTCAACCCAATTCCTCCCAACACAAGACCACTGTAGAATGTAAATGAAGCAGCTCTAGATACCCGACTGAAAAATGTTGATCCCGGCCCAGAGCCACCCTTGGACGACGATTTGTGTCCAGAAGATGAGGTAGAATATGCATTAGTGATCACCAGCCGACCGGATGGTCGTCCTCTAACCACTTGTAGCCCCCTTGGAGACACTCTCAAACCACCCTTTATTGAAGACCTCATGTCATCAAATTAACTTGGCTTATTAGTCCTCCTAACGCCTCACCATCTCATGTTGTCAGCCAAACTGCTTAAACTCTCGTAACTGCATACAACATACCCTCTCCTCTTTGAACGACAGACGTGGCACCGATGAGCGAGAAGAACGTGCTATCAAAGGAGGATATCAAGCCTTTTTTTGATAAGCACCGGGCACAGGTGGCTAACAAGACATGTTTTGACTGCAATGCCAAAAACCCCACCTGGTCGTCGGCGACATTTGGGGTGTTTATTTGCTTGGACTGTTCTGCTATCCATCGAAATCTTGGAGTGCACATCACGTTCGTCCAGAGTTCGAATATGGACAACTGGTCAATTGCCAATCTACGAAACATCCGGGTAGGAGGAAACAAGAGCGCGCGGGAGTTTTTCACCAAAAACGGCGGATCCAAGTTCCTGACTCCAGGAGCCAATGCGAACGAGAAGTACACGAGTCGAACTGCCAAGCTGTATCTTGACGAGCTTCGAAGACGGAGTGCTGCTGATGCTCTCAAGTTCCCTGATGAGCAAGTTTTAGACACGTCCAATTTGGCTGATGCCTCCACCTCTTCGTCGGCATCTTCTATATCTGAAGATTCTGGTTCTACCAAAGATAGCTTTTTTGCCAACTGGGACAAGCCCATGGTTAAAAGGCCCACTCCTCCTGTTTCACGGCCCACCACACCAGCAGCACGATCTGCATCTCCTGCCACTTCTATTTCAAGCTCCTCTGGGGCTACTGGTACCACTGGTACTACTGGTACTACTTCCACAACCAGAGTATCTTCGACTAATCGAGTGACTTCTTCTAAAGCTGGTACACGAAAGCCCATTCTTGGGTCGAGCAAGAGACCAACCAAGGTAGCTGCAAAGAAACTCACTGAGGAAATTGATTTTGATGCCGTGGAGCGTCAAGCAAGAGAAGATCAGGAACGAATTGAAAAACTTGGTTACGATCCATCTGCAAATAATAACAACAGCAACAATAATAATGCCAAGGCCAACAGTGGCTCGAGTGCAACTGGATCAAATGCACCATTGGATGCGTCTCCCACTGTGGAAGTTGAGACATTGTCCAAGCCTGTAGAGGAAAGCCGGCAATCATTTGCTAAACTAGGTTTTGGTCAGACTGCTGCAGCAAAAGCTCCACCAAAGTCAACGCCTTCTCCTGCTCCTTCAGCCAAATCGTTTGGATCATTTGGGTCTGGTGGAGCTGCTAGTGGTCAAAAGTCTGAGGTTGTTTCAAAATACGGCAACCAGAAGGGTATTTCATCCGACGAGTTCTTTGGACGAAACAATTATGACTCGTCGGCACAAGCTGAAGCACAGCAACGGTTAAGAGCTTTTGATGGCGCTAGTGCTATATCTTCAAGTTCTTATTTCGGCCGAAATGAGGAGGAAGAAGATGCAATTGTGGGATCATCAGGTGGAGGTGATTTTGGATCGGTAGAACGAGTGGCTCAGGACCTGGCTGACAGAGTCAAAGGAATTGCAAATGAGGATTTGGGAGTATTGAAAGATGCATTGGAGCAGGGTGCTTCTAAGTTGACCGATCTCATGAGAGACTATCTGCGATAGATTAGATTAGTTACATATTTTAACGACACCCGCTTTGATAAACTTTGTTAGTCATAAAACTTAAGAGAGTAAAAAAATAAATCAAACTTACTGCCACTTTTAGGTCATCAATCAAATCATCGGCATTCTCGATTCCCACACATAATCGGATCAGATCCTCGGGGAAATCTCGCTCGGCTCTGGTCTTTGCATCTATAGAAGCATGAGACATTTTGCAAGGCATTCAGCGTTAGTAACAACAACAAAAATAAAAATAAAAACAAAAACAAAAACTTACGAAATAAGAGAATTGACACATCCAAAACTAACAGAGATACCCCAAATTTTAGTGTTTTCGACAATCCGCTCACTGAGTTCTACACTTCCTGTTTCAAGAGATAATACAGCACCAGCACCCCGGGCAAGAGATTGATGTAGATCGTACTGAGGGTGGGACTTGAGTCCAGGATATCGGACCTTGAATCCTGCTGCTTCCAAAAACTCGGCGATAAGTTGGGCATTTGTCTGCTGCTTCTCGAATCGAACACCCAGTGTCTTGATACCACGCAATAATAGCCAAGAGTCGAACGGACTCAGTCCGCAACCGGAAGCGTTTATCACATTGTACAGTTTGTCACCGATTGCAAGATCATTAACAGCAATGACTCCAGCCATAATATCATGATGACCAGACAAATATTTAGTTCCTGACTCGTACACTATGTCTGCACCCATTTCAAGTGGTGTCATCAAAAGTGGAGACATCATAGTATTGTCAACAACTACCAAAGCATCGGGATTAGCTTCATGGACCAATCGAGCCACTCCTCGAACATCGACTATCTTAATAAGAGGATTCGTAGGGGTCTCCAATAGCACCATTCTGGTCTTTGAATTGACCACTTTCTTAACACTTTCGTTATTGGTGGTATCCACATGATGAGCTATAATATCTTGGTTGGTGCTGAGATACTTGAGAAGACGATTAGTACCTCCATACAGATCATCTCCGGCAATAACTTCATCTCCTGGTCGTAAAATTCTCGTTATAACATCCATGGCCGTCATTCCTGAAGTAACTGCCAATGCTCTATTTGCATTCATGATTTTAGCGACATGTCGCTCCAGATGTGATCTGGTGGGATTTCCACTCCTTGTATAGTCATACTCCCCCATATTGGATAAGCTATCCTGTTTAAAGGTAGCAGTCTGATAAATGGGCACTGATGAAGATCGATACTGGTCAGTTGTTTCCGTATAAACAAGCTCGGTATCGATGTGATACTTTCGCAACGCCCGAGGGCTTGACGGTGCTGGAGATGGAGGCAGCGACATTGAAGAGTCAGAGTCACACCGAGGGGAGCCGATTTATATGAGGCTCTGTGAACCGACGATACATCGCCTCATCGCACGAATATTACGGAACTTAACGAACAAATAGACAAAGTATTTAAAAAAAAAAACTACAAAACTAATAAAATGAAGCAAGATAATTAATTGACGTTTTGTGTCGTACAGTAAAAAACAAAAAAACTAAAAAAACAATATTTTTGAGAAGAAATGCAATCATGCCCATCCAAGCGAATTCTCACTCATGACAGGTTCAGAAATGTGTCTGCCAATAGGCAGAATATTGTCTAATCGCCGACCAGACCCGCCAGAACGGGTTCCAGAAGGATATGATCCTGAACTCACATCTGCACTACTGCTAGTAGACGAAATATCATCAAAATAATAAGGCATAGCCATCATCGGAGAATCACGGCCGTCCAA
The DNA here is from genome assembly GCA_030578775.1 of Sugiyamaella chiloensis. NCBI lineage: Eukaryota > Fungi > Ascomycota > Dipodascomycetes > Dipodascales > Trichomonascaceae > Sugiyamaella > Sugiyamaella chiloensis. The sequence goes on from JAKTZE010000010.1 coordinate 223,998, forward strand.
TACAAGCTCTCGCTTCTTGCGGTATCTTTTCGAAAAGAGGAATATAGCTCCTCCATATGCCAAAGCACCAGCAATGGTACCAACTGCAATGCCAACAGTCTTTGTATCCACTGGAGGATTAGACTTTGGTGTGCTCTGATCAAGAGATCCAGATTGTCCAGAATCTGGAGTTTCAGGTCCACTTGACCAGTAAGGTTCGGCGCTTGCTGATGCAGACGGAGCAGCTCCATTCGAGTCTGATCCCACCCCAGAAGATGCGCTTGGCGATATTGTAGAGCCACCTCCCACCAAGCTACCAGATCCTGGGATCAGAGGAATAGTGGGGTCAATCAGGTTGACCAAAGACTGAACACTAGCGTCACCAGAGTCCTGGTATAGTCTTGAAGTAGGGGTATGGATCAAAGCATCCAAAGTTGAAACAAGATGCTCTGGGATGTATGCCAAAGCGACCGTTACAATATAGCCAGCATTTTCTGATTGATAAGGCTGCAAGCTTCGCATGGTGATCTGACTTCCGTCGATCTGTAAACCATAAGCCAGCCCTTCAGGTAGATACTGGAAGATTTGTGCAGCAGCCAAAGGATTGGCCACAACAAATGGATAGTTGAGAGCGTAGTCAAATCCAATTTGAATAAGCTGAGAATTATCTGGTGGGTCGCTGGGGATTCCAGTAGGGGCAATTGCCTTTGGTAGAGATGATGGCAAATCGGTCTCCACGGTTGTAGTGGTAGACTGAGAAGGTGCAGCAGAATCAGCCACTGATGAAGTAGGTACCTGGGTGATCAGAACAGCTGGTAGCCAGTTAGAACTGGCTACAGCGGTCTCTGTAGGTGTTCCAGAAGAAGTGACAGGTGACACTGTAGTCTTGATAGGAGGAACTGCAGATGTCACTCCAGAAGGAGCGACTTCCTGAGGTCCTGACGCTGAAACCGTGGGCGCACTACTTTGCAAGCTAAAAGGTGCAACTGTGGTTGATGGGAGAGCCGAGGCTTGAGAGCCAAGAGCCTGTGAAACCAGAGATGAAAGAGGAACACCAGACGCAGGAGTACCAGTACTTAGCACAGCACTGCTTGGAGGCACCTCACTGACAACTGGAATACTTGCTGAAGATGCTACAACCTGAGATACTTGGGGCAAGCCACTAGATGTCGCAGGTAAAACAGCACCAGAACTAATTTCAGATGACACGCCAGAAGGAACTCCAGAAGGAACTCCAGAGGTGACTCCAGATGGAACTCCAGATGTTGGAGCTCCCGTGAATGAAACTCCACTGGCAAGAGTTGCAGTAGAGCCGGCTGGCACCACCGAACCGGATGATACAGCGCTCAGCAACGAACTCAATGGAATACCAGAGGTTGAAGCTGGCGGAACAGCAACTTGACTCACTGATCCAGTTCCACTAACTTGACTTGCCTGAGCACTGCTGATCAACGTACTCAATGGCACACCGCTACTAACAGGTGCTGGGCCAGAGCCGCTGATAAGCGAAGTTAGTGGTAGACCAGACGCTGATTCCGTAGGAGGCAATGCTGAAACTGGACTAGATGTTGCAAAACCAGAAGGCGCAGCAGCTGATACCTCTACATTCGAAGACACAGCTACAGGAGAAGAAGATGATGGCTCTAAACCACTTGTAGGAGCTGCGCTTGTAGGAACTTCACTCGTAGGAACTCCGCTTGTGGGTACTCCGCTTGAGACTGGGAATGTACTAGTTTCAGGAGTAGAGGATACCAATGGTGCACTTACAACAGCTGCAGAGGATCCCAATGGGGTACTAAGAGCTGGCCCAGATGAAACTGGAGCTGTATCAATGAAGCTCGAAGTAGGCGCCAAAGGAGTAGTCGTTGTACTAGTCAAAATAGGAGCTGATACAATTGGTGCAGAAGCGATACCAGAACTGAACCCCGCACTTGTGGACTCGAAAGAACTCTGAGGAACCACTACCGGTATAGATGGGGTATCAGTAGTACTAGAACTCGCAGCGCTAGACAAAAGTTGGGTCAGCGGCACACCGGTGGTAGTAGCTGGTGGAATCGGTACTGATGAAGCAGCAGCACTAGAAGCAACCTCTACAGGAGGCGTAGAAGAAGCGGCAGCAGGAGTCGATGGCTCCACAGCGACATCATCACTTGACGAAGATAAAGCAGGGCTGGATGCAACAACAGGAGCTGCTGAAGAGGCAACAGTATCTGGGGAAGATGATGCAGCTACAGGAGTTGAAGGAGCAGCAACGTCCGGAGTAGATGATGCCACGACAGGTGCCGAAGAGGAAATTGCTTCTGGTGTAGATGACGATGCCACAGCAGGTGCTGAAGACGCAACAACATCTGGAGTAGATGACGATGCGACAATGGGTGCTGAAGATACAACCGCATCCGGAGATGAAGATGCAACAACTGGTGCAGAAGTGGCAACAGCATCCGGAGATGAAGATGCAACAACTGGCGCAGAAGTGACAACAGCAGCTGTCGACGAAACTGGAGCAGCCGATGAAGCAACATTTGCAACAGATGAATCAGCCACCGGTGTAGAAGACGCCAAAACACCTGAAGAAGACGAATCAGCAGCGGATGTTGTCGGGGTACTAGTTGTAGTCACAGCCGTAGATGATGATGTTATAGGGGAACTTGAGGTAAATGACAAAGGCTCGATGGACGAGAATTGGCTCAAGAGACCCGAAAATGCAGATTCTATATCCGACAAAAGAGATGACACATCCGAAGTAGTGGATTGTCGTCGTGAAAACTGAGATGTTAATACATCCTGGCCAGACGTAGAGGTCAGAATGGAGTCCGATGTGGCATCATCAGAGGATGAAATAACTGGGAACACAGTTGCAGAGGTGCCAGAACTAGTCAGTCCAGCCGATGAAGACTCTACAGAAGTTCGGACATCACCGTTAGTAGATGATGACGCAGCCTCGTACGCGGGTAAAGTGCTAGATGAATCATCGTTTTCAGGAGATGAAGCAGAAGTTGACACAGTTGAATTGGCGGTGACAACTTGTCTTTTAATTGCTCCAGGAACATAATGTTGAGGTCGCTCGTATGAGTCCTTCGCAATAATTCCACCAGGCTTGAAGTTGAATGCTTGTGCCGGACATATCAACGATACTAGTAGCATTACCACTAGCATCGGAAATGTCCACCTAAACATTATATATCCAAAGCGACGATGGCTATCAACAGGAAAGTTAGTTGTTGATAATCAGTCGATGTGGTTGTTTGTTCAGATACTTTATCGGTTGATCAGGACCCTTAATGAATCATCAACCTGTTTCAATAAATAAATCTGTTCCGTGCTCCAAATGTTTCAGTCAAATTAATTGAAACCTAATTCAACCGCCAGGCTAATGCTACAGAAACAGCACAACCCTCCAGGCAAGTATAGGAAACAATTAGTCGGTAACGAATGACAAACTATCCCTTTAGTCAACAAGTTGTAGTAATCGTGACCTTCTTTGTAGAAAGAAACTAAATGCTCAACAACCGAAGGGAAAAGAGGGGGTAAAAAAGACAGTCGAACACCTAACAAGGACAAGCAGGTAGGACCAAAATAGATGAAGCGAACTACAACAAAACGAACGAAACAGCCAGGCACGGTGCCAATACAACCCAGAAAAGTGGTGATAAAAGGGAAGAAATGGGCTCCAAACAAGAACAGGTGAAGGTAGTTAAGTTTAGAAAAGGAGGTTAAATTGTGTCGAATACGCGTGCGCACAGGGCTCATATTGCCCACATAGGCATAGACGATATCACAAAAAGCAACCCATTCCACAAACGGAGAAGGACTTGCACGGCGCATGAAAAAAAAATCTCTAAAACGCTGTAAAATGTGAGGCAGTCCTACAAATCCTATGCACAGCACGCCTAAATAGGTATAATCTGCATGCCTTAGAGAAGCTAGTTCGGTTATGCACAGGGGGTTATTTTATAATCGGGGTTCTATAAACAGCTAGTGATAGGCATCGCACAGGAATGCACAAACAAACAGACAGCTGTGACAGGTCAATTATAGCTCACGCAAATCACGATACATAACTCTAGTGGGCAATTGTCCTTTGCATCTGGGTAGGCAACAAGGATGTTGGTCAATGTGGATTAGTTTGAAAACAACTGTTTTGGAAAAAAGGGGCTCTTTCCTTTGTGCTATATCGCCCACGACGGCGGCCGTTGAATCTCATCAGTGATCTACATGGTTAAGGGTTCCCTGATTGAGCAATAGGATCATTTAAGGGGCACCCTTAGGGCTCGTTTATTATTTGAGGCTGCATACCGAGGCGGCAAGTGGCCACTGTTGCATTTCTGATACAAAGAAGAATAACAGTGTGATAGTTGTGTGTCAGAGTGGATTATCAGCAATGAGAATATCCGGGAAGTTAACTGTTCTCATCTAATGGTTATCAAGCTCATTCGAACGCTAGGCACTGTCAAAAGAAAGATTTTCGATGCGTCAAGACGCGATCGTAGACTGCCTGCCACATTGACTGAGATCGATCGATCGACCATGCCCATTATAGATAAAATGTAAGTAGCGTGAACCTCCCTGTTTGAACAGCCAACGGGAGAGTTCCGATGGACATTTGATGCGTAGATACGTACATCTAAATCCAAGTGATCTGGCGAAAGAATTTCAGATCGACCGTATTTGTGACATGTGCACAATATACACGGTACCAGCCTTACAGTACATTTGTTGTCTATCCATGTACTGTGAATGTTTCGTTCTCCCTCGTTGCTATGACCGATATGCGCATCTCCGAGTTGATGTAACAACGCACCTAAGTTTCTAGAAATGTGAAACTATAACTATACACAGAGGGTGTGGTTATTCTTAACCGATTTTTACTTTCTCCAATAGGATATTCTTGTTAAACAACATATCCTTTGAATTCCTAAAGCGGCATGGTTTCATTTTCGATTCATTCAATTATTTGCTAGTCAGATTTGTCTAGCTTCAGTGTTATTGCGCATTTACTCCTCTGAATTGGTTACCGCGCATGCCTTGATGTGCATAAGATATGCATCCAGCTGCTGTGACATTGTGCTGCCGTCGGTTGGTACGCTCAGTTTTGCCGGTAATTGTTTTGTTGATAGCTTATTGTAGGCAATTCCGTGGGGTAGTACGGCATTGCCGTTGAGATATGATGTTTCTGGCTGCATCCACGGTTTCTCGATAAAACCGGTACCCAAGCAACTGGCCCCTTTCTTCTGAGTAAACGAGTGTATGAAATAATCAAATTAGTTCGAAGGTTGTGGACGTATACTGACCAATTGTTTCGTATTCACTTGATAGTCTTTCTTTGTTTGATGATGGGACGGATCTTTTTCACCCCTAAATCCCCCTCAGCCAGCCATCAGGTAAAGGGGTGTGCATGCTGCAGGGATATACCTTGGTGCCGGCCAGTTGGTGTTTCAAATTAATTTTTTTCCAGATAATATGCGATTGGCATTGATGATTGGCGTTTCATGTGCTTTGAATATCACATGTTACCTTTTGATTGCTAGCCACTCAACTAACCATAGTTATATCAATTACTCCGCACTGTGTCCGAAGTGACCAAGCTCTGCGCGCGGCTATAATAGACGAAAGCTTAGGAGCGAATGGATCTTTTGAGCATTATGTTCCTAATTAACGTTATAACGAACAAAAAATGTTTATGTTGAAGTTAAAACCATGTAGCGGTTAGTAATGTGAGGCCTATAATTCTTTAGAGTCTTGACTCTGTGCTGTTGATGTGTCAGCCTTGATTGATTTTTGGTTCTCAGCTATTTCTCCATACGTCTGTCATCCATGTTTGATTGCATTTTGTGAAGCTGTCTCACAGGGTTCCGTCGTCCGGGAAATATGATAGCTATTTACGCCTCATTCGAAGGGAGTCCAATATACCGGCCCACATATTTACCCGCAATTAGAGAAATGCCGATGCTTGTAACCAGAAATGTGAAAAATATTGTAAATGGAGCCAAGAAGGCTGGCACACAATCCAAGAGGTTCCCGCATCTACCTGAATAGGCGAGATAAATCCATCGAGGCAACATGAAGTAGTATAATTATGACTAATGTAAAGCCAACATTTCTCATGTACCCCGCTCTTGTCACGGTGCCAACCCAGCAGAAGATAGACTAATCGCATAGGTTGGGACGGTATCAATGCCACACCGAGCTCATAGGCGGATGATCACCTGGTCCTTTTTACGAGTATCGGCTAAAATGTATGGATGTACTTCCTAATGAGTTCTGCCTAGTCCGGATAAAAGTTGGCTGCAAACCTCAAAAAAGCAAATCGGACTACAATTTCGGCCGTCTAGGCCACAATTGACGCACGAGACAAGGTGGGCTCCACACCACCCCACTACGGGTTGCCTGAATCCGGGGTGTGGAGACTGCACAGACGCTCGGAATAACAAGGTTTGAGAACCGATGTCACCTCAAAAAGGGAATTTGATGCCTATCAGGGTTGCGGTTATGCCCGCCCAATGCAGGGATGCGCAGAGATGCGCAGAGATGCTGTCAATGTCAGACGAGCCTCTCGGCAATATTGGCATTATAATAGTGGTGATATCAAGGATAAATTGATATGCAACCATTATAATACGTATAAAACAAGCTGAAAAGAAAAAGTAGGCCGGTTTAATCTTCTTCAGCGATATCCAACGCTGATCAACCGTACCAAAACCTCCAAATGCGCCTGGTACGTCATTCCGAAGATCCAGGCTAGGGTTGTCTAGCAATGTGTAAGTTGGAAGAAGATGTGGAGATTGCTGTCGATCCATGGCGGTCGCTACCAAAATATAAATACAGCTGTAAATCCTTTTTGTGGAGAAGCAATCAACATATAGTATGTCTTTATTACCTTCTACTCCCATGAAGCGCCCTGGTGCTGAACATGCAGAAGATGTTGATGAGAAGTTCGAGCCTGGTGAATCGGGCGATTTTGTGCAAGATATTGCCCAACAGGGTGGTATCACTCATAATCCATTGCGTGATGTCAGCCGAGCTAGATTGATGCAAAATGCTGGATATTTTGCTGATAGTCATGACCTCTCTGAAGATCGAGATTATTTTGTCCGTGGTGCTATCCTTGCACAGACCGGTGAAACCGATCATTTAACCGACGATGAAGCTCGTTTAATCGAAATGGAGAAAACTCATCGATGGCATCAACCGAAGACGTTATATTATCTCTGTGTCATGTGTGCCATGTGTGCTGTAGTGCAAGGTATGGACGAAACTGTTATTAATGGTGCTCAATCTTATTTCTGGAAGAGATTTAATTTAAGCTCCGACGGAAATGGAGTGTGGATACAAGGACTTGTTGTCGGAGCTCCATATTTATGCTGTGCTGTAATTGGTTGTGCATTGACTGAACCATTGAATAATTTAATCGGAAGACGAGGCGTAATTTTCCTTTCTTGTTTTATCGCTGGTGTTGCTTCTATCTGGGAAGCTTTCACATATTCCTGGGTTCAAATGTTTTTGGCACGTCTTTTACTTGGACTGGGAATTGGACCGAAGTCCACCACTGTACCAGTATATGCAGCCGAATGTTGTCCTGCACCTATTCGAGGAGCCTTGGTCATGATGTGGCAGATGTGGACCGCCTTCGGTATTATGCTTGGTTATATTGTATGTGTCGCGTTTATGCCACAACATAACTTGACTGAAAATATTGCTTGGAGAATTATGATGGGTTCAACCGTCATTGCTCCAATTTTAGTGTGTTCCCAAGTTTTCTTTGTACCCGAGTCTCCTCGTTGGTATATTAAAAAGAACCAATATGCCAAAGCATATGATTCTCTTAAACGGTTGAGGTCAAGCAAGATTCAGGCTGCCAGAGATCTTTACTATATGTCTACTATGATTGCAATTAACGAGGAGATTAACAAGGGTCACAATATGTTGGTCGATATTTTCGCTATTGGTCGAAATCGACGTGCCTTGTATGCATCACAGGTTGTTATGTTCATGCAACAATTCTGTGGTGTAAACGTTATCGCTTATTATTCTTCTACAATATTCTTGCAAGCCGGTTTCAGTCAGACATCTTCTCTGTTAGCATCACTTGGTTTTGGAATTATTAACTTTCTATTCGCGATACCAGCTGTGACTACTATTGATACGTTTGGTCGTCGTTCCCTTGCTCTATTCACTTTGCCATTCTTGGCCTTGTGCTTGTTCTTCACGGGATTCTCATTTTATATCCCTGAAGACTCAAAGGCTCATATTGGATGCATAGCGTTGGGTATTTATTTGTACGGAATTTTTTACTCTCCTGGTATGGGACCAGTTCCATTCACGTACTCTGCAGAAGCTTTTCCACTTCACGTCCGAGATGTTGGAATGTCGCTCGCAACAATTACTCTTTGGGGATTCAATTTCGTTTTGTCCTTGACTTGGCCAGCTCTTTTGAAAAAACTAGGTGCCCCTGGAGCATTTGGATACTACGCAGGATGGAACATTTTTGGGTTCTTCCTGGTGTTCTTCTTCGTTCCTGAAACCAAGGGTCTTACTCTTGAAGAGTTGGATATTACATTCAGCGTTGGAACTGGGCAGTTTGTCCAGTACCAATTGAAGAATCTCCCTCACAACATCAGGAAACACGTCTTGTTACAGAAGGGACTTCCTGAGACAAAGCCATTATATGAGTTATATTAAGCACTAGCTCAGTGGACTAGTTGAGTCAACGGTGGATTGTTCTCGTTGAATCGATTGCTGGGATTGATTTGATATTTTAGTAACTTAGTATATTGATTTTCGGTTTAACTATTATCTTTTTCCTTATTTTTTACATTCTTCAGTTTGCGTTTGCGTTTGCTATATTTGTTACTCCTTAAATTTCTCCGTATACATCTGATTGGTGCCATAACTAAGGCGTAGCCGGGCGAGTTTTTTAAATCGTGACATGTGTAAATCCCCGGCAGGACTCAGTTAACGATTCGGCGGGCACATATGGGTATCATATTTTCCGAGAAAACAACCAAATTACCCAAAGCATCGGATAATGATGTTGCTCAAGCAAGTTCCAATATTTCGCAATGATGCTAATGATTTGGACAATATGGAGCAGAGCGCCCACGTACCGATGCACGTTTCTGCGCTGACATCTGCACAATGTGCTTAAACTCAGCCCCAACCTTGATCTCATCGTCACCAACACCCTATAGGCTTTTGTTGTTGGTTCAATAGCAAGAAGTCCTATTATTATTATAAAGTCTTCTCACCAAGCGCCCCATTTTTGAAACGAGGTTTTTGGTCAAAACTGAGGGGAGTGTTATATATTACTTGTCAGATAGCTAGCCGAATGGCATTTCCTAGACCTTGAAATAGCATAACTGTAAACACAAACCTCATTAGGGGGGACACTAACCATCGCTATTGTAAGTTGGGAGTTCAGATTTTGGGTTTGTTTTACATAACTGACACAAACAGATGGCCTTGGTAGAGACTATAAACGGATCCACAGGGACTATTCAGGGTGAACTTGGCCGAAGACAGGATATCAAGGACATTGAATCTGGGTTGGACTCTATTGCAACCAGGGCTATCGATATCTCTCGCGATACTACAATTCGACCCAGTTCTGACGATGCGACAATAGACAGCGGCAAGTTCCGGGAGGTAAAGGTCCCGAAGACCATATTGACTCAGTTTGTGGATCACAAGGCCAAGGTTGATAACAACGAGCAGATTGTGGTTTCCTCTTCGTCGGACGAGCAAGCTCCGGCCTCGACTCTAGGAGCACATTTCAGGAGGCCAGGACGGCGACTATTGGCTGATTCGAAGGTCGGTCCTCGGTCTGATAGGTCCCGGTCTCCGTTGTCCAAAGAAGTTGATGTCGTAGATAGGCTGGATTCCTTGAAGATAGCAGCACCGACAGCAGATTCTGGTACCGAGGGTGTTGAGAAGTTTTATGCCGTTTCGAATTCCAGTGGAATTGATATTGATGATAAAAGAGTGAGCTTTAGGTTCGATAATAAAGGTGGTAGCTCGGAGGATTTGGACGAGGTAGATGATCGAAACTACGAGGGAGATGGTGAAGCAGAGAGTGGAGATGAGGATGTTAATGATAAAGCGGAGAAGAATACGAAGTCAGACAATGATACTCCTGCCCGCGCATCCAAGGGTAGAAAGCGAGATGTGTTTCGACGAGGAATGGGTGCTCCTGATATGGCATACTTTCGATTTCGTACCAGCAATGCTGCCACTAACGGCGGCGCTGCGACCTCTCTCTCTGGTGATGAAGGCACCGGCACTAGTTCTGCCAGAGCATCACGCAATCCGAGGGGACGTCTCAGAAAGTCGAGGTCCAAAAGTGATGCTGAAGTTTTCAAGTTTGATCCTCAGTTTGGAAGAACCTCCGAAGAAAGGGCACTTTCGCCAGTTGCTGCCAGTCGAGATGAAGATGTGATTCACTCTGATACTGATATTGGAACCAGCTCAGCTCTCCAAACACCAAGAGGAGGTCAAACTTCAACCGAGCCATCTTCTGCACAATCCAAAGTCCGCTTGAATTTTATGAAGACCCCTGACTTTTTCCACGCTTCGTCTGGAAACGGCCCTGGTGTTATGCGACGAATATCTCAGTTTAATGAGACCCGGATAAGATCATTTCTTGGTGGCAGACTGGCCAAGAAGAAAGAAGATGAAGTTAATCCCCAAGAGTATGAAAAATCCACCGAACTTGTCAACGAACTCGTGGCAGCGGTACCGTCTGCTATTATTCTTGCGTCTGGTTTCTTGAGGGATGACAGTAATATGAAGAGGTTACCAATCTTAATTGAACAGCTCCGATTCAATATCACGACTATTGGCGATATGAAGTGTAAAATCGATCTAGAGTACGGATCTGGCCCAGCTCGGCTTTCTTGGTCTGTGACCAAAGAATATAAGGAGTTCGCTGCATTGCATCTAAAACTGAAGGCTTTAAAAGTCCAACATACAGTTTTGAATCCTAGAGTTACGAAGAAGATGAAGATTCCAAAATTACCGAAGGCAAGCGATTTCTTCCATCAACAGCCCAGGAGGAGTTCTTCGCGGGGGAGGCTGAACAGCGACTTGGCTCCTGCTGTCACAAGAACTAGTATTTCACACTCCATCTCTTCAGTACAGGAAGATAACGATCTTGATTTGGCTGTGGGAAACATAGTCGGACCAGGGGGCCTTCAAAGTGCAGCACATTCTTTGTTTAGTCGGCTTACAGAAATAGATGAAGATGATGAAGATGAGGAAGACGATGAAGACGAGGAAGAAAATGAAATAGCTCAAAGGCGTGGTTCTAGGATGGGTCGTCAGGCTCCTCCTAAATATGCAAATATAGCAGCAGCTATGAAACCCTATCTGAACAGTCTGCTGAAAAAGTTCAAGTTCCATCCTGATGTTAACAAAGTACTTCAATTTCTCGAATTGTCTAATATGTCAATCAAATTAGCCCCAGAAAGAGCATTCCAAGGAAAAGAAGGCATATTGGCAGTCTATTCATCTGCAGCTTCTCGTGGTTGGCGTGTCAGCCATTGGAAGCCAGCTGACTGGGGGCAAATGGTCCAGCGTCATACTAACAAGTGGTTCCTCGTTCGTCACTCTTATATTCTGTGTGTTGACAGCATTAACTCAACTAATGTGCTTGAAGTTTTCCTTGTTGACAACAATTTTCGGGTCAAAGTATCTTCAAAGACTGGTGAACACAGTGGCGATGAAGCGATAGAAGGAGTTGAAGCAGGCTGGTTAAAGACGGCTACCAGAGTATCCGTTCTAGAGATGGAAAACTGTGAGAGGAGTCTTAGCGTTGCTTCCAGATCCCGGAAAGAAATCCAAAATTGGACTGAGAGCATTAATTCGATGAAGGAACAGACAATTTGGAGTAAGAAACAGAGGTTCAAGAGTTTTGCACCAGTTCGCAAGGATGTGCATGCGCAATGGTTTGTTGATGGCAGGGATTATTTTTGGGCTGTCAGCGAAGCCATCAGCATGGCTCGGGATGTTATTTATATACATGATTGGTGGCTAAGCCCTGAAATGTATATGAGACGTCCTGCCGAAGGAAATCAAGAGTGGAGATTAGATCGTCTTTTGAAGCGTAAAGCGGAAGAAGGCGTCAAAATATTTATTATTGTCTATAGGAATGTTGGCCAAACCATTCCCATCGACTCATCTTACACCAAGCATTCACTGCTCGATTTGCATAAAAATGTTTACGTTATGAGATCACCTAACCAATGGCTTCAGAATACATACTTTTGGGCGCATCATGAAAAGCTATGTTTGGTAGATCATACTGTTGCTTTCTGTGGTGGTATTGATCTTTGTTTTGGAAGATGGGACACCCCAGATCATGTTCTGGTAGACGATTCTGAGGTTCCATTTTACAATGCCGATGAACAACAACACCACCATGGCCACCATCAACACCACGACGGCAAGACCCAAATGTGGCCTGGAAAGGATTACTCAAATCCACGAGTTCACGATTTTTACCAGCTGGACCGTCCTTATGATGATATGTACGACCGGCAGAAGGTTCCTAGGATGCCGTGGCATGATGTCCATATGATGGTGGTTGGACAACCTGCTCGAGATCTGGTTCGGCATTTTGTTCAAAGATGGAATTATCTTATTCGTCAGAAACGTCCGTCTAGAAGAACACCTTTGCTGATCCCACCTCCAGAATTCACCGAAGCCGAATTAAAGCAAAATCATTTGGATGGCACTTTAGAAGTTCAAATTCTTCGTTCATCAGGTCCTTGGTCACTGGGTTTAGAAGAGCCTGAAACGAGTATTCAGAATAGCTATTTAAAGGCCATTGAGACGTCAGAACATTTTGTGTACATTGAGAACCAATTCTTCATTACGTCCACAGTTATTGAGGGAATTCAAATCGAAAACAAAATTGGAGATGCTCTGGTCGAAAGAATATTACGAGCTCACGAGAAGAAAGAGCACTGGCGTGCCGTTATTGTTCTTCCTTTGATGCCTGGATTCGAGAGTGAAGTGGATTTGCCTGAAGGGTCAAGCGTCCGTCTCATCATGAAATGTCAGTATATGTCAATCAGCCGTGGTCCAAATAGTATCTTCCAGAGACTCGAAAGGGTTGGAATATACCCGGAAGATTACATTCAATTCTTCTCTTTACGAAAGTGGGGGAAAATTGGACCCAACAAGAAGCTCGTGACTGAACAGCTTTATCTCCATGGAAAAATCATGATTGTTGATGATCGAACTGCGATTATTGGAAGTGCCAATATCAATGAGCGGTCAATGCGAGGATCTCGAGATTCTGAAATCGCAGCTATGATACGAGATAGTTTTATGATTGATTCGAAAATGGGTGGACAGCCTTATAAAGTTTGTAGGTTTGCACATACCTTGAGAATGCGTCTCATGAGAGAACACCTTGGTATCGACGTTGATCGCGTGGATGTGATTGAGAGAAAGATAGAGGAGGCCATTCAAAATGCTCACGCTGATACGCATACATGGCACCGTGAAGAGCATCCAGTCCCCCCACAAAGAGAGGAGCAGCAGACATTCGATAACATAGAGCTGCATAGTTTTAATCATTCTGCTGGAGTCGATAATACTGGAATCAATGGAAGAAAACCTATCAGCACAGATTCAAGAGTTCAAGAGAATGTGGTACACAAACAGGATGTGGAAGGTCATGGCTATGATGGCATGAAGTCTGGATCCAAGGCAACGTCGCCATTGTCACCTAAGAAAAGTACTCGTGACGAGGGCAGAGATGCCAAACTTGCAAGTTCCATTATCTCAGATATTTTGAAGAAGGAGTCTCTGAATGATATTGATAGTATTAAAGAGAAAGTGTATGAGATGATGGCAGGGTTTAATACGACTGAAATGGATATCAGTGAACAGCAAACTAGTTCTGCTGGTTCATTTGGACAAGCTTCTTTAGATGATGAAGGGGATGAGCCGTCACCAGTAAGCCCTTTCAAGTTTGAAGATCCTCTCGATGCTGAGTTTTACGAGGATGTCTGGCAGGCGGTCGCCCGTAACAACACTCGCATTTTCCGAGAAGTGTTTAGGTGTCAACCAGATGATATGGTAGCTACATGGAGAGATTATAAGGAATTCGTATCATATGGAGAGCGATTCTCGAATTTGCAAGATGCAGCCGCGAATCAACCTCTGTCATCGGCCGAAAGCACTATGCAAGCACATGCTCCCTTTGGTCCACTAGGAAAAGAACCCGCAAGTAGGACTGATGATGGTATATCACCTCCTACTTCTTCAGAGTCTAGGGACAGCAATGAGGGAGAACAACCTACGATTTCTCACTTTGCATCTTCTTCATCAATGAATAATAACACGAGGCGCAGGAAGATAAACAGCGGACGTGGTAGGCGGACATTTTCCTCCAAGGATAAAGTTTATGATTCTGAAACAGCAGAGAAGATACTGTCAGGGATTACTGGACACTTGGTTACTTTCCCTGCAGATTGGCTGTATAGAGAGCTTGAAAGGTAAGTTGCTCAAGTTGTATTTTTTGTTAACAGTGAACTAACATAGTGGAAACTGGTTTTACAATCTGGATAGAATTCCCCCGTTGGAAATTTATGATTGAAAAAATAAGTCCAGGATCGTATTTAGGATGTTTGTTCTATAAATTATTTTTATTCTAGTCTGACATTAACTTGCAAATAACTGGCATAACGCCAGCATATAGAGTGGGACTATTACATTGTCATTCATGCCACTTGTTGCTTCTAGAAGTGCGGTTGAAGCTGATATTGTAATGATGGCTTTGGGTGAAAGGCCCAAATCATATTGGGGAATGTAGAATTGGCACATGAACAAACCAAAACACGCGCCTAACACAAATGCAGTAGAGCCTTCAACAGTTTTTCTCCCAAAAATTTTGAGTCTTCCAAATCTTCGACCAATAGTTGAAGCGCTTGAATCACCGAGACCCAAGCATATGATTCCAGCTGGGGAGTTGGCAAGCATTATTGGTAGCGAAATGCCAATCAACAAGAAAATATGCGAAACAATGACAGGGCCAGAAGTATCGCGATGGTCAGTATAGCTACTCAGAGTTTTATGTATGTACATTCCAATTGGAGGCATTAGAGTAGCCCTCGAAATCTCAAGAAACAGAAACAAAACAAGACATATGCTCATTGCGACAGCCGTAAAATGAGAATCTAGGTTTGGACCAGCAGGCAGGAACATAAGCACAACGCAAATATGCCAAACTTTTCGTCGAAGATCAAGTTGCCACTTAGGCGATAGCTTCATGACCAGTGGTACGACTATAGCCAAAATAATTGTCCAATAAGCCATCATGTAGTAACGGTCAACCGGAGCACTAATGATGGTGAAATCAAGGAACTCAACCAACGTTGAATTATTGCAATACAAAAAAGCACTGAATAAGGCTAGAGCAGTTGGAAAGAAAATAGCCATAATGGACATTGACGTTCTGAACCGTAATGATTCAAAATTAGAAGGTCGCTTATGAAAACCAACTATGGATGACAGTCTGATCAACTCCTTGAAGTAACCGAACGTTGGCAGCAAAGCGACAAAAGGCGTTAAAATAATGCCCTTGACAAAAACGCCTGATTGGGTTACTGGCTCTATCAATGTAACATTAACAAGTAATGAGCTGAACAATGACACTTCAGTTATGGTCAGAGAATTACCACAAGCACCGACCAACACTGAACAGAACTCCCAATACATATCCGGTGCAAAAGTCCACATACCCGTTCTATAATACGAGTCTCCAACAGACGCGCTACCCAAACTCGAAGAAAGCTTTGAGTCCTGACACATCAGAATAGCTGCAATGATCTGGAAAACCAAACCAAAAGATGAAGAGGATCTCGAAAAAGCCACTTGACTGAGTAGCAGACATATTATAAGTGACTGATCAGGCATTGTTGTGATTGATAACAGCACGGGAAATATCCATGTATACAAATCTTGAGGAAATCTACAACGGAACTGGTTTCGCATTACCTCAAGAAGAGATAGCACGATCCATGACGATATTAGCTTCTCTGACAGCCGAGAACTCAGGCTTTCAGTATAGACACATGCTAGGGATGGAACAAGCACAAGAGCAGCCTCGAGTATCTGATTCAGTCGAGACTGATCATCAGGCTCTTGCATAGGCTGAGCAAACTTCTGGCTCGAAACATAGACGATGTCGGCTAAGTCACCCATACTTGTTGCACTTGATCCGCCTGTAGAGCTCGACGTGGAACTAAGACGAGGAGGAGTGCTGAGGTTTCGCTTCAACATGGTCTGCTGTCGTTTCCGCATAAGCACAGACCTCGTGCTTAGATCTTCATCATCCGATTCCATTGACAAGCAAGTACAGCACCAAGTTTAAACCTAGGCTCTACTAGCCATATATTTGTATATATATATTTATGTCCAGCGGTTTTCTGCAGCTGTCACGAAAATCAAACTGCGGCGTGTCATCTCGACTTGCCTCAGCCATGCATGAAGCCAGATAAGGCATGTGGATAATTAAGGTTGCGTTGATGGTCAAAAACTACTGAGTCGACTAGCCGAGGTAAAGTATCAATTTTGATAACAGGTACCAACATTTCTTCATATACCAAATTGTTTTTTATTTCCTTATTTACGCTAATATATGTTAGTGCTAGTATTTTCCTTATTCGTTATCAAGATCTTCTCTTCTGAGACGGTAACTTTCCAGCAGTCAACGCTCCCCCTGAAGCATCCAAAGGCTTCAAAAGGTCAAACGAACAAGTCAGATCCTTCGATACAGACAATACCGCACCCCAGTTACCGAATTCTCCACAGTAATTGGGAGCGGAGAACACAGTGACTAGCTTTCTATGGCCAAAAAATTCATAACCATCTTCTACCACCATATGGCCCCGTGCAATTAAATCAAACCCAAACTTTTTACAGAACTTGTCCAAAACTGATTTTCCAAAGCAGTATGAGACACCACGGTCATTTTCAGACCACTGATAGATGTCAGGATCCGGGTCAGACCACAAAAGGTCGCTCAACAGACCCGAATCTGGCACATCCGTAGGCCGCGTGATATCGTGGATTTCGTCCATGGAATGCAACGAAGGTGATAAACCTCCATGAATGCAAAATATTTTCCCGCCAACTGTGGCTGCAATCGGAAGGGTGTTGAATACATCAACAATCCCCTTCCAAACTTTAACTGAGCACCGCCTTTTGCACTCGTCATAAAATCCATATACTTTAGTGACGCTAGCGGATTCATGATTGCCTCGTAATAAAAAAACATTCTCAGGATGGCGAATCTTGAGACATAAAAGCAACATTATTGTTTCTAGCGACTGTTTCCCACGGTCTACATAGTCACCCAGAAACAAATAGTTCGATTTGGGGGGCATACCACACATGCGAAATATCCGCAGCAGGTCTGTGTATTGTCCATGGATATCTCCCACTATCTTTACGGGAGATCCAAGCTCGAGAAGGACAGGCTGTGACATAAACACTTCAGAAGCCCGGGTACAAATGTGTTTTATTTCATCGGCTGTTAAACAAAAACCTTTGTAGACCTTTTTTTGTGGGGTTTGTCCTGCCGCCACAAGTCTCGTTATAAACTCATTAATGGTACGTTCATGGTGCTTTTTGCTGCGTCCAGAAGACTTTTTAGATCCTGTCGCAGCAGTGTTACCGTTTGCAGTGCTTGCATTATTACCTGCAATGGGTGGAGTTGGTGGCGATGACAAGGTGCTGGATGCCGACGACGAGGTCGACAAACCCGAGTTTGAGGAAACCGATGACAATGATGATGACAAAGTTGGAGAGTCCGAAGATCCAGTAACATTTGAACTGGTTGTAGAAACGGTAGTTGTGGCGGTGGTGACCGTGACAATATGTTTGGTCACTTCAGGCTTTAATGATGAAGCTATAGCTATTGGAGCTGGGCTTTTGGCCAAATTTGAAGTATGGTTGTCATTTTTAGCACTACCAGTATTAACAACAGGCAGTGCGCTAGGCGGCAAAGACAGCGAGTCAGCTCGACGGTGTCGAGACTGACGGTTGTTAACTTCCAATAAAAGTGGAGAAACACTATCAGAAGCACTGTCAGCTGAGCTTACCTGAGCAGACAAAGACTGCTTTTGAGATATGGCAGATTTATTCCTGTCAATCGAAGAATCTGCAGTTTCGTTTTTGATGGTTGACTTCTTCTTCTTCTCCTGCGGTCGAGACATGTTAGTAATGGTTGTTGTTGAAGAGTCTCGAGAGACAACCGCACCTTTACCGGATGAACTAGAACCAGAAGGCTCAGAAAAAGCAGGAGAAGAAGATGAAGGCGTAGAATGTTGAGTCGTTAAATCGTTACTTTCATCATGTCGTTTGTAGTTACGTATCCCACTACTATTACCACTAGGATCGTCGTCGCCGCCGTCCGGAGAGCCGGTAGTCAGCGCCGACGAGGATGATCCTGCAGTTGTCAGAGAGTTCGTATTAATGGCAGCATTTTTAGACGGCGAATTTCCCATCAGTGATCCAAAGTAGTTGCTGTGATGTTAAATGAAGTCGGAGATGATAGGAGAACAAGAGAAAAGCAATACCGATCCTGTCCGGAGTGGTATATGCCGGGTAAGGGGACTAATAGCAAAGATGAGATGAGGGAGGGGAAGTGCCAGATCGGGGTTGGAGAGGAGAGGGTTTAGCTAACAAAAAACACTATTTCTATGTAAAAAGCAATGAGAATACAACCATTGCGATTGTTTTCATTCTTCTGGGAATTCAAATTATCTGAAGCTGCAATGGAAACTCGATGAATTTATTGCACAAGTTGAATCTGTAACGTTTTCAGCCTTGAAGAGACACTAGAACAGTCTTTAGCTGCGTACAATATTTAGAAGACACATGACAGGAATACTTCGATCGAGTGAGACATCACCCAGAAACTGAAACAACCGGAGGGGGGTATTCCACAATCGACCTGTTCCCTTATTCTTCTACCTACGTTGCTTCACAAACAGATAGCAGTGCTTTGCTTTTGTGTACTCTATCATGTACGTTTTATAAGCTCACTAACGTGCCTGCATATGCATATTAAGCTATTGATCTACGCATTCGATCCCACGATTATGCGCTATTGCAAGTGGTATTAAATGCCCAACATCATCAAATTTTACACATATCGAATACAATAGGAACATTTACAAGCAAGCATTGTTGATTGGTTCAATGCTTGAAGACTCAATCCAGTTATTTTTTATTGGTGAGACATGATACACTATGTCCACCCAATTGACCCCACCATTGAGGCATACCAAGTGAGAAAATTTGAATTCACAAAATGTTAAAGTTGTTCTTCCATTTTCAACCATTTCATTCAAGCGTTTCACAATTCAGTGTAAACTGCTATTTTAACTCTATACAGCTGTAAGCTGCTTCAACTTTAGCCCACTGACTGCTCTGCTTGACTGCTAAGCTTGATGGGATAGCCAGTGCCTTACCCTGATGTTTTTCAAGTTTACACAGCAAACTGGTTGACATCCACAATGTCATCAGAGGAGGATCCGTTCGCTCACAACAGTACTGAACGTCTGGATAGACCAAGTGACTATGTATTTCGCCAGGCACGAAAGTCCAGGCAGGGCCAATCGGATCTAGAGGCCACTGAAATCACCAAAACTCTTTATGTAGGCAATCTGTAAGTTGATTTAGAAGCTAAAGAATTGAGGTGAAAAGCAGCCTCTTGAGGAATTGATGACTAACTTGAAGCTCCTTTTATACTTCTGAAGAACAATTATTCGAGCTATTCTCCAAAGCCGGCAATGTAGACCGTATAATTATGGGTCTGGACAGGTTCAACAAGACTCCATGTGGGTTCTGTTTTGTTATTTATGAAACTCATGAGATGGCATTATCGGCTGTCAAGTACCTGGGAGAGTCAAAGCTTGACGACCGTAAAATTAAGATTGATTTAGACCCTGGGTTTATCGATGGTCGTCAATATGGCCGAGGAAGCAGTGGAGGCCAAGTTCGAGATGAGTTTAGAGATGATTATGATCCTGGCCGTGGAGGCTATGGTAAAAAATTCCAGTCATATGGCGACCAACAATAATGTACTTTTATTAATGTATCTGTGGCTTGCTGATAACCATCAAGATCCTATTATAGTTGATTGTTATATAGGCAATGCAATGTATAGAGATTTCACACCATCATGTGCCGTAAGTTATGGCTATGACTTTGTTATTAGAAGTGCATACAACATGAGTGCAGATAATGTATTAAAACAGATAACGTTGGGGTCGCAGAAATCACGCATAAAGACGGACTCTGCGGGGAGCATGCGTGTTGCCATTGTAATTGCTGTCGCACAGTCTTGTCGAAAGCAGCAAAAATGGCTGAGGAATTAATCAAAACATGAACACATCAAATAGTTTCTTACTAGTGGATTCGCACATGTTTGAAACAGTGTCCAGCAAAGAAGAGAGGATAGTTTACAACTACCACGGATAAGAAAGACTTTCGTACTATTAATATATCAGTTGACTGTGACACGAACCTACCATAAAGAGAAGCCTTCACATTGCTATTGATGCCAATAAGAGTAAAGAGTAACGAACATTCTTGACTGATAGATGATCACCTAATTATGAGTATTTCCAAATGAATAGAACGTGAAAAATAAGATAAAAGAAGACCAAGAAGAGTAAGGCACGCCTAGAGAAAAGTATGGTGGTTGACGTTGAAACGAATCTTAATGTACTTCTCCATCGCCAGTATTCAGCTACAATGTCATACTACTGTATAAATTCGGGTGTAAATGGTATCGTGGTAACAATATTCGGTGCGTTTCATTACTTGGGTGCCTATTTATTGAGACAGTATTATATCTCAATATATGATCCTCGTCTCAGCAAAGTTTCTATTAGTGTTGACTCCAATACAAAGCTGATACACAAACAATTAATGTAAGACTGATTAGTTGGTACAGAGTGATGACACAGGGGACTCACAGAATCCTTTTAGGTACTATAGTTAACAAAACCTGAAAATTAAGTGCTACTCAAACTTCGATTATCTCTCCAAATCTACCTCGTCATAAGCGCAGATCGCTGTTAGAGAATGGGTCATGGTATATAAAGGTTTATAATAACACAGTGAAAGGGGAGGCCCATTTATTGTACTAGTAAAAGCACGCCAAAAATTAAGGTTTTTCACACCGCCCGTGACTTTGGGCGCCCACTTTTCATGAGAACGAGGAAACTCCTGCTGTCCAGACAAGAGTTAATAGCGAGACCGAACTATAGAAAGGATAGTATCAATAGGTAGAACCATTATCCGAACTTCTTTATGATCTTACATAGAGGTATCGCATGCTTGAATTGAGAAAACTCTGCTAAAATAAACTAACGCTTCATTAACTGTCTAGTTGCAAAAAGACCTTTCATACTACTTAATTAATAGCTATACATATTAAATGATAGTGACATAGAGTGTTGGCAAATTAATGGGGTGGAAAACTGGCTTGCCGGTGGATCTTGTCGTACACCAACACCATATGTGGCTCCACGACCGTTGGGCTGCTTAATCTGAAGTAGGCGTTGCGAACATCGTGACGCACTAGTCCATTTCCAGACAACTGCAGGAGATTATAACCCTAAGCGCCCATGCAGGCCTAGGGTTTTCTAATTGGGATGCATGAGTGCCAAGAAAATAACTTTCGTCTGCTTCTTTCTTTCTTCTGACGCATATTTGGATTGAAGGCTCAACGCATCATTGATCGGCCAGAGCAACCGTATCCAGTGGACTGACAAGTGACAAAAAATGTGACATAGATATGCGATTCTGACGGGGCGAGCTATCATAGAGTGGACAGACATGTTAGTTGATGAGTGCAAGTATGTACTCATATTTCTTTTTGTTGTAATTACATTGGTGGCGCACCGCATCATAGGAATTGCTTATTCCTGCGCATGCACTAAAACTTGTCCCGCATTCAGTGAAGTAGTGAATCGCTCCATCTCGAGCATAACCGGAACATTGCGCTCAACATCTGTTTATTTTTCTCACCTGATATCGTATCAATCTGCAGCTCATGTCAGCTTCGATCAACACATAAAATATTTTTGTTTTTTCCTCTAGTCACATTGAGTATTTGCTCCCGATTCAGGTCCCAGTGAGGACGACGACGCATCCGTGGCTATGTACATTTCAGTGTCAATCATTTTTCATAAAGTTGGCGCACACGCTGATTACAGAAGCTAATAAGGGGTATAAGTTGCGAAATTAGGAGACGGCATGAAAATGGCTGTATCTGGCAACAGTGAGGGCGGCTAGCTGCCGAAATCCTTGTACTGTGCAGTGCAGCACAGGTGACCGTTGGGAACCGTTGGCATCATCGCCTACGGTAGTTATTTATTCTCGGCGCACTTATAGGATATATATTTACTTCTTATTGGCACTAATCTAAGCCAATGCGGTTAAATCTTATATCCTTTATTTTCTGCTTTCTTTGTTGTATACTCTTTGTTGCCCCAGTTTTCGTCCTCGACTGCTACTAGGAGCCACCGGTTTTTCTGCACCACAAAATTGAAGGCGACTAACAGTTACGCTAGATTGTGCAAGGAAGCAAGTGGCACTAAACTGCGATACGTGTTATTCGAGCTCATGCAACCATTCTTGCACATATGTCTATTGAAATAATGCATATTATAAATGCCAAATCTTCGGTAGAAAGGATGACTTTGATTGTATCCATTATATCCGAATCTTTCACACTATAGATACCCATTTACCAGCACTTATAATAGACAGCTTCTGAACTAACCATAAAATGCAACAATATTTATTTGCTCACGCTCTTGGAAATACCACGACAGTTCCTCAATTCTTGTGCTAATTATTGTTACGATTGGTATTTTTTGGCTACTGAATTGAAACTTCTAACTACAAAGTACTTGGTAGGTAAGAACACATCGATCTTGCGAGTTGTGGTTCATTTCCAGTCATGGATATGAAGACCATCTCGTGTTTATTTTGGTGTTCAGCTCTGAAACGATGTCTGGCAACTCCATTAATGAGCAGCAAGCTTAACCGACTGTAATTGCGAGCTTGGACAATGTAGCACAAGTTGTTTGACCAAAGTTCATATTTATAATGGTTCCTAGTGTGAAACTGTTTGAGGTCAAGCCGATACTACCAAAGTAACCTCAAAATACCTTCAAGATATCTAAAAAATTCCGATAAATACCCGAAGAAATATATCAACACACGTTCCTAACTTTATCATTGATGCCGTAATTCAGACTTCAAGCTCAAATAGTTGAAACATTCAACTTCGATGAGCTTGTAAGCATTCTGAAACCAAATTAATGCCGGATATCCGAGTGTAAGCTGCTCAGACCAAGGTATTTTTCGAGCACTGGACGAAGTTCGAATGAAATTTAGAGGCAATATAAAAGGGAAATGGCTTGTTGAACTTTTCCTTCTATTGACTTGGTCATGTATTATTAAGATTCCAGCAAATGCGCCGACTTGATTGTAAGGGATTAGTCTAAACCAAGCTGAACAAATCTAGTTGATCCAACATAGAATGAATATCTTTGACTCATTTACCATTCTACCAAGACACGTAACCAGTTGGAACCTTACTATTCCCTCAACCAATTCTTGGAGTTCGGAGACTCCTAAGCCATATCAGAGATAAGGAAATACGTTGGAGTCATCCATCAAAAACACTTGAACATCGTAACATCGTATCATGCATTTATACATACCATTTACACTTGTTTATAATAATACACAAAAGCACCTTGATAATTTCCAAGGCAGGATAAATAATATGGTTTCATCGAATCATCACAGAGAAAATCAACATTTACTTAGGGGTTTCGAGCATCAGGCGTAGTCAGTGGGGTGTGCTTATAAATAGCTGGCACCCTACGACGCCGAGCATTGATGAACCAATTGGACACCTGGTTCAATGAGAGACCAGTCTGCTTCATAAGCTCGAGTTTTTCAGACTCCGTTGGATACGGGTAGTGAATATGAGCAGAAAGCCAGTTGCGCAGGATGTCAGTCACAGCTCTAGGAAGGTTCCCTCTTCGCTTGAGAGGAGCTGTATAAGGGGAAGTTGCAATAGTTGGAGACCCAACTAGTTGTTTGTTCGGAGAATCAGACGGACTTGGCGTACTGTTATGCATAGACAGTCTCCTGTCTAATCCACTAGAAGTAGCTTCCGATGCATCAAGAAGTGCCTGAAGCGATCCAGTGCGCTTATACGGCAACCCACTGTGTGGATTGTGCTCCATTTTAACTTCTCTATATAATGGGCCACCAGGAGGAGGCAAAAGAGGTTGATGCTGCTGATGAAGAGGGAAATGCTGTGGTGGTGGTTGCTGCATCCCAGGAGGCAGTGGTTGAAGAGGCCCAGACAGATGTTGCAGAGGAGGAGGAGGGCCATATGATGGTTGAGCATAACCTCCTCTTGGTGAATATTGAGGCTGTTGCTGATGGATCATAGCACCTGGAGGGGGCGGCAATTGCATCTGTTGGCCCATGGGAGGCTGGTGCAAAGGCATTTGTCCTCCCATCTGCTGTTGTGGCATCGGCGGTTGGTGCTGGTGCTGATGGTGCTGATGTTGCTGGATGTGATGTTGCCCTTGAGGGAGCTGTCCATGGGCATCAGGACCTGGCATCATAGGCTGGCCATGAAGCGGCTGTTGGGGCCAGTTGTAATTTGGCGATGCACCAGGATGACCAGGTCTAGTTTGAGGCACTGGTACAGACGGCAATTGCTGTGAAGCAGAAGGTACCGGTACAGGGGCAGGTGAAACCACACCCTGCTGCTGTTGCAAATGTTGCTGTTGCTGTCGCTGATGCTGATGCTGATGCTGTTGCTGGTGCTGAGGCGGCAGTTGTTGTTGCTGCTGTTGTTGTTGTGGAGGGGGTGCAGGTGGTGGTGCCTGTTGCTGGTGCTGTTGTTGTTGCTGCTGTGGGGCCTGTTGATCTAATCGGTCGGCCGAAAATCCAGATATCAGCTCGTGAATAGGCGGCAATCGTACATTCGTAGACTGCTGCCGTGGCTCCAAAGGAGGCTCGCTATTATAGTTGGGCTGCCATGACGAGGCAGCCGGCGTAGGTGCCGTAGTTGCACTCATTGTGCCAATTGGCGCAGCCGGGGCAGTTGGTGGACGGTAGATAGAAGAACTTGGATCAGAAGAATCTCTTGAAGACGACAGTGAAGGTCGGTCCGAATTGGACATGGACACTTCTCACTTCTTTCTTCCGAGTACTGATTAGTCCCAAAAAAGCACGATTCTCAGCTCACCTGGAAACCAATTGCACAACTATGACAGTTTCTTTTTTTGTTGTTTTTGTACTTCTCCAACGAAAATTCACACTATCAATCCACTCGCGGTTATTTGCAGTAGACAGAGAAAGCTCAATGTTTTCGTACTAGCAGTTGTATATATGTAATGTAAGCACTCAGTAATCAATCAATGACGATCCTTAAATGGGAAAATTTAACTGATCTTAGAAACTATAGCGCAATATCATTATGATACAACCAGCAGACGTTTAACAAAAGAAACTTTCAAATCCAGTTTCTAATTGGCGATGTGGCCTCAGTAATACGAACTATGGTGGTCAAGTGAGGGGCAAAGTCGGTTGTGCGCTTTGCAGAGGGGACTACCGGGGAAAACACACTAGGAAACAGAGAGCCGAACCAAAGAGGGGCCACCAAAAACGACAAAACTAAAGGATTGTAAGGCCACGTCAAGAATCAACCCAAGTCACTGTAAATGAACAAGGATTTACGTCCAAAGATATACTACAATCCAAACGACGCAAATTGTATGTCTGCCGAGTCAGGTGTCAAAACTGCCACTAATTCATGTATATATATGTGCCCACCAAGCCAAATTCGTAGCGGGCCCTTGGATGGCTCGTTGCTTTTGATGGGCCCAAACGCAGCCATGATCGCTGTAGGCAGGATGTATGTCAAATTGCTTTTGTTGTAAGCAGGCTTTGCTTTTTGTTAGGTGCTTGGGGAGGTGGTCATCTTTTTTGTGTTTTAATTTGTTTTTTTTTTGGCAGGGTTTGTTTTTCTTGGGTGCAATACACCAATAATTGCTTTTATGATCGGCCAGAATTGCTTTTTGTTTTTGGGTTGATGGGTGTGTTCCATACAGTGCCTAGGTGATAACCCACATGCATCGTATCCGTATGATCACATAATGCGGGCCGGCTGTGAACGGCGGGCAGTAGGCGTTGAACGATCCGCGTGCGCGCATCTGGTGAGCAAAAAGCACCAGACTTGATTAACCGCCCTATCCACCTAGTAGGTGATAGTCAGGGCAACCCAAACAGTGATGAGTTAGTCAGCGATTGGCATGTTTGAGCGCATTGTCAGCCCCATGACAGCCTCTCCTTGGCGCGTTACACTGGCAACAGTTAGAGTTAGATAGACTTTTTTCTGTGGTTTACCCCTGTAAGTTCGATTATTCTCTTTTGTTAACTTTATAAATTATACCCGACTAATGTACTCGGATTATATAACATATAATAATTATGAAAACAATCCTCTTCTCGGTAGCATTTTGTTCCAGTCTCCTGCTGCCCCCACAGCAAACTCCGGCGGCCACTGGAACTTCAGCACTATGCCCAACGGGATTTAGTATGACCACAAACCCAGGCAAATTCGGCAACACATACTAATTCCGGTTTTGGCCAATTCATTCATTCTTTTCTGGATAGCCCGGTACCCCTCTTTGCATAAGCCCATCAGCATATTTTTTACTCCGCGGCCGACACCCACGCACTGATAGCCTGCGCACACGCATCTGACAGATGTTAAATAGAGTGGTTATCTTGGTATTATTACTCGCAGTCTAAACAAATATATATTTAGGTTGGTAATTTGGTCACTAACTTTAATTCCCAATTTTTTGGTAGATGGTATATTTATGTTGAATTATTTATTTATATACAGTGTAGCCAAAAAGATTGTTTGCTGCACAGGGATGAATCCCTGTTTCTGCCGGGATTCATTTCAGGAGACCTTTGCATAACCTTACCTCCAAACATGCCATCTGTAACGGCGGCTGCACTCCGCACAACGCTCAGTTAGGGAGCATGACTGTAAGGTCAGGGCACCCGTCCAACCCTATTGCTCCATGCACCTATGCCAGGGAAGAAGAGGCATGGGGAACCAACCATACACAATAATGGTACGCTAGAGGGGGTTGGAAAAGGGATGCCGCGGGTTGTGCTTTGTAGGACGAGGAGGGCCCACCGGAACTTGCCATATAGGGTATAGCTGATGTCCACACCTGCATTAGTTACCGCGCTTGTCTCAAACTGGCCAGCTTACCCCACCAGCCACGTCTGTTACTCTGTACAGAGCCCACTTAAAATGGTCTTCCATGCCAGCTTCCCTCCCCCTCTCACCCCCGAGTCAGCCGCGTTTTGCATTTGCATTTGCGTTTGCCTTGGTGGTTGCGGTTGAGGTTGCGGTTGCGTTCTTTGTTGCAACAGGCCCAACGGTCATGCAAGTGCAGACAGCATTGGGGGCGGTGATTATCTTATTATAGGCAAACATTTATCGAGTCATCTACACGCGACTACTGGCGATCGACGATCAGCAGCACCGTGTACAGGTACTTCCACCAATAGTTGGAAACGTTAGAATATTGCTGATAAGAGATATCTTTAAATCACCATCTCCCCCAATATATGTGCCCAGTCGCCACCGGTTGCCACCAATACATATGTCACCAGTAACCCGTGGACCCGTCCCCTCCATGTTTCCACCCCTCTAGTCATCAATTTGTTGAGTAGCCAAAATAAGAAAATCACTTGACACCCCCCTGCTACTTGTACTTGTACATGGATTTTATTTTGTTTTTCTTTGCAACGCAATGTGTTTTAGCCTGCCTAATTGGTCTCATATTTGCTTTTTGCCACACTTTATACTAACCAGGAAATTTTGCCTTTGATTGCTACGCATACACGTTGCTTTTTGTGTCGCCTGTAAGAGGTTGCAACGTTATTATTTCCTGCACCTCGATCGATCTGTAGGTTTCTGTCAGTACTGGCGTACAGCTCGGTTACTGGGCAGACGAGGCCCTGAACTTCAGGGACCGCATTACAATTAGCAGTCAAGGGGATGACTTTACCTTTTATTTCTGTGCCAACCACCAACTCACATTCAGTTATATAGACTCCTATTGTCATCAACCACTTATTAAAACTTTTTGTGCTCGGTATTGGCCATGATTTGCAATTATCGCGGTCCAGTACCCCATGTCTTGATGTCTCGATAGAGTTTAGCTGTGCAGAAAAGGGCGGCACCGAAGACGGGCCGCACAAAAAATACAATTCAACCTTTACGAACTGGTTGGCAATCATTAGAAAAGCTCACCACCCCGTTCCCGTTACTGCCAGCCAGGGTATGGTAATTGCACCTTTCTATCTGTCATCTGTCAACCTTAA
Source organism: Sugiyamaella chiloensis (assembly GCA_030578775.1). Classification (NCBI taxonomy): domain Eukaryota; kingdom Fungi; phylum Ascomycota; class Dipodascomycetes; order Dipodascales; family Trichomonascaceae; genus Sugiyamaella; species Sugiyamaella chiloensis. The sequence goes on from JAKTZE010000010.1 coordinate 252,456, forward strand.
CAACCAGCAATTATAAGGCACCGTGATGTTTAGGCGCCAACCAACGCCCAATTAGGGTGTTGCAAGGGCATAAGTCACTTGAATTTAAATGAACCGAAGATCGTTGCATTCTGCACGGTGTTTCTAGCTGTTTTCTGCCGCCTACCGTTCCCGAATCGGCTATGCTCGCTGCTCTAAGCCACCATTGTGCTGCCTGCACTATCACCTGTTGATCTTTGTTTAATCTCAGATATGCGGCTTTTACTCAACCTCGGCTTTTTTCGCATCGTTTGGGGTCTGCATAACCGTTGGGTGATGCTGCTGGTGCTGCCACTGCGGTCGTATACATATACATACTGTACAAAGTATGACCGGCATGGCATCACTAGTCTGACATTTCAGTGACAGCGGGATTAACATTTGCTAGGATGGATCTGGAACAACCACGTAAATGTCATTAAGTAAGCATAGCTGAAGCGGCGGCTACGATGGCAATGCACAACTCAGTTGGTTTTGCCGCGCAGTGAGTGCGTCTGCTACATCTTCCGGTCGTTGTCCTTTTGTTCCGTCCGCTTACGGCTCCGAAACCCACCCAGTATGTCAATGGCAGTTCGGCTTTGCGGCCAAAACACCAGACGGCTGGCCATACGAAAGAGCCTATTTTGTCCCGTAATGTGCTGATAGCCGCATACACATATTGCATACAGGGATACTGTTATCATGCAAAACTCTATTGAATCATTACAAATATTGCATATAGTAGTCATCCAAAGCCTAACGTCTACCTTCTTATTGTAAGCGCCGGACCCTGTAACATCTAATCGGGGGTAGTTGTCGTATAGCCCCGCTGTGAGGGGGTTTCTGATTGCATTTTGTAGCTCTTTTGCGTCATAAGTTTTTGACTTTCCAAAATCTGGATTGATTGTCTTAGTTCAAAAAAAAAACCTCTGCATTGAAGATATTTTCATTAGGATGGGATTATTGTAAGTACTAATTATTGTAGAAAATCCATGGAGATGTAATTGGCTAATTGAGATCGTTGGGAACTCCCATGTCTTGGGATCAAGTGAGAGTTCATACAGAGCATGTTAGACAACACGGTATTGAGCAATTGATCCACATTTACAATGCCAATAAAAGCTCCAAGAACAGCAGCCTACTTTGGGGCGATGAGGTTGAATACATGGTTGTGGATGTGGATGATAAGTGCAAGAAAGCACGACTTTCATTGCGACAAGCCCAGATTTTAGACGATCTTGCGGTTGCTGAGAAGAAAGGTGATCTCAGCGACCACAATGTTTCATTCCACCCTGAATATGGCCGATACATGCTGGAAGCGACGCCTGCTGGCCCATTCACTGGAGACTTTGTTGATCTGTTGAAGGTAGAAGACAATATGGCGGTTCGACGGTCCATTGCAAAGCAACATATGAATGCTAATGAAGAGCCTCTAACTCTAACTTCTTATCCTATGCTGGGTACGCCTGGACAATTCACTGATCCGTACTTTGAACCCACAGGACCAGCATCACGATCATTCTTCTTACCCGATGAGATTATTAATCCTCATGCTCGGTTCCCCACTCTGACCGCCAATATTCGTACTAGAAGAGGATGCAAAGTGGCTATCAATGTACCAATATTTAAGGATACTAATACCCCAAAACCTTTTGTAGATGCCACTATTCCATGGGACAGGAACCTTTATCCAGAAGATGCAAATGCTCGAGATGGTTCTGCTCTCCCAGACCATATCTACATGGATTCGATGGGCTTTGGTATGGGCTGCTGCTGCTTGCAGATCACTTTCCAGGCAACTGATCTTGACGAAGCTCGTAACCTCTATGATCAATTGGCTCCACTTGCGCCTATTATGTTGGCACTCACTGCTGCTTCTCCCGCATATAGAGGATATCTTTCTGATCAGGACGCCAGATGGAATGTGATTGCTGGTTCAGTGGACGATAGGACTGCTGTAGAACGGGGAATAAACGAGCCCACTGCCGGCTCCTACGAAGTACCTAATTTGTCGGGGACCAAAATTCCTAAATCCAGATATGACTCGATCGACTGCTATATTTCAAAGTCCAACCTGAAAAATGAAGGATCAGATTTGTCCCGTCATTATAATGATACAGAGCTTGTAATAAACAAACGGGTAAAGCAGCGACTTTTGGAGGCTGGCTTTGATGATCTTCTAGCTGATCATTTTGCTCATTTGTTCATTCGTGACCCTATTGTCATATTCGAAGAGCTCCTTGACCAAGAGGACGACAAAGTATCCGATCACTTTGAAAATATCCAATCGACCAATTGGCAGACAATACGTTTTAAACCACCTCCACCTGAAGGCAGTGGTTTGCCAATTGGGTGGAGAGTTGAGTTTAGGCCTATGGAGGTTCAACTGACTGACTTTGAAAACGCTGCATTTGCAGTTTTCATTGTCCTATTAACCCGTGTTATTGTTTCTTACAATCTGTCGATGTATATGCCAATTTCACAGGTTGATGATAACATGAAGGTGGCTCATTATCGTGACGCCATCAACGAAAACAAATTTTGGTTTAGAACTAATATTTTCAACAGCTCTGACGACTCTGGTCCTCATTCGGGAGAATATGAAAAGCTCTCCATTAATGATATTATCAACGGCAGTAAGTCGTTTTTGGGATTGATTCCGCTGATCAGACAGTACTTGAAGTCGATGGACGTCGATGTCGATACTTTGTGTCAGTTGGAAAGGTATTTGGGGCTCATTTCGAAACGGGCGAGTGGTGAACTCTGTACTACGGCTGCGTGGATTCGAGACTTTGTAAAATCTCATCCCGATTACAAGTTTGATTCTAAGATATCAGATCAAGTCAATTATGATCTAATGTCCAAGATTACAAGCATAACCAATGGAAAGGGTTGGAATGATCCAAGTGTAAGCAAGCTTCTTGGAGGGTTGTCCAAGCGAGCGTTCTAGATTTGCATAGAGACATAGACTAGCATACTGTACAAAAAATGAAGAAAACTACAATTCGTTAAACATAATATATCCAAGTTTAAGACCGACATGCTCGCATATGATGGCCTTGGCGCTCGCTGGCAGTTGTTCCGCGCGCTGCTAACACCGAGAAGGTTAAAAAATTCTTCAAAGCAAAAACAGATAAATTCTACTAACCAAGTACATCATCCAACAATTAGACTTGCCATTCGCCTACGCCAATATCCCCTTACCATTCAATCCCCTTAGTGTTGATATTATAACGTAATATAAATTAAGCTGTAGTCCATAACTTATACTTAGGAATAACAGTCTAACTGCTGATATCTCATCAACTTTGTCAACCTCGCTGTCCAATACCAAACGAGACAAAAAGCAATACATTCTAGAAATCATGGTTCAATCATCTACGGTATTGATCACTGGAGGATCTGGGTTTCTAGCTCTTCACGTAATTAATGAACTACTAGACCAAGGATACGATGTTGTATTTACAGTACGAAGTCAATCAAAGAGCGACATGGTGATTAAGACGATACAAGGTCCAGGCCATGATAAGACTAAGGTCAAAGCTTCCTTAGTAGCAGACATGCAAGTTCCAACAGCATACGATGAAACATTAAAATTTCATCCCGAGATAAGTTATGTTATACATACTGCTTCTCCATTTGCTATGGCCAGTGATAGTCCTTACGAGGAATTCATCAAACCTGCAGTTGAAGGAACCATCAATATTATCAGGGCAATTAAGAGGTTTGCACCCAATATAAAACATGTAGTGATCACGTCTTCGTGTGTATCACAATATGATTTCAGATTCTCTGGAAACAAGGAAAACACATTTACTGAAACGAGCTGGAATGAGACCGCCCAAGAAGAAGCAATTAAGGAGGGAGGTATGACAGCCTACTGCTTTTCAAAAGCTGAGGCAGAGAGGACATTCTGGAAGTTTATTGAGAACGAAAAACCAAACTTCACTGGTACTGCAATTCTACCCCCATTTATTTTTGGGCCTATACTAGGGGAAGTAAAATCCGTCGAGCAGTTGAATGAGTCCAGTAGATATATCTGCGATGCTGCAAAAGGTAAATTTCCCCAGGGATATGGTAGCTATCAAATCGATGTAAGGGATGTAGCACGAGCTCACGTTCTGGCCTTATCTGAGATAGGAGCAGTAGGACAAAGGTGGTCAACACATGCTGGTAAGTTTACGGTTAAGGATATTATCATTGCGTTCGAAAACATATCCTATTTTAAGGACAAGGACATTGTGTCACAGGATGCTACCATTGACAATAGCGAGACTAAGGACAACTTATTCATCTTGGATAATGCTTTGTCTAATGAACAGATGGGTTCCAACAAAACCTGGAAATTCCGAAGCCTCGAAGAGACTCTTCGAGCATCAATCCAATCATATATTGACCAGAAGTTGTTATAAGCTAATAGTATCAGTTAGATTAGAGTGTTATCAACCAACAAGAGAAAAAATAAAATCAACATTAATTCAATAGGAAGACGGAAGAAGATAGATATTCTGTCGAAAGTTAGCTGGACGCTCCTTAAACGGGTCGAGCCAAGCACCTTTCTGTGCCCCATACGAACCGCACTACAGTAGAACGCACCACTGTGCAGCCCAAAGAACTTAAAAAATAAAAGGTACTATTAATAATACGAATAAGAACAACTCGCGTAACTTAAATTAATCTATAGATATAATAAGTGGATTCGGATGATGGTTTAGCCTAAAATTTTCACTCATTTACCAAAGGCCAAGAAGACGTTTATTTCTCAGTTCAGAATTGAGTCTTGGCGCATCGATAACACGCCAGCTTCCATGTAGGCGTTACCAAGCCCATCCAGATGCAAATAAGGAACAAAAGTAAAAAAGCAAGTCATGCACTTTGTATAACCCAAACTATCGGGCTACATCGAGAGAGGGCGATCAGGCGCCCCAAAAAGAAATGACGCGATGAACTAAAAACGGTGTCAGGAATGAAAAGACATGCAAGATATCCGCTCTACAATTGCTTTTGTCTAGCACCCGTTTTTTGTTTTTTATTTTATTCCGTGATAAATTCTGTTGCCCCTGCTGGTAAAAAAGTCGAAACTAGTTACTTTTTTCTAAATGCCGATAAGCACTACTGTCCACACACAAGAGCAACACTCAAGTAGTTGGAATTTGTCATAGTGCAAGGAACTAAACAGCCATTCAGCCATGTCAAGATCTGTTGAGGGGAGCATACTGGAAAGGACGGGTAGTTTGGTTTGTGAGGTGGAGGGGTGATGAAGTATTGCTTTTTCCTGTCCCCGCACATGAAACATCTACAATGTAATCATTGTGGCCCACTCATTTGAGTCCTTTTAGATGCAGCCTTAGGCTGCACGGGTGATCACAAGCCCAAACCTTTGTACTAGCGACTTGCCAAATCCAGCGATGACAGCTAGACATTTTCTTGGCCGCATGGTGGTGCTGCAGCACCAAAACTGCGCTGTCGACACATTTGAGTCTCACGGCCCCTAAAATGCGCCTTCCTCAGATCGCAAATGCACACCCCTCCTTCCATACCGGTGCCACTGCTATCAAGATTAGGCATCGAAATAATTATGTGTGCTTTAGAAGGGTCAGGGTCATCGTCTCGGGAGATAGACGAATATATCTCCGGCGATCCACGATAAGATAATAAATATACCATCAGTAAATATGTGCCAATCCATGCTTCCTAGTCTGGTGACCATCGGATGCAACAAAAATAAGGGAGGGACTTCGGCGTTTCTTTTCTTGGTCCATGCTAGACCCAATAGGGTCCCGCCTAGCCCGGGGCCACTGGCGCCTATTCTGCGCTATCTCCAGAGTCTACAGGCACAGGTACAGGCACGTATACCCGCCTTGGTGGTGCAGTATTTCTTGATACTTTACCCTAAGGGAGCAATCCCCTGTAACCAACAAAAAAAGAAATATATGCTCCCGAAAAAAGAAACGTTGCATGTATTCTCCATGCTGCTACAGTATGTATGAACCATGTTATAAAACCGTTGCTGCACATGTGCTTTGTGAAACGCCAAGTGCATCGGAGATCATACTTGCATTGTATGCTGACAACAATAATGGCGCAGCACTGATAATTGTCGGTGCCATGCGTTAAGCAAAGTTCTTTGTTGATACACATGTCAAGCAGACTGATACTGTACAATGGTTATAATTGATAGTTAATTGTTTGTTTTCAGACATGACATGCAATCATACGACTGACAGACTGCTAGCTGCTCTAAGTCATGTACTGTACTGTATGTCGCCTTGGCTTCCAGAAGGAATGCATTGTCTTACTGTATAACATTAGGAAAGCCGCGATAAAGTCATAGTTCTTCTCTAACAAGGGAAGTGCTACATTGACAATAGTGTTCAATTGTCTCATCGTGATTTACGAGGACAGACCGATCGAGCATTTGCCGATGAGAGCATATCCGATGATAGCACGGGCCTGTTAGAACTCCTGCGGCAGCTCATTTCACTTAAATTGTCAATTGCAGTGATGCTCCGTAAAGATATGTGAGGCGCGAAATTGAGGCCGCGTGTGCAGCGGCGCCGATGTTTGATGATGGATCTAACCGACGTGTGCAGTGCGCGATATCAACCCATGCCCAAGGATATGCCCATACCCACCATCATTGTGATACACCCCCCACCATACACAGGTAGAATAGACTTTGTAACATTTTCTTGTATAAAAAACATTGTTATGCCACAGAGGAGGTCTGGCCGAGCCAAATCTGTGCCAGAAGATGGGTCTGGTTTAGATGCTCCTGCACATTTGGCAGGCCCTGGACGTCGTTCTCGTCGACGTGCTAATGAAGATGAGAACACTGCTGATGACATTGGCGACGATGACAGTAACGAAGCTTCAGTCAAAAGTGAGACAGCTGAAGATGATACTGATCGAGGTGTTAGTACGAGACGGCAAACTCGAAAAGTCAGAGCATTGGCCGAAGAGGGCAATGAACACAAGCTGAATGGTACTGCTAGTGATCAAGCTGTCGACAATTTAGACCACGACAATGAGGAACTGCCAGATGTACCAGAAGAACTAGAAGCGGATGGCAATGAGCCGGAAGAAGATGAAGAAGAGGAAGCATTTGAAGAAGAGGCTGGAGGAGGCGAGGTCACAAGGTGTATTTGTGGCCATCAGGAGCTCCAGACTCAGAGGATCAGTAAAAACAAAAATAGCGGTATTGACCCGGGCCTGTTCATCCAATGTGATCATTGCCAAGTTTGGCAGCACGGATTCTGTGTGGGATTCTCATCTGAAGATGAGGTTCCTGATGTGTATTATTGTGAAAATTGTAAACCAGAATTGCATGTGATAGTTGTTAGGCCCTGGGGTAAAACTTCCAGCTATGTTCCTACCACTGAAAAGCTAAAAGCCGAGGAGGAGGGTGTGGAGGAGGGGGATGAGGAGGCCGAAGAGGAAGGCGTGGAAGATGGTTCCCTTGAACATCCAGCACATCACTTGAGAAAGCCCAAGAGTCGTGAAAGAAGCGAATCTGAAGAACTTAATGACAGCAAGCGGAATTCGACTACTACCGGTACTAGAAGGTCTGCTCGAGGGCAGACCCCACGTGGTATGACTAAAGAAGAAGCGGCCAACCATCGTCGTCGCACCTTGAACTCATCTCGTGATGCTGATTATGAGGAGACGCTGAAAAGAGTGCTTCAAGAGTCTGCCCAGGACGCTGGCGTCGACGATAAAAAGCAGGACTATGATGCAATTGATAACAATGGCAAGCCGACACGAAGCCATAGACGATCAGCTGGAAACAATTCATCTCGAGACGATGCTACGGGCGCCACTATGTCTTCAGAAGATCATAACGGTTCTGCACCGACTCCCAAAAGGCGGACCAACAATGTAGATGCCAGAGCCTCAAAGCAAAGTCCATCTAAACGGCCATTGACTGCTGAAGACGGTGGATCTGCACCAGGAACGCCGCCTGGCGATGGTTCGAAACGGAAGAGGCAAAGAGGCCCCAAGGCTCGAGCTAACGATCAGTCTAGAACTGGAGGCTCCAATAGCTCAAGCATTCTTTCGACACCCCTCGGTAAACATCGATCCAAACCCCGGATACCTCAGCCAAGATCTACTATGACAGATATGCGAAAAAGAGTTGCTGCAATCTTGGAGTTTCTGGGAAGAACACAGGTGGATTTGGATTTGGAGAAGAAGGACAGAGAGCTGTTACTGGAGGCACGCAACGACCGATACGACAAGCTCAATGGGACCAAGGCCGCCGATCACGAGGTCAAGTTCAAAGGTCTTTTTGAATTGCATGACTCCAATATCGAGCAAATGAACGTCTTGACAAACAAGCTTATTGCATGGGAGGAACAGTTTGGCCAGTATACTGAAACCAGCTAGCTAAACTTTTATTTATAGTGATTCCTTTATCTTTTTTTCCTCTTAATAATGACTGTCATGATCACTGAATATTATATATATATATATATGTATGTGTATATGCTGCACCGTAGTTAGGAGTGACAAAAACTAATTATTAGTGGATTCTGGATGCCAGACGTCCTGAAGCACTATCAGGGACTCGAGATGGCCACCGCGACCCGGCATCTTCAATATCTTGTAGAAATGAAGTCGAATTATGAACAGAAGTACCACCAAGAATGATACGAACCCCCTTATTAGTGGCATTTAATTCAGCTACAAGCCGACCCTCTTCATAAGTAGTCCCCCCCACTATAAATACAAATACATCTTGCGGTTTATCGGTATCGTCATTACCAGTCCCCGAAGACATATTTGGTTGAGCCCAACTAGGCAGTGAGCCATCACCCGGATCAAAGAATGGATGTGTTGACTTTTTGAGTTTTCCTTTGAGTAGCGATCCCAGGGTTGATTTGAGAAGAGGTGAATGCTGTGTATAGACATTCTCAACACCTTTCAAGCCCTTGAAACCGCTTTGAGCTCGTGCCAAAAACGAAGTTGATCCGAAAAGATTTTCCTGACGCTGCTGACCACCAGCGTAGGTATTTACTAGAGACCGGACAGCATGTACCTGAGAAGCCATCTCAGGATGCTGAGTACCTAGCAAACCCAGAAGAGCCTCGGTAGAGTTGTTAGAATGGAACTGGTATCGTAAACCGTAAAGCGCAACAAGCCTGAGCTTGGAAGTCGGCCCAACCGAAGATTGAACCAACATCTGCTGGAGATTTTTCAAATCAGTATTATGCGAATCATTGCAAGCTAGGCTTTGTTCCAGTTCTGAAACCTCTAATAAGTTTCCATTAGCAGATACAAGCCTTGATAGTTCACTGACCAGAGTTACGTGCTTGGAGACATTGCCGCTAAGTTTGCGAAACTCGGGGTAGTCTTCAACAAATCTTTTCATATCAGCGATGCTCTCAATTACTGAATTGGACTTTGTGCGAGCTTGATATTGTGAAACATAATCCTTAATGCTGGCTCCAAGGTCACCAAAATTCAGGTACATAGTCTTGGAGAAAAAGTTATCCTGGTCTGACGATAGTACAATCTCCTTCAGATCAGGGCTGATCTCTGGAACATTCTGCAGATCAACTCTGTTATTATTGATGCCCAGTAGTTCATGGACCATAGCTTGATAGGTCCAAGGGGTGAGCAATGGAGTAACAGGATCATTGCGACGGTCCAAGATCATCAATATAGGCGGGGTGTCGGATCTTCTAAAATCAAACAACTGATTCTGTTCCTGCTTAATCACGTATGATAACTCGGATGCCAGTTTTTTAGCCATGCCACTATTGCGCTCGTATCGAATCAATGGCTTCTTTTTCATAGACAATAACAGAGCGATAATTCCATCCACCGACCGCAAAAGACTGTCGGCAGCCCACGTATCCGGGCTAGTATCACTGAAAATGCGATTTGAAGGACTTTTTAAATTCAAAGTGAACAGGTCACGGTTGAGAATCAGATAGTCACAAAACATCTCCTGGACCCGAGTAACGATTTCATGGTCATCTCCTTCGGCCAACCGTTCCAAGTAACTTTTCTTGACGATATTGCTAAAGTCTAGTCTGTTAGTATGATCAAAACAAATAGCCGCTACACAATATATCACTTACATAGCTCATAAGACGAATATTTGGGGTTTCTGAGCTCATCTACTAGCCATTGGATTGAATCTCCTGTTGGACGAAGGAAGCAAATACATCTCAGATGGCGCATTTTGTCCCTGGCAACATTGTCGATACGGTCAATCAAATATACTTCATGTTTGAGCAATGTGGATTGAGTTGCACACAAGGAGATAATAGCAGTCTTTTGTTAGTCTGTCGCTCATTAGTTCCCTTACCGTTTCTTTATCGAGAAGCAGCACTTTGATCTTTCCTGCTTCATCGTTGACCATCCGGCTCACATAGTTGTGGGAAGTATGGAGGAGATCCATTATGCCAAACAAGAACAACCAGAGTCAGGTAATATAAATATGCCGAGAATTCACTGTGTAACAAGCAGATTGTTTGTTGGTCTTTATAGCTGGCTGTCCAGGAGGCCAAAGTATACAGATGAAGTGATGTGTAGGAACGGCGGCTCGAGAAGTAGTGGTGGTATACAGCTTTACAGTTGAACTGAGTAACAAGAGCCGGTCAGACAGTGGCACAAGCACATATTAAGATGAGAACATTCGAGGGTATATTATGAGAATACACACTGAAATTGATGCGAGTTTGAAAGTATTTGTCTCTATATTGACGAGTCTGGAGGCTAGTATGATCCATACATGTGCCATACATTAGATCGTTGTAAATTGACATGCAAATCATGACATGTCGACAGAACCTGAAGGCTAAAGCAGATAATAACATAAAACACTAGCAATTATCTAATCGATATCTTGTTTCAAGCTAATCCGAAACGAAATTGGTCAAAGACCTAGTGGAGACTAAGTGAGGATTTAATGATTGTCGTATCTGGTGTGGGAAAACCTGTCACTCGTGCATATGCATGCATGGCACAGATCAACTCTAAACCTGACAACGGGCATTTTAAAGCGTATTAAGAACCGTAGCTTCTGATATCAAAAGCAGAAAATCAAAAAGAAAACAAAAACGGCCTAATCAAGATACTCCCGTCCCGGGTTACTCCCACGTTGAAACTTAATATGGCAGCAAAGTTGCTCCAGGAACGAGCATATCAGGGTCTACAATTTCTGAAAGTTGGTGCAAGTGATTCCAAAGGTCTGGAAATCATATTCATAATATATGTAAATAGAGTCACAGTATACCATATACTGGCGTTTAACAAAAGCTTGAATAAGCATGTCGCTGGGCTTTACCGCAGGATGCATAGTACAATAATGTCGGTGACATTGGCTGCGTTGAGGAACGTCCAGATGAAAATCCACTATGAGGACGGGCTGTCGTTGAAGATGGTGAGCTTGTCCTTATATTGGAGAGCAAAGACTGTACAAATGTAGGCTGTTCAGCTACCGCTGTAGTAGACGTAGCAGTAACAGTGGCTTGGGGAGTCCGAGAGGGTGAGTAGTATTACGCGTAGAAACTTTAAAAACCTTATCGAATTCGCCGTATACAAGATGACAGCGCCTTATGTGCAGATATATAAGCTGATTGTATCTGGCGAGGCGAGAATCTGACGCTTTACTCTTAGTTAGTCTGAATAAAACGAATCATGCCGTCATTGGCAGTTGTAGATATCACAGACAGTAGCCAAAAAATGGCAGAAGAATTAGTTGACGCATGCTTTACTATGGGATTTGTTCTTGTCGAGGGATCTAATTTCAATCAAGAAGAGATCACTGCAGCATTTGACTTGCCCAAGAAGCTTTTCTCTTTATCAAGTGAAGGAAAGTCGCCTATTCCAATTAGTCCAAAAAACATGGCTACTCACGCCTTCATCTTGAGGTATTAGATCCTGAAAACCGAGCTAAGGAAAATCCCAAAGAAGAATTCAATTTCAGCGAACTTGTCAATGGCATACCATATGATCGTCTTCCTGAGCGTTTTGAAGAGGATCTTAAACAGCTGGCTAGTTTCGAAGCCAAGCGTCATGCCCTTGCTGTAGATCTGCTTAAATTGTTCGCACAGGGCCTTAAAATCGACCAAGGTGCTGGTTGTGAGAATTGGATCGCCAACTGGCAACAGGCTAGAAATACATCTGGATGTATTCTTCGATTCTTATATTATCACAGACAAAAAGCAATATCCCCAGCACAGGAGATCCGAGCTGGTACTCATACCGATTATGGTACATTGGCTCTGTTGTTTCAAAAGGAAGTTGAAAATGTATTGGAGATTCTTTCGCCAGTTACGAAAGAATGGACTAGAGCCAGCTTTGTGCCTTCAAACACTGCTGGAAGATGCCCGCCTATCATTGTCAATGTTGCGGATCTGTTGGGTTTCTGGACTGCTGGGACTGCTGGTATTCTCAAATCATCAATTCATAAAGTTCGGTTCTTAGCTAAAGCTAAAAGGTTTGCTGAGGACAGATATTCAATGGCGTATTTCTGTCATCCAGAAGAAAGTGCATTTTTAGTTCCTGTCCCGAGTCGTCTCATATCACCAGTTGAAGGTCGTGGCGAAATTATAACTGATTGATGAGGTCATCACTTTTCAAAACCATCTCGATGAACATCTTGCAGGTACATATGCGTAACACGAACCTATGCATGGGCAACAAATGAATGAAAACAAAAACAAACTAGAAAGATAGTTTTCCATTTCATTGCTAAAGTCTTTTTCTTCGAGTCCTTCTTTCAGAAATTGATCCTAAGAATTTCCCTAACATATTATTCTCATTGTTCTGATTATCTAGTTATCTGCTCGCGTCAAAATTTCGCTACAGATTGAACCCTGCCGCATGTTCGCCTGCATCGACTGATTATCCAAAACTCATTCCACATTAAAACGACGGTGGAGCTGATGATAAGCCAAATAATGGATGGAGGTGGTGATGGAGGTGGTATTAGGATTTGTAGTGATTGTGTCGGAGGAGACGATGAAGTTGACCGTGTCGACTATTTCCAACAAGAACCTGAGACTGAAGAAGAGCCATAGTCTCCTAAAGGCCACCCAAAGCTCAGCACTTCTATCAACTTCGAAAAATCGAAGATTTTGTTTGCGTTTGTGCGGTGACAATAATGTGATACGACCGAGTATCAACCAAAAATTGGTCATTGCTACCGAAAATTGTATGAGTAAAACCGATATGATACTCTTAGATAGCACCAGGCCTAAGTCTAGCATTTCCAAGCGAGGTTGCCAGGAGTCACTACACTAATGTGACAACACATCCTCAGTAGCAATTTTGAAATTTCTGAATAGTTCAGCAAGATCAATTTAAATAAGAATTCCTTACAAGACCGAATTCTACTTGGCCTCTAGAATTCGGTCTTGCGTGGATATTTTTATCGCTCAAAATGGAAGCTTCCATGCAATGACCCCATAGTATCGATCTAGATGTGAATGGCAAGACGTTCCTTCATATTGGCTATTTTGGAAGTGTCACAATAGTTTGTAAGCTACGATATTTAAAAGCAAAATATAGGAATCTATCGATTTTATACTGACTAGCCTTGAACAAGATAGTCTGGCCTTCAAATTTATAGTCATATGTTAGGTGTGGCCGTCGATTGTCAATTTCATATGTAAGTTCACACGGCTGACATATCTATCCCCCAATCATGGCCGCACTAATAACGGCGGTTATCCAGTATCAAAACTCTATTCCAAGCCTTAGTACCAACCACATAATATCTAATGTCAACGAGACTACCGTCGACTACAAACTTGGTAGCAAGCGCAGAGAATGGACATCAAAAGCAGCATGTAGTTGCTCGAGGCCATGGAAAGTACGTTCGAACTCCATCTAGTACAAGAATTGCTCGGATGAAGCCTCTAACTGCGGGGTCTCCAGTAAGATCATCGCCGAAGATATCTCCCGTGGTTCGCTCAAAGTCCACAGACAATGTTTCTGCATTTAAATCCGACAAGTCTGATCTGAGAAAATCGGTTATTAGGTCGTCCAAGTCGCAGACAAAGATCCATCACAGACCTCATCATCCAATGACTGGCGTTGGTACCAAAACGACTAGAGCTGCTCCCCAGTTTGATCTCGGAAATGGTGATAATTCCGATGAAGAGGAAGATCCATCGGAGCAGAGAGAGAACAATCTGAGCCAGAGCCAGAGTCAAAGCCAGCAATCCTCCAATCGGACTCAACGGAGTCCGCAAATGCGAGCAGTTAGAAATGCTTCGAGCAAGACTACAAGAAGTCCTCTCAACCAGCATTCAAAGCCCCCACCCGATGATGATTACGAAGATACCGATGACGATGAACCCAATGGCCTCAACAGCCGAACTACGAATGGAGATAGCAATGATGGTCTTGATGATAAAGAAAAGGCTGAGAGAGCTTTAATACCTCAGCTTCTTGCAAAGCCATATGCTCCCACCCAAATTAGTACTGAGACTGTTGTTGCTCGATCAGGGTCAGAAGTGGGTATTGGATCATTGCCTAGATCCAACTCTTATGCTAGTGGTGGTGCAGCTACAAAGTCAAAGTCGGCTTCGAGTGATGGTACTATTGTCGACGATAGATTCCCAGAACCGCAATATTCAAAGGCAGCAGTAGCAACAACCGGCCGAACTAATAGCAACGGAAACTTAGCTAATGGGAGACTATCCCACGATAAGAACCAGTCGAGCACTACTCCCAACAGCCCTCCTAGCGACCCAACTTCAGGATATAATACCCCATTCCCAGTGCATTCATGGGCAGATCTCCAACCATTATCGACACTTAGCAAACAATCGTCAGTTGATCAACCCGCAACCAGAACTCAGCAGAAGATCTGGTTGCAACGTGCTTTTAAAGATGAATATGCACCAGTATCGGACACTGCATTGTTATCGTCCGAGCTTCGACATACTCTTGAACGGGTTACGAAGGAGTATTTCCATATTCGTCGGTTTGGGAACCCTGTAACCGAATCGTTACACCGAATTCGATATGCTCGAAACGCAGGAATCGGGCCTGCAGATGTACCAAAGTCAATAGATAAAGGCAAAGACTGGCATGTTAATGAATTGAGTCAGTCGTTGCCAAAACGAATATCGTCTCTATCCGCAACAACTTTGTCGGCAGACAGTGAGGATTTCCGCAATGTGACAGCCCACACTGCAGCATCTGCTGCCAATGGGTCTGCTCCGTTTATTCTCAACAAGTTATGGTCAGAGGGCTGGATTGATCCTGATGAACCAGAGGTAGTAGGAAGTGATCCTTCTCCATCAATTCAGTCACAGGCTCAGCAGGTACAATCGCAAATGATGGCGGCTAGATCCAGACCTAATGGCGGTGCTATAAAGATCGTCTAGTTGGACGACTTGATGGCATGACTATTTTTTATTATTATTAGTATGTCGTCTGTTTTTAAGCTATTTATTCAACTGGCGGCTTGAAGTTTAATTTCTGCCCCTGGTTATATACATTATTGAGTGCATCTGTGAAGGTTCCTTCACGCTGCAATTGCTGATACTTTTTATACAATTGTAACGCAGTGCGAGCATCTTCAATTGAATCATGATTTCCAGTTTGAACGTCAGCTCCAAGCACACACCAAGCCAAAAACTTTAATGATAACTTCCGCTGCCGGGCCTTGACAAAATATAAGTCTAGCGTATCAATAACCTGAGATTCTGGAACACGGATATTAATAGTCCGGAAGTCATTACCCAGACCGTGACCAACAAAAATGCATCCAAGATTTAGCAACAGCCACAGCCGTTTATAGGCAGTCTGCAGACTGACAAGCCCCCTCTTCGAAAGAAGTGGATCCAGATCACCTGGTTCAATACCTGAAAATTGGGTCAGATAGTCAACAATGGTCCCAGCAGTACAGATATAATCATCAATAAAAGGCACACCTTCTTTTGGACCTTGGCCTCTAACCACTGATACTCTAGCAAGAGATAAAGATCTCGGCTTAAGAATAGACTTGGTTCCATCACTTCGGATCTCTGTCTCTTCTTGTTGCATCATAACAAATTCTGCATCAATAGCGACTAAAGTTCCTGGCGTGGGTGCTTCTTCCAATGTCAATAATTCATACTCCTTGCGCTTCTCTTCACGATTTCCAGCAGAGAAATAGTCCTTATACAGGACAGTTCTATCTAGTCGATTCTTCCATCCACCGTAATCAAAGTCCAAACCAGGTGAATCTTGTTGATATAATAATATCACAGGTGTCTTCCAAGGCGGTCTGAAGTCCAGAGCTTCCTCATGAGATATCTTCTTTACCAAAAAGTCATTGAACAAATACCATTCATTTTCAATGTTCACAACAGCCACCAAATGATTGTCTAAATTGCCGGCTGGGGCTATCTCCACTACCATACCCAATAGATCGTACTTGGTTGGCTTGCGTCCACCCCGCTCTATAGGGGCATTCATAACCACTACACGGTTATCATCATCACGAGCGTAAAATTCTGTTGCAGGCCAGTTTGGTGAAGCCCACACACGGCGGCAATGTTCTCTTCCGAATTCACGCAGATTAATGTTCACATTGAGAAGCTGTGGAAGTCCATGAACGATTCGGGTTGCCGCTAATGGCGTATAGCCCTTGCACACGTCACACCACCCGCTAGTCTTTATCGATCTATCCATATTAGCACTAAGTGTCTTGACAAAGCCTTCAACAACGCCCATGTTGACATCAGTAACAAGATCAATATCCGACATGACACCCTGACGAGGCGCTTCAGCACCACAGTTCAAACATCTAGTAACTGTAGAGGTAGGTATACCTACAATATCCTTCTCGAAAGAACTGCTGCTATTGAATTCGAGTTCATCATGAACAATTTGATCCATTAGGTAACGCCGTAGTGCCTGCACCAAAGCAACTTCGGTATTGGCATTCTTGCTCAGCTCATCAACTACCAGCCCGAGTGCCTTGGCTTGAGGATTGCTACTCAATGCTTTTGCAAAGTTACTAGCCCTACAATGGCGACCATTGGCTTTGTGCAACATATCGAATAAAAATCCCAATTCATTCAGTAACGAGGTGTTTGGAGATTCAGCAGATGATGACACTCGATTCAAAGCGAAATTAAACATGACCTTGGAATATCGATAAAGCTGGATGAGAGCGTTGCAATAAGAATTATCAACCTGCGTCTCTAGACCAGAGTATGGAGTCTTATTATAGAAGTCGAAATCAAAATCATCAACTCCAAACTTGCTATATTTAATTGCAAGTTTTCGATATACCTTTGGGATCTTACCCTTGGAATGGTCCTCAGTTGCATCACCAAAAAGAGCTTCTTCATCATCGACTTCACCCGTCCGCTCTTTTTCGCTAATGAATTTAGGAACGCTAATGGACGAACGGCGTGTAGAATCCAAGGAAACATAGCTTTTGGCAACATTTCGAGCGGGATACTTTGATCGACTGTAAGGTGCATAGTGGACGCCATTAGGTGCCTGCTTTGCAGCGGCCAATACTTCCTGGTCAATCGGTTTGGGTGGCATTCCCAACGAATATACCATATCAGGATTAGACCACGATGATAGTAGCTCATCTTTGTAATATGGCATACCTATTGACGACAGGGGCACTTCAGCATTTTCGGGAGAAAAATGCACATGTGCAGTTGAGGTGTCTTGTGATGTGGGGAAGTCAAAGGGAGTAGAAAACTCATTGAATGCAGGGGATGGGTTGAGAGAGTTGTTCCATAAATGTATGTAACCATCCAGATCAGTTATCGATAAGAAGTCACCAGATGGAGATAATTCTAGTCCAGACACAGCGGAATTTAGAGGGACCTGATGAATAAACACACTAGAAGGGTTTGCAGTATCAAGGAATTGGACCTGACCAGTTTGGGATGCAATGATGCAAAATGTAGACAGCTTTGGATGAATCCTGAGGTACGCAGCACCAGCAGGAAACGGAATTGGTGGAAGAGATTTCATGGCTCTCGTATCAAACACGTTGACCAGAGGATCAGCCATATAACCGTGCTTCCGCAACGAAACTCCGCAAGTCATTATTGTATGTTGACGGCAGTCAATGTCAGATATAGACCCACTATGGGCATTGAATGTCTTTATAACTTGCATCGAATTAGGGTCGACTAGTTGTAGAGCACCAGAGGCTAACCCAACAGCTATTGTGTGACTGTCACGCTTCATTTTGGTGATAGCGCCACCATCATGAGCCACTTTGGACACAACCTCGCCTCTATCTATATTGACACGAGATAGTTCACCAGAAGTGCCTCCCACAACTAATTCAGCAGTGCCTCTAGACCCGTATGCAAAACACATGGTACCAGGCACGTCAACCTGGAGCTTTGGTAGCCCTCGACGAGTATGGAAACGGACGCCAGAAGAAGCAGCAGAAAGAATACCTCGATCATTGGCAATCATATCAGTAATAGGTTCGCCATTGAAGGCCCGAAATCTTGTGTAACGTCCCAACCCGGTCCCATATAACGAACTGACATATCCAGACCCATTGCCAGTCCATAGCAAATCATGGTTGGTGTCGAAGACAACGCTGCTAACACCCGACCCGTTTTGAGCCAGTGGATCAAGCCGGGTGGACGGCGTATTAGGTACGCTTATTGTCTTGTTAGAGTTAGAAATTGACTTTATTCCCAATTGATTTACTCACCTCTCTCCACCCCTCCATGAAGAAGTTAACGATATGCGCTGATAAGACTGTGATATGCCTAAAAGTGGTTGCGCATACAGGGATCACTGGTGGTGGTTACAGGGATGGGTCATTATTGAAATACTGTAGAATAAAATTTATATGTAAGCCATCCTACGAACAGACCCCCGGAATTTGTGCGGCGTCGTTGTACGTTAACTGTGGCGCTAGCATGGATCAAAGTTATTGTGCAGGAGACTCCGCGAGTGCACGTACAAAGCTAGTCAGCAGTCATTTACAGATTAGGAATTGATTGATGGGCGCCACAAAAGCTCCACGGGTCAAAGCCACCCGGGAATGAACATAACCAAGAGTAGTAGATTATTGCGCACCTTGATTTACAACAACAGAGTGTGTTTTCTACATATAAAATAATGTTGAACTAAAACTAGGCACAAGTAATAACAAAACTAAGCATAAGTAATAACAACACTATCAGCATTCTATAGCCGAAATCTGAGACAAGCAAAAAATGCAAAATATACGGAAAAAAGAAAATAGACTAAAATTGAAAAAATTGACTCAACAATTACAAGAAGTTAGTAATTTTTGGATCGTATTGACATAGCCACGGTGATGCGGAGTTTCTGCCCCAATTAAGTGTCATGCCGCATCACAGATTATTAAGCACTTTGTCTTGTAATACGAGGAATCGGAATAGGTACGGGATATAACTTAATTACAGTATTTGCTCTTCCGGGAAATTATAATCAAGGATTTTCTTTTGTATATGACCTTTAGCGAGAGATGAAGAAATATGCACACGTGAAAGAGGGATTCATTGAAGTATACAACTCCATGTTTGGCATGGCAGCTGTCGAGGTAGGTATAACGATCTCGATATTCTTGGGCTACCTTATAGGAGATATCCATGATTCAATCAACCAACAAAAGAACAATCAACTAACCATTAGTTACAATGCGGAGACTTGGCAGGACATGGCACATTGTTGAATGGTACCTCGGGCAAGTTTGTAGGGTCACTATACTTCGATGATGAATCAATGTTGACGGGAACTAGGCTTCAGCTCAACTGCTCGGTGGACAATAAGGTGTTAAATATGGAGTTTGTGGGACCTCACGATCGTAGTTGCAAAGGGGTTTTTGTGACATCAGTACCAGACGACGACAAGCGGTTTAATGGGGTATTTCAATTCGGTAATGAGTAACGTTATTCTCGGCTTGATTTTCATGACAGAGTAATCAAGTATATAGGCCAAATGTATGGCCAAGATATGAATCATGAAATGACCAGTAAACAGTGAACTGAGACAGTTAACAGTGAGTACTAGTGGGCAATCCAAGGAATGTTGTGGATCATGTGAACTAGAAAGACTCGCGACATGATGTCGATATCAACACAATCAGCACAATCAACAAGATAAGATCATGATATCTAAAACGTTAACCCTGATATTAATAACAACGACAACATTTCTTGGTCGTAATGAGCTATATGAGCGGCATATTTAATCTTGTAATCAACCAAACAAACCATGCCTGCCGTATCATCAAAGTTCATCATGCTACAAGTGTGGTGAGATCATCAAGCAATCAATCATCAGATTTTTTATCTTCTCTCTTTACTTGTTCACTTCTAGCCAAAGTAAATATGGAACATCGTTTGTACCATGCTGAACCCAAACAGACTGATAATGTACAGAATGGATATGATAGGGATGGGGACCAGCAGAATCTCCGTGTGCTCTAAAAATGGCATGTTGCTGTAACCCAGGAACGTAATTGTGAAGTAATAGCACAGAGCCACCAGATACAAGGTATTGCCCAGGAACAACGAGATCCAATAGTTCGTTTTAAGCACTGGCAACAGCACAAATTGACCTATGTACAATATCAGCCAGATCAGCAGAAACGAGTTACAATGCACATCAAAACAGTAAGCCCATTCCAGATCTCCCTCTCCTCCAAATGCAGTATGACCTCTCTGGCTCTGTTGCTTGAGAAATCGATTGGCAAACAGCCACCCCACTGTAGCAATTACCACTCCTGTTGCCAAAAAGTCCACCACCACCATATAAACCATGAGCTTTATGATAGATCCCACGGACGGCAAATATGCCAGTCCCCATGCAATTGCTGACAAGCTCAAGAATAGTGACAATAGAATCACAAACGATGGATCATCGCGAGCCCATGTATTTTTAGTTTGCTTGTGGTAGTACAGAGATTTGTATACCTTGCGAGGGGCTATAATCAGGTATACGATTTCCCATATAGCAGTCTCGAAATCCAGTGTAGGCGGTCGGAGAAGCCTTCGCAGGAACCGAGGAATCTTAAATCCCCTGGAATGACTTGGTGTAGGCTGGGCAGGTCGAGGGATCCCCGAGTTTCTCGCTTGGCGAATGTCTGATGACGATACGGGTAGCAGCGATGGGGTTGTTGACCGTCGTGACATTTGTATGATAATTATATGTATATAAATGCCGTGTCTTTATAGTATAGCAGCCAATTCAATTCACAGACCCTATGAATAATATTGCGACACCAATGCCTTAAAGGGTGGTTTGTGCTTTGTTCTGTAATATCTATATATATATAGATATAGATGCTGCAAAAATCCCAGACTATGCCACCTGTAGAGACGTAGAAGTGCAAAATGGTGGTTGTGGTGGGGGTGGATTAGCTGCCGCGTGACATTCACTTTTGGTCTGGATGGAGCGAGATTAGGCTGTTTTCATGGCCAATTTTACAGCCAGAAACATGGAATCTCAAACCCTTCTTTCGAATGATGCTATAGAATCGGATGATTTGCGACACGGTATACGAGCTGGACAAAATGGCACACAAAATAGCGGACAAGATAGCTCACAAGATGCACAAGATGCACAAGATGCACAAGACTGGAGACAAGATGACAGACAAGATAGCGGAGTTAGTGGGGATGAACAGACACCGGACTATGATCACGAGCCTGATTCCATTGGGTGGTTCGTGCTGCTGATAATATGTTGTAGTTCTGTTGGTGGACTAATGTTTGGTTATGATACGGGGGTTATATCTGGAGTTTTGGTTCTGATTCGCAAAGACTTGACTGAATTGACAGAATTCCAACTCGAGGTTATAACTGCTATAACTTCTGCGTTTGCACTTGTGGGCTCATTATTTACAGGATTTGCATCGGATGTATATGGTAGAAAGCCCATGATAGCAGCTGCGTGTTGTGTATTTATAGCAGCAGCAATAGTGATGGCTACTGCAAACTCGTTTGCAATGCTTGTATTTGGAAGAGCTGCAGTTGGCCTGGCAGTAGGTTGTGCTTCAACTACTGTTCCGGTGTATATTGCTGAAATAGCGCCTGCAAAACATCGGGGGAGGCTTGTTACCGTCAATTCGTTATCCACTACTGGGGGACAGGCTTTGGCATACTTGAGTGGGGTATTATTCTTGCCAGTACCTCATGGGTGGAGATATATGCTGGCAATATCAGGGATTCCTCCTGGGTTGTTTTTGCTATGCCTGGGGTTTTTCCCAGAGTCGCCTCGTTACTTGGTTCTTCGAAATAAGACTGCTGAAGCTGCTAAAGTCCTTCATAGTTTATATCCACAAATGACTGAATCGGCTGTTAGTGCATCTATTGATGCTCAATTGCGTGACGCTTCTCAGGCAAAACTGGCACTTGGCCATGAAGATGGTAGTAGCCTGTTACAATCATTCCAACGTCTGTTTACTGTCGCTAATAACTTCCGGGCTTTGGTTGTAGCATGTGGCCTAATGGCATCTCAGCAACTGTGTGGATTCAATTCTTTTATGTATTATTCAGCAACCATCTTTGAGGTTATTGGTTTCAAAAATAGTATAGCGGTAAGCCTTGTGGTGGCCATTACCAACTTTATATTTACTTGGTTTGCTGTGAAATATGTTGATATTATCGGGCGACGGAGAATGCTGCTCGGAACAGTTTGGATTATGGTTATTGCTTTGGTTGTTACGGGCTTTGCATTTGATGGTAATGCATCTACAGAATCGACAAACCGATATGTAGTCGTTGGTTCAACGATAATTTTCGTTGCTTCATATTCATCAGCGCTTGGAAATGTTCCCTGGCAAGCAATTGAGTTCCTTCCATTAGATGTTCGGTCTTTGGGATCCATGATGATCTCTAGCACCAATTGGACTTGTAATTCTATTGTATCGTTGACTTTTCTTAGTTTGCTGAATTCTGTCGGGTCTGCTGGTACTTTTATGCTCTATGCGTTCTTCACTGGTGTTGCATATGTTGGTATCTATTTATTTTATCCAGAGGTGGCTGGAATGTCCCTAGAGGATATCAGCCAAGTATTTAGCAACGGTTATTTACAGATCTAGAACGGATCATATTTATGACGAGAAAATAATAATCGCTCATCGTTTAATAATAGCATTCTATACTACAATTCAGTTCATCGTAAATGGGAAGCAATACTTCCTGGCCAACCTGTAATTCGCTTAACATCCATGTCCTGCTCTTCGTCCAGATCTTCACTATTTAAAGTAGCTTCTAATTCCTTGGCCTTTAAGGCCATTGCTGATGATAGACTACGTACTATCTGGTTCATAAGCCGACGACTGACTCCACTGCCACAAGATGCTAACACCGCTCGAAGATCTCTGACCAAGGATAGCGCACTTCTAGATGACCTGGACGAAGTATCCGCGGAAATCGAATGCAGCAAAAGTAATGCAGCATAATAAAGCATCATATGCACATGTATAGGCACATACCGAAGAGCACCCACAATATCCTTGTCTGTTGTTGATAACTTCAACACATTCTGAGCAGCGGAAACTGCTATAGAATCCGACTCACTGCCATGATTCGACGATGACCCGGTAAGGCATTGCGATAATGCAAGCTCATTCGAGGAATCCTGCTCTTCTCCTAAACGTCCATGAGTTTGTATTTCCCTAATAGAACTTGAATTGATATGCATCATCGCATAGTTATAATGTATAAGGGTGCTTTTCGAAGGCCACGATCCCATTTCTCCAGATGATGGGGACAACAAGCATGTCCATGATACCATCCATTTATCGAGATCAAGATTGGTTTGCCAAGGAATGCCGATAGTTGAGGGCTTGAGCAAATCCCAACCTCTCTCCTGGAATATGCTCTTGACAGCTTGGTTAAACTCAACCTGCGAAACAAGTCTCATATCTGCAAAAGCATCTGCAGACAGCGGACTACCAAACTTATCACTATCTCCAGAAGAGGCAGCTTGCTGCATTTGCTGACTAGTCAACAAGAAAGTCCTCGCTCTTTTAAGCGAAGTATCTTCGCCTGTTATTAATGGCTGTTGATCAAAAGCCAAACTTTGATGACCATCCAAAATATACAAAAGATACCACAGTCGGAGCCGGTTCTTGTCCACAGTCCCATCACTGCTCTTCAGTTGATCAATGCCGGATAGTAAATTCAATCCCAAATTCTTTGCTAATCTCAGCGCAATGGCTGTAAGCATGAAGCTATTTGGCAGCCAAAAGCCAGCAACACACAATGCAATAATAGTGTCAATGGACTCTGCATCAGAATAAATCTGTTTGAAAAGTACCTTTTGAGCCAAGTTGTCAAGTTCCATCTTGAGATGATCGAAAAGGAAGTTCAAGCTTGGATGGTGGATGGCCGCTACAGTACATATGGCAGCAACCAGAATTGGGGATCTCGCCCATACACTTGGCAAAGCCATCTGAGAAACCGGGAATCCAAATAAATACGGTGATATCTTTTCGTGGAAGAATGCAAATAATATTTCTGCTTCTTCAAACGATACTGTTCCATTGTTGCGGATGTCCAGATTTCCTGTTGAAGAAGAAGAAGACTGCAACTGTAACTCTTTAGCAGATGAAGAAGCAGAACCCATATCATTCGGCGGCGAGTCTTCAAATGCAAATAGCTTCTCAAAACCATCATCTTGATCTGTGACATTTTCACCATTAAACATCGAATTATATGCCAGTTCAACTATGGCTCCTTCTTCCGCGCTAGACAGGAAAATAGAAGGTGAATCTTCATCTTCAGCTGAACGGCCACCACGACTACCGCTCACATTAACGAAATCATCCACTAAAACACCAGACTTCAATTCTTCGGATCCCACTGTTGCCGCTGCTGCGTGATTTTCAACTGATTGAGAGCTGGTAATTGCTGGTTGGCCTCCGTTTTGAACAGCATTTGCTTGCGGAGAAGAACCACCAGCTCCATTCTTTAATAACATTAGAATGCTTTGTAAGGTGTTACCGAACTTATCAAGCCTATCTTCAACGCTGGTCATCCATTCAGAATCAGACGCCGAGTTATTTCCATTTGGTACTCGGGTTTCATATATACACTCCAGCCCCTGTTCACCACATCGTTTACACTTGGCTCTATCTTGGCTCTCACACTTGATCTTGGACTTTCGACATGCCCGACATGCTTTCAACACCTTTGGGACCATTTTGACGTTACTTAAAACATTAACATGATATGCTTCTCCTGGTGCTAATGAGCTATCAGAGCCTGAACCGGTACCACCACCAACAACCGACACACGACCTTGACCCTGGCCAATAGATATAGCTTCATGAGATAATGCAGATTGAGAATATGATTGCACTTGGGGACTTGCGCTATTATGCCCAGCAGGCGATAAGCCATTTGAAGATGTAGACCGAGAAGAGTTAGATGGTAGAATATTCACAGGATGAGGCCTGGGTGCTATAGGACTACCAGAGCTTGCTGTCACTGAGTCCTTCAACGACCAAGAACTCGTCAACCCTTCGGGTACAGCCCGTTTATTCTTCACACTGCCTTGGGCTGCAACTGATCTCTTCCGCTTGCCGCCAGATCCTTCAACCTTAACGCTTGGGCTGTTGGGTGACATTATTGTACCTTGTCAAAAATTATAAATTCAAGATCCTCACTGGTCGTCTGGCAGTTTCAGCAACCGAGTCCAAGGCTCAAGATATGGTAGTACAAAAGCTATCCTAACAAACTTATGATGCTTTGTTGGTGGACGCCCTCCGTCCAATAGACTTTTTGATGTTTGCTGCAAATCTACACCGAACTGATCTAAGAAGAATGTTTAGGTCCCCTGACCAACTATATTATATGACACCCGAAAATAAAGTTTCCCGAAACCACTAATAGGCAAAGTAGTAGTGGTGTGTGCAGCAAGAAAAGGTGGGGTAAAAGTAATAAAATGTAATAAGTATTGACAGAGCTTTACGGAGTTGAACCCCGGGGTTTTCCTATTTGGACAAGCCAGTGCCAACCTAGTAAATAGGAAAAAAATAGCCCTACGGGGGGGTCGAACCCCCAACCTTGTGATGACTTTTATCTCTGCGAGTTTTTAAGAGTCACACGCTCTACCGATTGAGCTAGCAAGGCATTTCTTATATACGCACCGATTGTAGGCCCCTTTGAAGGCATGACGAAATAACCCTAACCGGCCGAAGTTTTCAAAAGTGAAAAAATGGGGTACAATGTAAGAAGTTTCAAGTATTGATCTGCTATATAGAATTAAGGACTGAAATATTATGTTATAATAGTGAGATATATTACAGGACCTGCTGGGGTACCGGGAAATCACTGAAGCTGGCACAACTCAACCACAACAATTCCGAGTTCTGATGAGTCTAGCTACTATTGTTTCGACAATTAATTGAGAAAGAACTTATTTAGACAACAGCTATTCATGTTATTAGTTTAGAGTTTCAATGATAAAGTCAGATGGAGTTTAAGTTCTGCATTATATTACATCTTATGGACATAGATACATGGTCTTTTGTTGACTGCAGATGCAGATGCAATGAACCAAACTTTCAAGACATAGTCATTTGGGATATAGTCAGTTGATTATTGAGTCTGAAATTAGTTTGCAGAGCGGTTATAGTGTCACAAAAGTTTCTCAAGTGAGATCTAACACCGTCCTCTCAACATATGATACAGATCATTACCTCCGAACACACGCTTCTCCTCTAATTGTACTAGCAGAATGAAATCGTTTACCGAATCAGAAGCTTTCCGGTACATATGAGACCACAGAACAAATGCATGTTGTTGAATAGGTGGTAATCCGTAGTTATGGGCATTATCAATCACAAGTCCCTCAAGTCCAGCGGATTTGTCG
The DNA here is from genome assembly GCA_030578775.1 of Sugiyamaella chiloensis. NCBI lineage: Eukaryota > Fungi > Ascomycota > Dipodascomycetes > Dipodascales > Trichomonascaceae > Sugiyamaella > Sugiyamaella chiloensis. The sequence continues at coordinate 279,258 of JAKTZE010000010.1, forward strand.
TAGTTTCCATACTTGCCATGACAGTACAATGCAATCATTTGATCCAGATGGTCTGGGACTGACCTCATAGCGACCTCTTTTAGAACTACCTGAGCTTCCTCAAAGCTGTACAGTAACTTCGTCATTGAGCGTACCAGTGGGAGATACAATCAAGCGAACGTGGAGTTGGAACAGTTAACACGAGGCATCCACACGTTCTAAAAATAAGAGGGAAAGACATCTCATCACCCAAGATAATGCATCATGCAAGATATGCATGTCTCAGAAGGAAGGAAAATATGTTCAAAAAGTGGTGCTGAACTATCTTGTGGCTAAAGACTCCGAGTCGCTTGGAACTGCTTTAGAATCAGCTCATGTTGTAGACTAGGTTCCATTGTTGCAGCATACCACGCTATAGCAGCTGGTCAGCGACATTTCACTTCAGGTGTGAATTTAACATAAGCAATAACTGTCGTCTAGTTGTGTGACTTATCAGAATGGACGCCAGGGACGGTGGATATCGATAAAGTGGACTGCATTGCACCAAGGAGTGCATGTCAAAAAAGAAATGCGTTACCCTAAGGTAGCGTTCGAAAACTTGGCCTCGTAAACGGACTACAGCCAGGTAGTAAGAAAAAGTCGTAAAACTTGCCAGAATCTGAAAGTATTATCAGCGAGACATATAAGTTGTCTCTGTGGACTTTGTGTGAGCGATGCTCAACAAACCTTGCTGGTAGCTCTAAATCTGGCAAGTGACACAGTTTATCCCGAACAGAGCGCATATTTGAGCCGTCGGAACTTGTGTCAGACGCATTAGCCACATTAAAGCCACATACAAAAGCCACACTGCGCAGCATAAAGACGCCTAAGAAACATATATAGTGCAATTGTATAGTGATTGGGAGATTGACGTTGGGAGACCATTTCGAAATTGATTGAATAAGACAACATTTGAATAGAGACTCTTTTTGCCACCATTTCACCTTCTGTTTATGGTGGTTTATTTGCTTGGCTGCACTTTGTCTCAAGTGCGGATGATCGCACACCTCGTACTATGTATTGCATGCTAGCGATACGACGTCACACTATGCAACCCAATTAGGGCAGTCAGCCGCACTGACGTACCAAACAATCACGTAACGTTTGATGAGCAATCAAAAACGAATGTGCCACAGTGTCAACAAGCTGCGAGCAACATTCTTGTGATTGTCTAGTTATCAACAAGCCCCGGTTCGGACTGGTTTCGAGTCTAAGTCGCCATTCCACGATCTTTACCCCAACATTAACTAGCGTTCTGCATCCCCGACCCCCACTGGCATTCCCCCGCAATCGACTAACCCTCCCTAACACTATCCCCAACCCATATCAGAAAGGGTATAGACCCGGTTCTGGAACTAGCGTTAACTTATCCTCCACCATCAATTTTATATATTGCTGGTTTGGAAACCCCCTTTGAAGTTTAACTTCGAGTTATTTGAGTGTTGACAGGTTGTACAATTGTTGGTAGACATGATTGGCTGTGCCTTTGCCATTTTCTAGGCTGCTTTAACGATTATCTAATGGACAAAAGCCCAACATTAGACCATTTATTGGCGACGTATATCAGCTCATTTATTAGTAAAGACAAAAAAACCACCAACACTTTGACAGCAAAAAATTCGAACCATGATGAGCAATCCTCATAATCTTGGCAAGCCTGGGTCAGGCTCATTTGTGACCAATGCCAACAGTATAACTATGAATAGTGGAGTAAGCAGCATGGGAGGTGGAGGAGGAGGAGGACCAATTGGCTCGAGTGGGTCTGGTGGGTCTGGTGGACTGCAAAAGGAACGAAAAACGAGGATGCGAAGGCCTTGTGACTACTGTAGAAGACGGAAGATGAGATGTACGATTCTGTCTGACGACCTGTGTGCTCAGTGCAAGAAGATGGGGACTAAATGCACTTTTCTGGTAGATCCTGTTAAGCGCAAGCGCCCTAGTACCCAACAGGCTCCGCCGAGTGATTCTGGAGCTTTAGCCAAGCCTCGTGCCCCTAAACGGGAACCCAATAAAGATATCACTGGCGGAGGAGTTTCCAAGGTTTCGTCAAGTGTGGTGTCTGATGAGGGTTTACCCGCTCTGATTGAAGTTCCGCGATTCGAGCCTCCATCGCATCCCGAGCCAATGTTGGAGGAAGTGGATCCTCCTATGATCCCCGAGGGATACCAATCTGCGGCATTAGTAGGGTTGTCGGGGGACCAGGATCCTTATCTGCTCCAATATTACAATTTCGACCACAACCAAGCATATTCATTTATAAAGCATACGATACGAAGGGTTTCTGACAACCCAGCATTGCCGGTGCAGATGATGGCTTTCAACGATGATAGAGACCGGACTGTCAAACATGAGCAGTCATCCATGAGGGAGCGCATAAACCAACTGGCTGGACGATTTGAAGAGCAGTTACTGGCATTGTATTTCAAGTTTGTGCATCCTACATATCCTATTATCGACAAGATGATCTTCTATAGAGATTACTATTACAACAAGGAAAACATCAACCCGGGTCTGTTGGCAGGTCTTTTAGCATTAAGTTGTGTTTGGTGGAAGTATGACTCGACCTTGTGTGTCAACAGTATTCCCGCGGGATTGGCTGATGAGCTATACAATGAGTGTGCAGCGTCGGTAGATAGGGAAATTAAATATCCCACCTTGTCAACAGTGCAGTCTCTATTATTGTTGTTGCAAAAACGGTTGCTTGTTGAGCAGACATCCGAAACTTATGCGTTGACAGTTGATACATCTCGGTTAGTTGCAATCGTACACAATCTCGGACTGCACCTTGACTGTACCAGCTGGACAATTGCAACTTCTGTTAAACGTCTCAGAAGAAAGCTGTGGGCTACCACAGTGATCATGGAAAAATGGATTGCTGCCAACACTGGGCGGCCATCTTCGTTGGTGGCTTCGAATACCACCAACGGATTTTACGAATCAGACGACCCTTCTGAACAGCTATTTGTTTATCTTGGGCGTCTCACTGGCATATTGGACGGCATTCTTGCGGAGCTATACAGTGTACGCTATGTCGAAGAACAGTATTACAATGCCACTGCTACGCAGGAACGAGTTGACCACTTTTTCTATCTGCTTGATATGTGGCGGAAAGAATTACCAGAGGACTTGAAAGATATGCAGTGCTCACTTCCTGGAGAATTTTGCAGGAATGGTACACTTCATCTGTCTGCATTGACGGTGGAGGCTCTCCTTCATAGACTGCGATTGAGGCCCATATGTTCATCGTTGTCACAATATCCCGTCTATAGAGAGCAGGCTGCAGAGGCTATTCAGAGGGTCATTACGTTTACTATGGAAATCACTCATTCGCATTTACACGCGTTCTGGTATTCTCTAACTCGGCTCAATTTCTCAACCATTGCGCATTTTGTGTTCTTCCACCACATTACTAGTCCAACTCCCCAAGAGTATAGAGATACTCGTGAAACGTTGCGGAAATGGCTATTGGCGCTAAGAGTCCTTAGTCAAGGCTGGGAGGAAGGAACTGGCCTTGCAACTCTACGTATTGATACAGTGTTTTGGTTGGGTAAAGAGCTATTTTCGAATGGAGGCATGGATCACGATGATGAAGACGATCAAACTGGCGGTAGTCAAAGTGGTGGTCATGGACATCATATTGAAAACAATGGGGGATCCCATCATCATATTTCGGAACATGATATAAAACATGAGATGGATCATGGTCCCCAACCATTGCCCGTGACATGGTACGACGATTCCCAGTTGTTGATGGAATCGCATCGAGACTTGGAAATCACCCAGGGAGACGAGGAAGCAATGCTTTTCCTCAATGAAGATATAATGCCACCCCAAGATCAGATTGATCTGTTTATGGCACACGACGTTCCTGATGAAGATGTTTCAAACGTATATTCGGAATATTTTGATGATCGATTTGGTGAATTAGGTTCTTTTACTCAGGAGCTACACGAAGTTTTGGCAACATCCGGAGTTGTCTAACTATACAATGAAACTTATATGTACATGACGAAAATGAATATGATGTTACTGATATATATATATATATATACATACATATCTATTATGTATCTATAATTTACAGACCCCGGTATTTGTCTAGATCCTGAATACTGGTGGCAGTTCCTCCACACACGATAACAACAACAATGGATTCGGGGGTAATAGGTACCAATTTATTGACATGTCCTTGATATACTGCTGCCAGTGATGCACCACAAGCTGGTTCTACCAAGAATTTATGGTCTTCCAAGAACTGTATAGTAGCTTTGATAGCTTCGTCATCGGTGACCAACAATGGCTTTGTAGTCTGAACTTGAGATGCCAGACGAAGAATTTCCTTGGGAATAGAAGAAGCCCCAAGAGTAGTGGCAATTGTATCGATTTTGTCAAGAGTCACCTGTTTTCCCTGAGTCAACGAGTCATGCATAGAAGCAGCTCCCTTCGTTTCAACTGCTATTATAGGAGCATTTTTCCATCCATTCCGTTGCAACCCTTTGATAACTCCAGCACACAACCCTCCGCCTCCAACTGACAAGATTACAGCATCAGGTTCTCGAGGCAATTGTTTCTTGAGTTCATCAACTAATGTTGAATGCCCATCCCAAATGTCTTCCCCATCAAAAGGATGACAGAAGACGGGCTCGACATCACTTGGAAGAGAAGGAATGACCTTTTCAAGCAGATAATCGTTAGCCATGGCCCAATGATCTCCAAATACTATAGTTGAAGCTCCTACAGAATGTAGACGATCAATGACCGATTGCTTGGCAGTATTTGGCACTACCACTGTACATGGACGATTGTGCTGCTTCGCGGCATACGCAGTAGCCAAGCCAGCATTACCTCCAGATGAACTGAAGAAGTGGACTTTATCAGGATTTTTTGACTGTTTGAGCTTCCTGCTGGCCAGGACAGACATTCCTCGAGATTTGAACGACCCACTTGGTTGGGTGTTTTCCAGCTTGAGATACACCTTGCATTTGGCAATATCTGATAAGTATGCCGAAGGGACCAGTGCAGTCTCCACGTATCCGTCTAGAATCTCCATTATTTTCTCAAATCGACGCAAAAATAACCTATTTGCACAATATGGGATGTACAATCCTTTTTATTTGATGACCAATTCTTTGATCCTTTACCTCCGTCTTCTTAGTCCAGGTATTTATCTTGTTCTAGTGCTTGCTAGGGTGCATACAGCTCTGGATATGTTGGATAAATTGGTCAGCAGCGGGTTTATGTCTCCGTGCGATATGGAGGCAATCTCTTTCCAACCGGATTGATCAAATGTCAAACTTCATAGATCAAAGCAAAAACTGCTAGATGATTGGTTCTGCAATTCACTGTCACAAAATCCAGGGGAGCTTCAGCCTCTACCTCTGTTCATCCATTGAGTCGCTCCCTCCACTCTACTATCGATCGTTGGTACAGTATGGCGTGCTAGCGGCTTGCATACCCCAGGTTTTACAAATCGATCAAACTTGACTTCTTACATCAACCTTCAACCTTTGACGTGATCCAAATAAAGCAATGGACAAATTCTTTAGTTCTCACCGAATATATGCAGTAGCAGGAGCTTCAACTAATCCATCAAAGTTCGGGCACAAGGTGTTTGCCTGGTACCATGATAGGAACCTTCCTGTGACTCCTATCAACTTTCGTAAAGAAGAGATTCTTGGAGTGTCCAGTGTTGCCAATATCAAAGAGCTAGAGATTCCTGCGACTGCTACTGATGGAGTAGGATTGAGTGTGGTAACTCCTCCGGCCGTTACTAAGGAATTGGTGGCTGAGATTGCTAAGTTAGACGGTACTGTCAAGGCAATTTGGTTTCAGCCCGACACTTATGATAGTGAGATTGTTGAGGCTGCAAAGAAGGTGGTTCCAACTGTGATTCTTGATTGTATTCTTGTCAAGGGAGATCAGTTTTTGGGATCTCGACTATAACTGTACATAGTAGATGTGAATACTGGAAAGCCCAAAAGTACAAGCTCTAGAGCAGTTGTACTTAATGACAAATAATGCGACCAATACAATACCTCTCGATTACGACAACTGTCTATATAATGAGAAATAATATGACGATTCTTGAACAATATGAAAATTACAAAAAGCAAGTGAATAAGCAAGTAAAAGTAAAGTACAAATTTCTAGAAGATAGAGCATTAAAATCATTTTCATTCATATTTAAGTCATATTAGTCAATACAACATACCCCAATGCAAAGTAATCCTTTCTTATCAATAAATATCATACGCATAATCATAACTTGATCTCTTTAGGCATGAGCTCAAGGCCAGCAGCTTTAATGGCAACAGTATTTCGTCCAACCACATGGGTCTCGAATATTACTTTATTATCGTCCTTCCAGGCAACAATACGAATGGTCTCACCAGGATACACATGGCTTCCAAATCGAACCTTTACATTCTTGAAACTGCCAAACCTTTCCGACAACAGACGACATGAGATTCCCATTGTACACAGGCCATGCAAGATTGGCTTAGTAAACCGGGCAAACGCAGCGACATTAGGATCAATATGAAGGGGGTTATAATCACCAGTAAGTCGGTAAATAGCACCCTGGTCTTCTGAAGTCTTGAATTCGGCCACAAAGTCAGGGTCGCGGCTTGGAGGAGTATTAGCGGCAGTAGCAGCACCTCGATTGTCCAAACTAGTCTTTCCACCGAATCCTCCAGACCCTCGGATGAAGGCAGTAAACACATTATAAAAAATGGGCTCATTTGTTTCCCTGTCGCGAGAAATCATTTCTGTAGATACAACAGCTGCATTGCCTTTATCAGCCATATCAATCACATTGAAGTCAGTGACAAGATTGGCTGAAGTAGGAATAGGCCATTTCTTAATCTCCAGATACTGCTCTCCATGGAGAATATTTCGGTAATCAAAAGAAGGCAATTTGGACCAGATATCGACATGACGTTCCAAATGGCAGCTAAACATTGGCAGAGCACCGAATGAAGCTACTGGAACAAACTTATCGTCATGCTCATAAGTATATTTAAGATCTCTGGAGCTGGCTCCCACACTTAGATTGTACAGGATGACTTGACGGTGGTCATAGTTAAATTTGCCTGCGTTCTTCTTACCACCCAGGTATTTGTCATGGGTGATGGACTGTTCGGTTGACATGGTATATCTATACAAGCCAGTACTCAAGAAAAACCAAAAGAATAATACAATCGACAATCTACAATCAAGCGAAATAGCCGGCCAGCCGATGTTATTTAATAATCGGGTCCTCCCCTCAGATCCATTGCGGTATTACACCCACTATCGGCATACTTAGATCTGGCCATGCATCACAACAGACGGATCCAGCAATACGTCAGGACTATCTTGATGCATCATGCACCCCCCGTGTCGTGCTAACCGTGTTAGGGTGCGGCATGTGTATCAGAATTGCATGGGTGACAACATGGTGGCATCCTGTCAAGATAACGATCCGTTAACCACCCGGCCATATGGGATTCAAAATCCGGTTGTCTGGACGTTTGTTATCAGTTTGGTTGACGACATCAATTATGCTATTAGTGCACTGGAATCTAAGGGGGAATAACGTTTCTCCCGTTGCTGGACTTGCATGCATAATATTATTTTTGCTGCGGAGGACGTGACCTGCAGTCAAATATAAGCTGGACGATATTATTTAGAGCCGGCGCCGTACTTGATCCGACTTCCAAATTGGCAATAAAGGAGAACCGCGTCGTCGATGACTCCAGCCGAGGTTACCACAACATATGATAATATCTGAAACACCAGTCACGAAAAAGTAAGCGAGCTAGGTCAGACTGAGTTTTCGCCATGCACATGACAACCGGTCAATATGTTGCGAGTTCAGGGCTTTTAAGGGTCAAACGTGGGGAATGCTTTCCATCCCCCTTCCCCCTCTCCCCCGTATCGCATGCACAGCTTAGCGTCAGCTACGGTCCCTTCACACACACACACACTAAGCAGCTAGACCAACTAGAGGTTAGTGGCGGCACTGCGCTCTTGATAGAAAAAACAAAATTAAAGTTCCAAAAACCCTCTATTAGGTCGGCAGGCCAAACCAAAAAAAGATCATTGATTAAACCACCGTGAATAAAAATAGATCCAATATTTGCGCTGCGACAACCCAAGAATGCTCATGCAACTGCGGAGTATCTCTTACTGATCTACAAGCATCTTCTTCAGCACCGAACCCCAGCTCTCAGTGCCCCCTGCAGAAGCGGGCACAACCACTATCTGATAAGGAAATGGGGTTGAATCAGTAGTAGTTATGGGAGGAATATGGTCTTTCTTATCATTGACGGTGGCAACAATTAAATTGAGAATATCCCGGATCCGACTAGTGGTTTTCCTCTTCATTTCTTCTCGTTGATTGTCTGTATTACTTGAGACTGCTGTCACAGAGATGACCCATTGCTCCCAGCATATGTCCTCATGTGTTTTTCCAAACCATGAGGGCTTCTTACTTCGTCGTTCATAGAATTGAAGGCCAATTTCTCCTGGTGCGCTGGTTTCATCCATCACTCGTAGCAACAATGATGTCTTTTCTTCGATCAGTGTATCCACTGCCGGGTTTACCACACAAGGCTTTGTTAGATCTACTGCTACTACATCAATGATGTGATTCCATCCTACCAGTACAAGACGACGCTGATTCCAAGCTCAAATCGGTTTACACTTAACATCAGCTTCAATGTATTTATTCGACTCCAAATCTGCATTTACAGCTGTACTGGTCTTTGTGCTCGGGCGGTTCCGTCATCATCTAGCAACAAACTGCTTACATATGATACCCCTAGGGCTTCCCTTGTCTGGGGAGTAATCGGTCCAAATAGCCTTTGAAATAATATACATGATAATATGACTCGTTAGATGTATTCACTTGGATTGCTTACCTTTAAGAGAGTCCTTTACCAACGTCTTGTCGGTGGTGATTTCGAACTTGACATCCATGATGTTTGAAGGATGACATACTGCCGCATACGATCATGTACATAAATACTGATTAGCGACTATCAGCGACATGTAAAGTGCGGGTTACGGACTGCTATTTATATTCAAAAATATTGTCACAGCTATGTCAATGGACAAAGATATAACTTTATATATCTGTATGTAGAAATATAAATAAAAAAACATCATAGGTTAATGTACACTAGAAATACATGCTTTTGATATATGGCAATCATGAAAGGTGCAGGTTCTACATGGCTAATAGAGTTCATTCAACATCATTTTATGCACTTTTGATGCTTCCATACAATGCACCGCTGCTTGTTATAGCCTTTAGCAACTCTGCCGCCTGTGGAACCGCCTCAGTCATTAACCTTTGTCTCTCCATCATTGTAAACTTTCCTAGCACATACTTGGACACCACATTGGCGTCTCGGTCATCGCTGGGTCGACCAATCCCTACTTGCAGTCGGGGAAACTCATCAGGAATCACGGAAGCCACACTTCGAAGCCCGTTATGTCCTCTATGTGCCTTACTTGCTTGTTTGAGTTTGACAGACCCCATGTCAGAATCTAGATCGTCATATACAACTAGAAATCGAGGCCTTGGAGGGTGATCCTCAAGACTACTATAAATACCAGATTTCGCAAACCACCTAGTGGCCGATTTGATAGCCCCTGCTGACACATTCATGTATGTATGTGACTGCAAAAAGATCAATCCTGGAAAATTGTCATATATGGTTACCGTACCATCGCCAATGTTTTCCTCCCTATAAGAGCCAAGACCAAGACTCTCTTTGAGTTCATTTACTACAAAATGACCGGCATTATGCCTTGTATTCTTAAACTTGGGCTCTGGATTGCCTATAGATGTGATCTTTAGTTAGATTATTTTTGTCTTATTTTTTTTTTTGGTTTTCTGGCTTTTCAGCGTACTTACAAATAATACTGGCCTGCCTTTGGCTGCCGTTAGCTGGCCCACCACTTTGCGAATCTGTGCGTTGATCTGCTTCAGAGACATGACTGACTATAATAAATAAGACGATTAATAAATAAATGCTGTGACAAAAATGTATCAAATATTAAAAACTTGGATATCAAGGCCCGTTTGTCAAACTATTTAAGGTTGACTCCGCCTCTGCCAGTTACGTGAATCACCCAGAATCATCCATGCATAGAGAAAAATTCCAGCCTCATATGCAACACTGACTGGTGATCGGCCTCATCAGTTACTATAATAGTCGTGCCAAAGTTACCGCAACAGCAGTGAGTGATATGCCATGCGATGGTGAGGTATGGCCAGATTAGGTTGCATGAATGAACTCTGAGCTTAATTCGGAGCAGGATTGGATCCGCCGCCAGACGGCCGAGTAAAAGATAAGCAATTTTAATTATCTAGTCATTATCATGCTCATCGTCAATCTGTCGTTATGATTCAAAGTCGGATCAAACTATTAATCTCTACAATTGCAATTCTTGCTATTTCTGGGTTTATAATTTCTCAATCACATTTATCAACCAGGTACAAATCAACCACTGATCTCGAGGAACATCCAGAATTTGTTGTACCAGATGAAGTAATTGAAAATGTTGATGCCAGATTCGAGGACATTGCCAACGGGCGACTGTTCCATGTAGATAAAGATTCGTGGTGGAGGATCCCATACACCATGTCGAACACTAAGGATCTCCCTAGAAAGATGCTGTCTCAGAACGACCTGACTAAAGTATACACATTTTATGACTTTGAGTCGAGCGACTATAATGAAACAAGAGCTGAATTAGACATTTTATTGGTGTGGAAAAGAGCAATGTATTCGCAAGGATTTTATCCAGTTGTTTTAACTCCTGGACACTGCGAACAACATGATCTGTACAATTCCTTCATCCGTAACAGAGACCTTCCGAGAGAATATCGCCGCAAACACCGACGATGGTTTGCGTGGGCCTCTCAAGGGGGTGGTGTATTTATGAACTACAGAGTTATTCCAATCGATCGTGGTGATTCCAAGGTTCCTCCCCTTGAAACAAGCCGACCTTTTAATTCTGATGACGAGGTTCTTGACCCAATGTCTCATATAAGATACTATGCTTATTCACATCCTCGCCGACACGCTGATCTTGGTACAGAGCTCGTAAGTGCTAGTGAGTCGGGAGCATCGAAAATAATCCAGGTGGTTTTCAACGGAGCATCAAAAGACGATATCGAGATAACTTTTTTCAATGATACTACTAGTGCAGGTCAATTTGCCCATTATTCTCAAGAGAATGTTGAACTGATTGCCGGCAAGCAATCGGTTACTTCTGTTGCTGAATTGATGAATATGCACCTGAAACATGCCTTTCTCAATCAATTCCGCGACTCGGGATTAGCTCTAATAGACTCTATACTTGAGCCCGGCAATTTGCTTTCATCCAAACTAATGCCTCTTTTGACGGAGCTTGCAACTTGTCCAAGAAACTCTACCATGGATGGTATATGCCCTCCATCTCCCGACTTTATTCGCACGCTCTCAGATGAAAAGAAAAAGGACAAAGACAAGAAGAACAAGGATGAAAAGAACGAAAGCGATGATAATAAACACAACGACAACAACGAAAAGTCGAAAAAGGAAGTCAGACTATCCAAATTATGCAAAAATCCTTGTGCAGGAAGCAATCCCAAGACTCCGTTTTTGTCTATTAAGTCATTAGGGGTCTTCCCATCATTGACTTCTGGGACATTCTCATTTATCGCAGTACCTAATGCGTTGACACTATTGAGCTTGTTGACAAGAAATGCATCTGTAACATTAGATGATGCAAAGAACTCTCCAGAACGGAATTGCTTCATTCGCCAGCTTACTTCTTTGTATATACAAGAGGGAATGGCTGGTATTGATTACCGTTTATTTCTGGCTAAGGATGCAATCCGAATGTCAAGTTCCGTTTCTAGATCAGCTTGGTTTTTAATGGAAGATTTGGTAGATGGAGAAATAGAATCATTGATGGCTTCGTTTTCGTGGAAAATGGGTTTCGACGTACCTTCGCTTAAGGACAAGTTACAGAGTGCAAACCTTGAAGTCGATCTTCAATCACACACAGACGTCAGCGATGATCTCCTAGCAGCATCAAACAGAAGGATCCGATCCAACTTGAAAAAGGATTCAAATAGAAGAGCTATTGAAGCTTGGAATGCTGTTGATACTGAGCTATGGAATTTTCTTCAACAATGGACACAGTTGAGTGCTATTCTTGAATTTGAGCATCTATCGTTCTTTGAACATCAGTTAACTTCACTCACATAGTATAATTATAATTGGGAACTCTAAAAAAAATTGTTTTCTCTCGTTGCGAAAAACTTGATGCTAATAGAACCCATCCTTTTCATCGATACTCTTCTTCTCCCCACGATCTTCAGTTGGCTTGTCCAGTACACCCATTGAGTCTTCTGAAGTTCGTCGACCAAATAGCTTTTCACCAATCTTATACAACCAACTAGTACAAACAACAAGTCCACCAATAATATTTACAAGTCGTACAAAAAACTGTGAAAATGGCATCCGACGATCAAATACGGTTAACGAAATAGGCTCAATGTCATAGCTGAATGAGATACCTCCACCGCCAGGCATGAATGAAGGCACCTTACGTTCATTCACTGCATATTGGTTTGTCTCCACTGTGTGGCCAGTGGAATAGCTTCTATAGGTCGTGGGTACCACAGACGTGAAGTACTTGTACAATACATTCGGAGACTCTGTAACTTCCAGTACTCCATCAAGTGGGTTTACCAATTTAGGGTAAAATTCTCCATAAGAGAACTCATCAATCACATGGGAGTAATTGAATCCATTTAATGCAAGTCGAGATCCGAGAACTGATGGACCAATGACCAGTTCTCCACGAACCTTATTTACAGGGAAAGATCCATAGATACGGCATGATGATCCATCAGGAACTTCTCTTCTAGCCCGGAATTTGGATTTCCTTGCACGACGAAGAATTCTATGAAACGATTCCTGTTCCTGGAACTCGTGGATGCTATGGGTTGCCGAAGTATCGAAATCACTCTTTTGGAACTGTAATAGTTCTGATGCTATAAGCACGTCGTAAGAAGCATCCATTGCTTGCACCTGTAGGGCCTCGCATTGAGTATTCACGGTGATATCAAGATTGATTTGCATGCTCTGCTCAATATCTCCATAAACAGAAAACTTGTGTTCTTCATAGCCTCCAAAATACTGAGCTGTTTCAACCCAAATGAAGAACAGGCAAACCACTGTCAACACTATTGTAACAATTCCTCCTTTAGATGACCGTACTGAATAGGTCGATGACACTTTTGCTAACGTTAATACGCCAATCATACGTTGCAATTATACTTACGGAAAGCATCAAATGTGCGCAGCGCACCAGGTACGAGATCATCCATGGTGATAGTAGGACGGATACACCAGACGGCCTTACATGTCCTTTACGCACGTTGCGGCACTTCCGAAATAGGGTGAAATTTTCAGGGGTAATGAGCGTGAAATATTGGAGAGTCTACAGCATGAGCTCTTTAATATATTTATTTAAAAAACTTAATTATAACCTATATATATGCAATAAATATTTTTAGCGTGTACAAAGCAGTCATACCATAGACCGGCCATCAGATCATCCAAGAAAGTATCACTGAAGCAGAAATGGCCAGCATATATAGCGTGGGCTCCACAGGATTGACAGGAGCAATACCAGAGCTAACTGGCACAGAAATCTCAGGAGGAGACCCACCAGAAATGGAAATTGAGGAAGTAGTGTATACTGCAGCTATTTCAACAGTAACTGTAGTCGTAGCGGTAGTCAAAGTTGTTACAAGTAGGCTTGACGAAATTTTCCAAGGAACTGCAGATTCTGTTGTAGAAAAACTTGAAAGCGACTTACCAGGCGATGGAAGCATAGTGGTTTCAGAAGTGATACTCACAGTTGGTTCCAGTGACTCCTCCGAAGTAGTAGCCACTTGTAGAACAACTGGACTTGCTGGAGTGGAAACAATACTTGCACTGGTAAAAGAAGCAATAACACCAGAGCTGAAATATACTGCTTCTGTGCTTGTGCCTTTAGTAGGTGCCAAAGTCAAGGAAATAACAATACTGGTAGTAGGAGCCACATGAACTGCAAGGGAAGTTTGACTCGAGGTAATGACAGTAGAAGGTAGCTCGGGGTTGGCAGCTCCTGGAGTTGATGTCTGAGTTGCATATCCACTGGAGATTGCGATTGTGGTAACTTGAGAGGAAGAGAATTCTTCTGGAACAAAGTAACTACTCACAACGCTGGAGATCTTAGATAGGGCAGATGGAGATTTTATTGCAACGCTGGACAACTCAGACAAGGCAGATGAATATGTTTCCCTCAGAGTCTTTGAATCAAAGCTGGTGGGCTCACTAATCAAAGAAGAGACGATTCCAGAAGTTTGACATTCTGTATGGGTACAAATCACCGTTGAGATCACAATCACTTCGGTACCAGTGGTGATAGTCTCATATACAACGGTTTGCGAGGGACGGGGCCAAAGGGTCGAGCGACTTTCAGAACTCGGGACACTCGAGGTGCTGGAAGACGAGAGTGTCGCGGGTGTTGACATCAATATCTGCGAGCTCTGAACCGTATAATATACTGGGGAACTAGACAAACCAGACGGGCTTTCAGTCAATGGGCAAACGGTAGTCGTGACATATACAATACCAGAGCTCGTATAAGTTATAGTTGACGTTGTATAACTTGTTGAGGATACCGGTAATGATTCAACCGCCAGAATAGTAGTTGACATAGAACTCGGAGAAGATTCGGGTTGAGACACCGTAGTGACTGTGCTCGAAAGTAGAGAGCTGGAATCTGCTCCCACTAGAGTTGAACTTGACAACGGAACAGAAGAATATGTAGGTACAAAGTCAGAGCTATGACCCATATCACCACTTGGTGACGATGCCGGTGATGATTCAACCGCCTGAGTGGTAGTTGACATAGAACTTGGAGAGGATTCGGTTTGAGACACTACAGTTACTGTGGTCGAAAGTAGAGAGCTGGAATCTGCTGCCACAGGAGTTGAACTTGACGAAGTAACAGATACTGCTTGAGATCCAGATACACTTAAAAAGTAAGAACTAGAACTCACACCACTACCAATTGAGCTTATAATTGTTGAACTTGACGCTTCACCAGAAACATCGGAGCCCAGCGCAGAAGTTGGAAGATAGTCTGGTAATGTGACGGGACTTGTACTTGAGAGTATAGAGTCAACCAAGCTGGTAACCGATGAAGCTGAAGATGAAGTCCAGACAGAGGTAACCCCATCGCAGGGAATATAACTCTCTAGGGTTGAACTAGGAATTGTATCAGGCAATGTAACAGGGCCAGATGATGAAGAAGAGAAAGAGCTGGTAGAAGTTGAGCTCAGAGTGCTTAGCGAAGTGACAGGGCTTGAGGATGAAGACGATATCAAAGCAGGACCTGAGGATAAAGCTGCTGCAGAACTGGAATTAGCTGAACTTGGTGCCATATCTGGCAGAGTAACTGGGCCAGAGGATACAGAAGATGTCAAAACAGGGCCATATGACGATGAATCTATCGCAGCCACTGAACTTAAAGTAATATCTGATACAGATACAGAGCTGGATGTCAAAGCAGGTCCAGAAGACGAAGAAATGGCAGAGCTACCTGTAACCGAACTTGGTGCCATATCTGGCAGCGTAACTGCATAGGAGGAAATAGTCGATTGTGTCATAACAGTGCCAGAGGATGGTGACAAAACAGCCGAACTAGAAATTTCATCGCAGGGGTTTGTTTCTGACAAAGTCGAAACCGAATCAGGTACCGTAACCAGTCCAGAGGTTGGGATAAAAGTGCTGGAAGCCAATGGTGTGACGGAGTTTGCAATGGCCGAACTTGTACTCGGATTGTCCTCTTCACAAGGATTAGAAGTGACAGTTGATGAAGCTGAAGGGATAGTATCAGGCAAGGTAACAGGAACCGATGTACTAGTAGCCACAACAGAACTTGAACTGCTGACATCTAAAGAAGCCGAAACCGAAGCCAAGACAGAAGATGGTACATTATCAGGCAAAGTTACTGCCCCAGTTGATGTTGCGACAGCGGATACTGCCGCAGAAGACACAGATGCGGTGACCAAAGACGATGAAGGAAAGCCGAAACAATCATCTGAACTAGAGACAATGGCACTGCTAGACGTGTGGATCGTACTTGAAACAGGCGGATTGTCATCCTCGCAATCACAATCCTCTTTTAATTTCAATTCTCTCGGTTCAACAGTTTGACAGGGTCCAACTTCGATAACGACAGTGGCAGAATTTCCGGAAAACACAGTTCGTGTAATATCACACTCAGAAGGATACAGAGCCAGAGAGGAGTGCAATACCAGGTAGAAACCAAATATCCATAGAAAAAGTTCTCTTAGTTTAGTCATGGCAAACGAAATACCAGTGGAAAACAAAATTGAAATAAATGAGAATTGAAATCACAAGTTGAGAGTAGAAAGAGAGAAGTCGCTTAGAGCCCTATTTAAAGATAATTCGGGGGTAGAATAAAGGGGGGGGGGGCACCTTTGCTTTCAAAACACCCATTTTTAATACAACGTGTGGAGCCCCATTTGTGACAAGCAAAGATGCAACATTAAATGGGGCTAATCGTGCAGCACCATGCATACAACACAACATAAGCGAGCTCCAAATCAAGAATCACAACCCAAAGTGGAATAGTCTACATATTCTGATACAATGTGGAAGGAATCTTGCATGTATTCATGGAGTGAAAGTTTCATGTTGTGACTAGAGGTGCATCAATAGATAATTGATAACTAAAAATATCCTTACAACCATCTAGATTATTATGATGACGAATCCTTAGAACGGGGCGGAAATGATTTGCGGTAACACCTCCTGATCCATCGTCTGCGTCTCCACTCACCACGTTCTCCCTCACGGTAGTCATAGGCCCAGTGGTCATCCAGGTCAATGTCTACATTTCGCACACCCCTATCTAAAACCCAAGACTTGGTGGATGCATCGAGAATCCACGGATGGATGTCATCGAAATACCATCCCTTTGGAGCCTCTACATTGTCAATAAAATAAGTTCCTGGCGGTCTGCTTTCAGACATTCTAAACACAGACTTGTCTGCGTAGGTTATAGGGCTATAAAGCCAGGGATCCCACATGCGAGGAGTCAGACCTTGACGCTGTAGCTCGAATATCTCTACTATTCTGTCCTCCTCTGGAAAATCTTCATCATCAATAACAATGTCCTTCGTTTCATATTCGGCGAACAATTCCTCCAATGCCTCCTCACGACCCATAAGGAATTCCTTCTGGAAATCCTGCACACGTTTGCGAATAGTGGGATGTGCCATGGCTATAGCTGCCCAACCGCCAACAGCGGCACTGATATTAATTGGTACAAACGCAGCACCCATTGCCACCACAAAAATATTGACTAATATGATAATATACAGAGCGGTGGATTGTCGTTCATCTACAAAGCTTCCAATGCCATAAAAGAAGTCCTCGACTTTATCCAGCAAGTCCGCCACTTCATTGAGTGTAGCCTGAAGCTCTCGAGCTGATGCAAGTAATGTTTTCTTTTCTTGCTCTTGAGAATCCTCCTCGTCGCCGTCGGATCCATCGAGCTCAATCCCATCTTCATCTGTCAGGGGCTGAGACGGAGGTTTATTGCTGTGATTCTTCTGGGGACTGGTAGGCTGCTTTGTTACTGCCTCTGATTTCAGCAGCAATTCTCCTAGAGGGTCAGCAGAATATGAGAATTCCGAAGTTCTTGGTAGCTTTGGCGGTAACAACGTGTCAGGCAATGGGTGTCGATGGGCAAATCCAGGTACTAAAACACCTCCAAGGATCCCTATCAGCGGCAAGCACACCAAAAGATGAGGTCGGAAACATATCACTGTATAAATGATAAGTATGGAGAAGGTAAATGATGGATGCTCCCAAGAAAACAGCTTGCGGAGATATGGCCGTAACTGAACAAGCAATCTCGACCTATGTTAGCCCGGAACACAATTCTACAACAGCGCAACATGTGCAAGACAATTGCTCTAACTTAATTGTCTAAATGTCTCGTCAACTCTTATTCCCACTCTAGTTCTATCATACCTTTGATTGATTCGCAATAGACTCGATGCTATCACAGTGACAGACAATCCCGGAACTTCGGAAACTTTCTCTTCAATTTTTCGTTTCGCAGCTGTGGACATGCGACGGGACAATGCTCCAAGCATATAGTCAACCACATGGTCCCGCTTTCGCCTAGTTGCTGGCTCTGCGGGCATATTCTTTGATAGCTTCATGACAGTTAGGTATCCCCCGCTATATGGAATGGAAATCTCATCACGTGATGTACCGAGGTCCGCCTTACTGACACAGATGAGGAAGGACCCAAAGTGGGGTCATTTGACACCTGTTTTGCTGTACTATAATAGACTTGTTATAGTGAAAATAAGATTACTTTAGTAAAATGAAAATGAAATAGTAGTCGGATTGAATGCCATCTGAATAGATTGCTGAGACCATTTTTGATGAGACACTGCCTCTATTTATGAGTTATATAACATGTGCAATTTACATGCAGCTGATAATTATCATGTCCATAGGGTATGAGAATATAGCGGTGAGACTACAAAATTTATCGATTGAAATCATCGAAAACCCGATTTCAAAATATTATTAGCAGCACACCCAGTGGATTCACTTTGATGATAAAACAAGAATGGTGATTGAGACAACTAGTTAAAGTTGTTATATACCGCTTACAAGTACGTGACAATCTGCCCCACTAGAACAAAGTTCAAAAATAACCCTGATATTCTGAATATGCAAAAGTAAAGCACCTTGGATAGATCATTATTATCAAAGATCAAGTAATAAAGCAGTTTGCTGATCGATTTGTTGTCGTTTCAGCATCATTCGAGCATGTATAGTTTGCACATTCCGGGGTAATATAGTAGCCACATCGTACGGCTGGCTTGGATCACAACCTTAAAGATCAGACATGGATTAGTACATAGCCTGTGAATCGGGAATACATGTACTGAAATCACTGTAATATATTCCTTGGAAAGTCATCTGAACACCTGATCACCTATCAGGGCCGCGTCAGTTCTGTCTCACGAACCAAGTGCTGCAATAACCTCCTCCCACCATAATCTGGTGGTAAATCAGTCAGGCTAGTGACATAAGAGTCAGGGTTGGGACGCACTAGGATTTCGCCTTTTTACACTCACTATGAGGTCTAGCTTGTACCGGCTAATATTGGTACAGATCATATATGAAAAAGGTGAAATATATGAAGCAATAGCCAAAGATTTAAACCATCATCCTATGTTGCAGAACGAACCGCCATGTACGAGTGACGAGTGTCGAGACTTAGTATCGCAGCTTGTTGATGACTATAGCATTGATAGAACCCAAGACCAGGAAGTTGGGGGCAAAAAGTCTCCTAAATGGGTTCAGGCTCTAGCACAACAGCTTTATGTAAAGTATGCTGAAGAGTTGATTGGTCAGATCAAGAAAGATGAGGAGGAGTTCCGCCAGGTGTATAGTGAACTGGAAGCAGCTGGTGAAAAGACGTGATCTGCAACGGAACTTATGATCTCATATCGTCTATTGAACTATTTTTTCCATCTATGATACTTGTGGGAATCTAAGCAATGCATTATAGAAATAGCAGCTGTGCATCTAGAATTTGTTGCTGCAACATTGGTATCATCTCAATGAATGTTGTCCTATTACCAGCCACTCACTCCGTCTGCCAGGGTCTAAGTAGCTTATGGGATGAAACGCAGAAAGCAAGAAGTCGTCTTCCAATCAGGTGTTGACCTCCCATGTATGCCTAATTCGGGATCCAAATACTGGGATTGCAATCGCTATTGCATATTATATCAGTTTGTATATAACAATAATATTGCAGTGAGTCGCATTACTATTCTCTACACTCGACTGTAGTCCACTATAACCCATTACGATCTACTACAATTCATCACAATTCACTACAATTCATCACAATCCACTACGATCCATCACAATTCATCACAATCCACAATCCACCCAACACTGTTGTCGACCGGATTATAACACGCTGCCTTCAGCATGCCTGCATGTACACCACCTTAACTAGAAGCTACACCTTAAAACTTACCCCTGAAACACCACGCACATCCTTGTAAGGGTTCGCGTCCCAAGGGGTAATTGACAAACAAACGGTCAACAACGGCAGTTAAGCCAATGGTGAAAGCCTGAACCTAAATATATCGGGCTATGGCTATTCCTGTAGATGCTGGTAAGTAGTTAAACAAGACCGAGTGTGATGAGGTTGGAGAGTTGCAATGGTCTGAGACTTGGTTATTCGAAAGCAGGACTTTGTTAGGAGATTTGGTGAAAGATATTTTTTTCTCTTTATTATTTCATCCTTTGGTCAGCTGAACCAGTTTGTTGCCACAAAGACAACGGCATTCGGAATCACCAGTGATTGGATTGTACTAACTAGACGTCCAAATGCTTACACAACGGCCTCGTCAGGTCTCTTCGGATCGATATGCTTCGTCATCGCTGCCAATACCTACTTCTCAGAAAGTCAGACGACCGGCAGCCGATGTCATAAATCAGGTCCATCGACGATTATCTGGAAACAATGGTGGATCCTCTGCATCGCCAGCATCTTCAATTCCTCTGTTACGGGTTCCTTCGAGCCCAGTTTACAGACTTACTACATCGTCGTCTTATTCAGGGGCTCTTGACGGATTGGCATCCATCGAATCAAAACACAACTACGCAACTACAGTACAAGCGATGGGTTCTCAATTCATAAATCCCAAATCCAGACGGCGAAGTATTATGGTGAACCTGGATGATTCTTTGGTTCCGAATGCCCAACCTCATAATAAGAGTCGAGACCGCCAAAGCACATACTCATACTCACATCGACATATGAGCGGAGGAGGACGGGACCCGTTAGAATCATCTCATCCCAGTATCCAACGAGAAAGACAACCTATCAAACAGACGTCTACAAAATATCCACCGGCAAGAATAGAAGGAGGACTACGGCAGCCTGCGTTACGCCCAAACGGAGCGGGTGCTGCAGCCGGTGCCCATCGCATTTCTACTACATCTACGGACGACGCTATAAAGCGGATGTCTATGGCAATTACTCCACATCATCATCGCATGTCTATGGCACCTGATTCTAATCATGGCCGTAAAAAATCATCTCCAGTGCCGCCCCCTAGGCCATCTCCTGGCCCACCGCCAGTACCACAAATACCCAATCAATTGGCAGCAGTTCCGAGGTCATCACCTTCGATTCCTTCTTCACTATCAATGAGTTCTCTGAATTCGCTGAGTTCATTGAACCTTGATGATACTCCCATTTTAAGACCCAAAAGATCTATTTCTCACGATCTCAAACGAGGAGGAGGAGGAGGAGGAGGAGGAGTTCCTGCAACTGGTGGTGGTGGTCCCCTTCTTCGTCATTCAATCATGCCAATCAATACCTCCCCTAGAAGACCCCTTCAACAGCCCTCATCTTCAAGAAGTTCCAATTCTAGCGTTTCTTCAGATATCGCCAACAGGGTGGTGGCAGACGGATCTCTTGGTATTAGTCCTCAGTATCGTCAAGCTGTCCGATCTCAAACTCTTCCCGATATCAGTGGTATTGCTTCTGGATATCAGGATAACAAGGCCTCAAAGAGAAGCAGTCCAGTTTCAGCCAAAATAATAACTTCCAAGTCTCCATACAGGCCTGTCAATGTTCCTGCTCGAATCTATCCTCGAATGACGTCAAATCCTTCTGACAATGCACCAGAACTTTTGCCGTCTGTTCCTCATAGCATCGGAACCACTAGTCCAGCTATTATGCGACCAAAGTCGACGAATGCCAAGCAGCACAATTCGAATGTTCGAACAAGTACTGCTGCTGCTACGAGGCGAATGCTCATGTCACCATTTGAGAATATCCGTCGTATGTCACGTCTATCCATCTCTCGAACTTCCGCTGAAGATGTACCAAAAGTACCTTCACAGCTATCGCAACTACAAGCAAGAAGATCGTCAAATACGAGTCCAGTAGAAACCATGGATAAAGACGATCAACTTGATAATGTTGAGATACGGGCCATCATGAAAACTTTGGTCACCATAAAACCAGACGAGATTCAGAGTCGCAAAATAGTCGAGTCTCTCAAGGAACGAGGCGAGCTTTTGGTTGCTCCGATGACCTCACTAGTAGCAGCTCGTGGAAATAGATTAAATATCTATGAAAAGGGAGAGATATTGGATTATAGGCATGTTTATTTTTGTGGTTCCAGCGACGCTCGCAAGATTAATGGCGATAACCGTCGAACAACAAATAACTTTGGGTTTGATGATGAGAAGGGTGATTATCGAGTGTCAAGTGGAGATCATATTGCTTATAGATATCAAGTACTTAGCGTGCTTGGTAAAGGCAGCTTTGGAAAAGTGCTGAAATGCGTGGATCACCGAACTGGTAAACTAGTTGCGTTGAAAATAATCATCAACAGAAAGAGACTTCAAATGCAGGCATTGATTGAAGCAGATTTACTAAAGTCATTGACAGCATCAGATCCTCGTGATAAGTATCATTTGGTGAGATATTTGGATCATTTCTCATTTCGAGACCATCTTTGTATTTCCAGTGAACTTCTTGGAATTAACTTGTACGAACTTGTTAAATATAACAAGTACAAGGGACTCCCGCTGAAACTGGTCAAACATATCGGGGCACAGATTCTTGAAGCATTGGCATTCCTTGATTCTAAATCAATAATTCACTGTGATTTGAAACCAGAAAATGTCATGCTCTGTGATCCAGAAAGTGGCCGAGTCAAGTTGATTGATTTCGGGTCTTCATGCTACGAGTCAGAGAGAGTATATACATACATTCAATCACGGTTCTATAGATCACCGGAGGTTATGCTTGGATTGCCATATGGACGACCTGTTGATGTATGGAGTTTAGGATGTATTTTACCTGAACTTCTAACAGGACGACCACTTTTCATGGGAGAAAACGAACAGGAGCAGGTTTCATGGATTATGGAGGTATTTGGAGCGCCAGACAAGAACTTAATCAGCAGATGTTCTCGTCGCAAAATATTCTTTGATAGTGTTGGAAACCCGCGGCCTGTTACTACTAAGCGAGGGGAAACTCGGATCCCGGGATCCAAAAAGCTTGGCCAAGTTCTTCGATGTGAAGATGGCGTGTTTCTAGACTTTCTAAGCGACTTGTTACAATGGGATGCCAAGCGAAGGCCTAAGCCTACTCAGGCTTTGCGTCATGAATTCATTACAGGAATTCGAGCAGATCCTAAGCCAGTGGTTGTACGGGCTAGTACTCGGCAAATGCAACGAGCCAGTTCTTATGGATTACGCAGCATTCGTCAAGTATAATAGATTGATTGACTGATTAATTGACTGGTTGATCAATTGATTAATTGTATTATTTGATACACTATTGTAACACTACGCTATGACAAGTAGCACTAGTTTCGATTGTGGTATTATGCTCTGAGAAAAGAAGAGAGAAGAAAAGTAAAGAACATGAACCAAAAAGGGAGCGAAAAAAAGGAGGAAGCTTGTCAATGGCAAGAATACATTTTGTCAAAGAAGCATTGCACTTTTTTTAATCACCATTATATTTGTAACAATTGTTACATCATTTTTATATCTGTGCGACATCTTACTCTATGCATATCACGTAAAGTGACAGAGAGATAGATGCATGTGCAATTTTCATAGATATCTATTAATCACCAGTACATATAATCATTTAATCAACACCAGATAACCGATCAGATGACTAAAGACCCATAATGGCCAAAATAGCAATTGATACAATAGGCGGGTATTAGATTGCCACCATGTCACGCCACGTCTTTCTCTTTCGTTCTATAGCTGACTTTTATCTGTGCCTTCATTGGACCTTGGATTATCATTTCGGAATTATCTTGTACCTCGGTAAAGCAGCCGTACATCGGCAGCACTTACTACCCCACAGGCCGTGTTTATCCGCCTGCACGAAAGAGCTAAAAATCTTGATATGGTCTGGACCAAATTGGATGATATCGAGCCAATATCAAAAATAAATTGGCTCGTAAATGACTCGCTCGCAATGGCCGACTCAATCCGACCTGTTTACTCTGTTCGGTCCCGGGCATCACAGGGGCCGACCCCACCTTCCACGCATAACCACCCTAACCTCCAATCTCGCAATTACATAGTGAAGGTCCCAGAAGGGATATTAAAGCACCCATCGCTGCTGCTATTTAAGATTTCTTCAAGTCACCCACTGAGGATCGAGTTCAGGTTTAACAACATACATAAGTTTAAATCGAATCTTGTGAAAAATCATATTAAACCCAAAACCATGGCTGAAGGAGACTACAACGCAGTAGCTGAGGCTATTCGAAAGATCATTCCCCGAGAGGGCTATGACGATGGTTCTATTGGTCCTGTCCTGGTTCGATTGGCATGGCACTCTTCTGGAACCTATGACAAGGCTTCTGGAACCGGTGGTTCTAATGGATCCACCATGAGATACAAGCTGGAGGCTCAGGATGGTGCTAACAATGGTCTAGAGTTTGCCCGACAGTTCTTGGAGCCGATCAAGGCTCAGTTCCCATGGATCAGCTATTCTGACTTATGGACTTTTGCTGGCAAAGTCGCCGTTGAGTTTATGGATGGTCCTGTTATCCCATGGAAGCCAGGTCGAGTTGACTATGTCGATGAGGCTAATGTTCCTCCTAACGGACGATTGCCTGATGGAGCCCAGGGACAGGATCATCTTCGACACATTTTCTACCGAATGGGTTTCAACGACCAGGAGATTGTTGCTCTTTCTGGTGCTCACAACTTGGGAAGAACTCACGCCACTCGATCTGGTTTCGATGGTCCATGGGTGCCCAACCCAACCAAGTTTGGTAACACTTACTTCAAATTGCTTCTGAACGAGGAGTGGAAGTTGGGCAAGTCTCCTGCTGGAGTTGAGCAGTACTACGACCCTGATAAGGAACTGATGATGCTTCCCGCTGATATTGCTCTGACTGTTGACCCCGAATTCCGAAAGTGGGTTGAGATCTATGCTGGTGACAAGGAACTGTTCTACAAGCACTTTTCTGAGGTTTTTGCAAAGTTGTTGGATCTTGGAGTTCGACGAGGTGCTGATGGAAAGGCTGCCATCAACTATCTCAAGTCTGATGCCAAGCTCTAAGTAATTGTCTTTATAGTTTGTTCTCATCTTCACAATAGCGCCCTAACCGCTATCGATTGTCATAATCAATCAAACCATTTCTTTCATGATGTGGAAGTATCTTTTTCTACTGTAGTTTTTTTGCCCTTGTGTAAATTGATCTTTTAGTTGTTTTTCAAGGTTGAGAAAGTGTGGAACCAAATTCTTTATATTTTGTTTTGTTTTTGTTTTCGACTATCGCATGTATTTTTTGTTGCCTCGCCCGCGAAAATGCCTTGGTGTATAAACCTCGGATCATTCAAATACCAAACTATAAAAAAAAGTTGTAAAAAATCTTTAAGAATGAAAAACTCCACTAGCCAAGACCAGTAATAAACAATACCAGCTAATTCTTGCGTTATTTCTGCCATGATATACAGGATTAACCAACCAATCAAAGTTGTTTTTTTCTCCCTCCAAAGAACTTTTTTTGGACCGACACGGAATTTTTCATGCACCCCACACCACACTCTGCACGCAGCCCACCATCCCTCCTTCATCATTATCGGCTGCGGCGTCGTTTGACTTCTTCACATGGTGTCTGTCTCGAAGCTGGCTACCGATGCTCTATCGGTATACGGGTCAAACCGTAAACTGGTGTCGAGAAGTATTTACATTGTACTATTTCTGTCACTTGTAAATAGAGCGAGGATCTCTATAGAAGAACAGCGCAGTTCGAGTCGATCCAATGACAAACCATTGGCGTTTTCGAGCAAACGGGCAAACAAAGTTGCTGTCGACAAGGTGTTTGTGCGAAGATTATTCCGTCTGGTAAGGATTATATTTCCTGGAGGATTGAAATGCAAAGAATTCTGGCTATTGGCCACTCAAACTGGATTCTTAATTCTGCGAACTGTGCTATCGCTATACGTAGCAACTCTAGATGGACAATTGGTGTCAGCATTGATCAAAGGCAAAGGCCGGGAATTTCTATTGGGAATTGTGTGGTGGATGGTAGTTGCCGTTCCAGCCACTTTTACCAACTCTATGCTTCAGTATCTACAGGGTACTTTGGCTTTACGATATAGGACTCGGTTGACAAATCATGTTCTTAAGCAATACCTTCCCGACTCGGAGAACCCGGTTTATTATTCTATCCATAACTTAGATGACCGGATCAAGAATGCTGACCAGCTGATTGCGGTAGATGTGCTTAAATTCTCGGCCTCCCTGGCAAGTCTGTATGGAAATCTTGCCAAGCCAATGCTTGATATGGTTCTATATTCGTGGAAGCTTTCTCGCAACATTGGAGGAGAAAACTTATTCCTGATCGGCTCAGCTATCCAGCTATCTGCATACGCTCTTCGGGTTCTTACTCCTCCATTTGGAAAGTTTGTTGCTGAGGAGGCTCAGCTTGAAGGAGACTTCAGGTACCAGCATTCTCGACTAATCGAAAATGCCGAGGAAGTAGCCCTGTATGGAGGTCACCATGTAGAGAAGACCGTACTGGACAAGTCGTACTTCACTCTCATTAAATATGTGAACTTTATTCTCCGAAAGAAACTATACCATGGATTTTTGGAGGATTTTGTAATCAAGTATTTCTGGGGTGCCTTAGGACTTGCATTATGTGCTATCCCAGTGTTTTTCAAAGTCCCTGGCGCAGCTAGTGTTATTGTGTCTGACCGAGCTCAAGGTTTTGTCACCAATCGACGTCTATTATTATCGAGTTCAGATGCATTTGGACGAATCATGTTTTCATACAAAGAGATCGCCCAGCTTGCTGGTTACACTTCTCGAGTTACCTCGCTACTCGATGTTATGGATGATATAAATTCTGGCAGATATGACAAGAAGCTTGTTTCCTCATCATTATCATCTGTGTCGGAACATGAGCAGGTACTCAAGGGTCAAGGAGATATCAAACTTGGTGCTGATATCGTATTTGAGAATGTACCCATCGTTTCTCCTAATGGAGACATACTTGTAAAGGGTCTCACATTCACAGTCAAGCAGGGAGACCATCTCCTTATTGTTGGACCCAACGGATGTGGAAAGTCTTCGTTGTTCCGAATCCTTGGTGGATTGTGGCCAGTTCATGGTGGAAAGCTTATTCGACCGCCATCTGAGGATATCTTCTACATCCCACAACGTCCATATCTTTCTAGAGGAAGTCTGCGTCAGCAAATCATTTATCCTAGTACAGAAGCTGATAACAAGGTTCCCGACGAGGAATTGTTGGCAATCTTGGCTATTGTCAAAATTGATGATATTGTAGAATCAGTTGGAGGCTGGGATGTTGAGCGAGAATGGCGGGAGGATCTGAGTACTGGTGTCCAGCAGCGGATTGCAATGGCCAGATTATTCTATCACAAGCCCAAGTTTGCCATCTTGGATGAATGTACCTCGTCAGTAACTTTGGACATTGAGACTATTATGTATACCCATGCTAAGGAGCTTGGAATCTCGCTTTTGACAGTTTCTCATCGTTCTAGTTTATGGCGATATCATAATAAAATCCTCCAATTTGACGGCAGTGGAGGTTATGTTTTCACCGATTTAGATGCTGAGAAACGCCTCAAACTAGAGGAAGAGAAGCTGGCATTGGACTTGAATCTACGATCGATTCCTGATCTCGAGCAGCGATTAGAGATGCTTCAAGAGATCTCGACAACGTCATAAGTATTTATTCATAAATGGCCATAGATATAAACATAGGCAGACGGCTACATGCATTGACACCATATGGCATTGCATGTGTGTGGTCAGGCCACTCTTCGTCACACACAACCAACTAACAACAACAACAAAAAAATTAATAATATAATAAGGACTCCTACATTGTTTTTTAGAAGACTATTTGGAAAAAAATATCAACCAACAATCATGCTAAAACTAGACTCCATCCAAGTTTATCCATTAGACCAGTCCATGGTTCATTTCTGGCCCAACATTCCTCCATCAGCTCTTTGGCTCTGTTTACTTGACCAAAACCAAATCGCTGCATAGAAGTCATACGGGATCTATACTTTTGCCTTAGTTGTTCGTCATGAACTTCACAAGCAGCAGTGAATATAGGGAAGCTCATGCATGCCTCCATTTCATCTCCTATTGGGATATATTCATCAACAAGGTCAGTAATCATATGGACCAATTCTTGGACAGTTTCCGATTCAGAACGAAGCTTTAGCACTCTTCGATACAAATGGATCAGGGCCGCGTATCCAAACGTCATATTCATGGTATTGAGTTGCTGTAACATATGTGCTCTATCCTGGGTAATAGCATCATCATTACGGATTCTCTGTTGCCTTCGGAGTTCGCTCGAACTGCAGCACGAGATAAGGATTTTACTTAGTTCAAGACCCTCTGAGACTATTTCAGTCTGCTCATGTTCCAGATCTTCTTGGGTTCCAAACATTCCAGGGTGAATGTCCATTTCCCGCCGTCTCCTTGCAAGAGACGATACTTTAGACAGCACGGGGATGAGATTTAAATCAATCCCCAGCATAAAGTCAACATCTGCATCTCTATTCATTGTTGTTCCAAACTGGTTGCCATTAAGAGATGACGAGCCCTGAACATATTGCATCTGCTGGTTTAGATTCCAAGCTGGAATTGACCATAGTTGAGAAGCTTGCTCATTGTTGGTAAGCACTGAGGATGCACTACTTGAACTCAGGGCTCCAATTACATCAATGTATGCAAATATACGTACCAAAAAGGATAACACCTCGTTGGATGATATGTTTTCATTGAGAACTCGTAAAGGCTGTGGCCCAATGAAAGAAGAGATTTCAGAACTGGAATTTCCCAAGCCATTTGAAGATGAAGAAGATGTTGATGCCGTCAATAGCCCTCCCGATATAGTATCTGCAATACCTCTAGCCATAACTATATCCCGAGCGCCTTGTAGATGAGTTTTCCAAGAGTCTTCATTAGCAGAAGTGACAATAGCATATGACGAAAGCATAACTGCAGTTGCCAAAGTCGAATCACTCATAGCCTCCTTCTCATTTTCCAAAGACCGAGATAATCCATCAAAAGTTCTCTTGAGAAGTTGGCCGATCATCTCCACAGGCTCGGGAGCATGGAGCATCCTGGCTCTGTGGGTGGCAGCATATGCAATTATGAGAGAAAGTAGGTGGGGAGTATCCATTGCCATCCGAGGAAGAATAAACCGGAATGGATTGTTTGTATAAAGCCTGGGCACAGGAACCAGCCCATCTGCCGTTATATTAAGAAAGTGGAAGAACAAGTCTCTATACACTGGGACTTGAATAAGTATATCGGGAAGTGGAGCGATACCACGAGGAATGGATATGATTGCTGCATCGTCATCGCTACTATCACTTCTTGGTGTGCTGCTGGAAAAGTCAATTGACTGTACAGAGTTTCGAATAGGAACTTGCATAAGTGCGTTCCTATAATTTGTCGTAGCAGACGGGAATGCATGTTCAGAGATGATGAAATCATCGATGAAACTCTGATCCTGCATAAAGTTGTCTTGAAGTAATCTATCCAGAGAGTCCATTGCAGGTAAATGAGGCATTGCATCCAACATGTCTATCGACATATCACTTACCGGACGAGTCAACCCACCATCATCATCATTAGCATCATCAAGCCTGTTCAAGGACGAGTTAAAAGTCGATAATAATTCGTGCCCATCATTCGACATATTATCGGTGAATCCTGTCCCCATTTGACCAAAGTCGAGAACAGTATCAAACATATTAGTATTAGTACTAATACCCCTATCAGCACTAATACTAATATTTTCGAAACTATTTTTCGGTCTTTTATCGGTATAGTCATAAGCCTTTGCATCAACAAGGGCCTTGACCTTGGTCTTAACAGTTCTTGATCTTTTCTTGGATGGTTGTTGTGTTGAGTCGGCATCAAAAACGGAACTGAAAACAGAACTAGAAGACGATAACGATGTAGATGACGATGGTCGAGAAGACGGTGGTCTAGATCCTAGATTAGTGTTGAGTGAGCTCGGAGTGGAATCAGAATCGGCCATAGCTCCTCCCTTTCGTCGTTTCGGCGCAGAATATTCGTATACAAACGATGTCATTGATATCGGTCTCTGCTGCGGGGTAGGATGGAACACAATCTCAATATCAGATATCCGTTGTAATACTGCCTGGTTGGTTAGAGAGGCCGACGAGTTGCGATCGCCATCCTGTTGATCAATCGTACTCATAGTCGGTTGCGGTTCATCTTTCTTTCCTCCGCGCTTGCCCCATGATAATTTGAGACTGTAGTCGCAGTAAGTATTGGACTTTAAGCATGCTTTGCATGATGGTTTCTGCTCGTCGCACTATGTTAGCCACCCACCAAACAATCAACAATCTTCATACTTTAACTTTGAGTCGTTTGCCTGCTGTTAGAATCCATTGATATCTGTATTTTATACTCACAATTATGACAGCCCCCTCTGCTTCGCTTGTGGACCACGGGCTTTTGCTCCGACATGTCCTGCTGTGAAGGACCAGAGTGGGGCTGGGTTGATCATAGATAACTAGTGATAGGTGAGTCAGGCAGTGTTTCAGGGGCACAGACATTTTTGGGGATAAATAACGTAGTTGTGTCTGAGGAAGTTGATGCAAAAAAAGGAGTTTAAAATGATCAAATCTAATGAATATGGTGACTGTGCAAGTGAGAAAAAGCTAAAATTCACATTGCCGTCAGATTATAGCTATACTTGGAAGTCGGCATGAGTCCCACTAGAGGTACTAAGTAACTGAATATACACACAATCAAGTCATATGACCTTTAGACAGATATATAAAATAGATAGTTTCATTTCAGTGTTCATTTAAAACTTTCTAACTCAATGTAGGATCAATATATGTATATTGTAATATTTTGTTGTTCTTTCTCGATACCAATCACTCAGTCAGTGTATCAGACGGATCAGGATATTTCATGCATAGTGCTGTTTGCAGCGGCTTGCAACTTTTCATTTTCACCATGAAGGGCATAGCTAAATATGGGTTCAAGAGCGGAGTGCTCCCAAAGCCCCGACAGATCTTGCCAAAACTAAAGACTTCATGGGAAATAGAACATGAAGAAAAGCACAGACAGGGGTTTGAAGATCCTGCTATGGTTCCTAAGGGATCTCATGCCAATCCTCCTCCAAAGCGACAAGTTTTTGCGGCAGAGCGAATTGCCAATACAGCCAAAGCACCGGCCAATCCAAGGCCAGTTGGATCACCAATACAGCAGTGGAAAGCCCAAAGTTCGGATATCCGAAGAAAATATTATATAGATTCTCTGGAAGCTCAGCAAGCTATGGACAAAAAGGAGCTTGAAGCACGAGAACGAAAATTCAAGGAGGCAGCGGAGCGACGTCGACGAATCTCTGAAGTTGTAACCGAATCAGAAGCAGCTCGGCTTGTATTACCAACCATTGATTCAGTATTACTGAGTCCAATGGTTATTCCTCGTACTGAGGAAGAAAAGGCTGAGCTCAAACTCAAACGACAAGCCAATAGGATTGCCAACGAAGTGGCTACGTCTGAGCGAAAGGCAAAGACGCTACTGGAGTTGTACCAGAGCTCTGTAAAGTATATTATCACAGAAGAGGATCTTGATGATGCGATCCAAAAACAGTTCACAACTAACTCTGGATCACAGCGACCGGATCCTAGAGTCAGTTTTGTCACCGAGACTCGAGGCATAGGAGGAGTGTATTCTACAAGATTCGACTCCAATTCTGGCGATGTACAGAAAATCAAACAAGAGTTACTGGGTGTTACCAGTAATATGAGTCCAGGACTGGGTGAGATCGAAGATGTTCTCAATGTAAATAAGTAGTGTATATACTAGCATCACACCGAACATTACTACCTCGATCAGTTCATTTCAGCAGCTTGTAGTATGAAAGAAAGAAAACTAACGCAAGGAACAAGAATATATATAGTTGGCAAAATTTCATGGCTGTATTGTTTTTATTATTTCAGTCTTCAATTTTCATATTTTATTCTTATTTTTATCAGATTGTAGTTGTTTTACTCAATATTTGATCGCCGTTTACTATCTTATCTACATGCATCTTACCTTACTTGGATATACAACATCCTTCCTAACTAACGCCTGGTACGACTCTGGAGTAGATTCAACCGGTCATAATTGATGTGGGATCGATTGGAGTTGTCGTCCGTAGGACAACCTCTTCTTATTGGAGCAGAGAAGGATATTCTGGTGGTACAGAGTGTCGGTATCTATGATGGGTAAGTTAGTTCAATGAGGCAGAATGGCTAAAGCTAATGAGCAATTTCAAAGTTGAAGGGTTCCAAAACGGAAGAGTATATCTCACCACTCATCGGATCTGCTATGTGGGGAATGATCAACCAAATCTCAATTCTTTGTCGATGCAATTATCAACCGTCACAAAGGTAATGTACTCTGGCCGGTTTCTGAGATCGTCTCCCAAGATAACTATCCATTTGAACAGAGGTAGTCAAGATCTCAGATCACAGTCACCCGCGGTAGTTCCATCAACTGCCACTTGGATATGCCCTATTTGTTTCTTTTCAAACGATTTGGCTCGTACATATCAGCATGGTGTTTCAGAGCTCCCGGCATGTTTGACTTGTGGGATCAAAGCTGATTTCAAAGTTGTCGATGATGCACTTTCATCAGCATCCGCATCTGCATCTGCAAACACTGGCCAGTCTGATGTTGTGCCAGCAGGTCAACAGCAATCCTCAGAACGAGATACTGTTAGTCCTGTTATGGTTGGAGCAGGTGACGAAGTAGGCGTTGGAACCGACTCTTCGAATGCTGGATTTAAGTGTCCTAGATGCACTTTTATTAATCATCCTTCTTTAACACAATGTGAAATGTGTGGTGCTAGGCTTATATCTCCACGATTACCTCCTGGTCTTGTACGAACCGATTCACCAGGCCCTACAACATTGCTACCGAATGCTCAGTCAGGTATCACCAAACTGAGTTTCCGAGGAAATGGCGACAAGTTGTTCTACAATGCGCTTAAAAAAGCCATAGATGGTGGGGAATGGAAATCACCTGCAACCACTACAGGAACCAATACGCCGACAAGACCAACTTCTTCTAATTCAGCGGGTCCAGTCATAGGTATTCATGGGCTTGAGCAAGCAGGAGAAAGAGATAGAATAAAAAGACAAGAAGTTCTTGGAGATGCAC
Organism: Sugiyamaella chiloensis; assembly: GCA_030578775.1. Lineage (NCBI taxonomy): Eukaryota > Fungi > Ascomycota > Dipodascomycetes > Dipodascales > Trichomonascaceae > Sugiyamaella > Sugiyamaella chiloensis. The sequence goes on from JAKTZE010000010.1 coordinate 312,651, forward strand.
TAGAGGATCTTCAAGCTCTCATGGCTAGAGCTCAGGAGCTTGTCCAACTGGCAGAGCAATATGCCCGTCATCTCGAGAAAGAGGAAGCAATGGCTGCCGCTAATGGTGAAGAGATCACTGCTAGGAAAGCTTTGAGGCAGTCATCTCAAGCATTGGGGTTAAACTCGTCAATAGTTACTAAGGAGATGTCTCATGATGAGGAATTGTTTCATGGTGAGCTAGCCCGGCAATTGGCAGAATTCCTGAGCAATGGAATTCTCGCCAATGAAGGAGGCGTGGTCAGCCTTTTTGATTTATTTGCATTATACAACCGAGCACGGGGAATCTCTCTGATCTCTCCAAAGGATCTTTATTCTGCTTGTGAGCTGTTTGATAAGCTTCAACTTCCAATTCGCATGCGTAAGTTCAAGAGTGGATTCTTAGTGGTCCAAGAGGCATATCGTACGCCAGCAGTTATTGCCAGGCATATACTAGAATGGATTTCTCAGCTAGATCCATGGCAAGCTGAAATAGGAGTCAGTGCCCAAGATGCCAGTGCCAAATTTGGTTGGAGTATTACGGTTGCTGCTGAAGAGTTGGAAATGGCCGAACAGAATGGAGCACTGTGTCGCGACGAACAATTATCAGGAATTCGATTCTTTGAAAATGTGTTTGTGAACAAACCAGATAACTTGTCTCTGCATCAACTAAAGTTAACAACAACAGGTTGAAAAATAAATATATATAATATATAATGATTGCCCGAATATGCGAGGCCCGTCACAACGGTGATGGCTGTCGGGATGTACTTGTCGAAGTACTTGTCGAAGTACTTGTCGACTGTGGGTCTGGTAGTTGCGAGATATATGTCACAATATACTTCTTCTCCTTTAAAAATGCTTCGTCATCTTTGCGGTCTGCCGCCAGAAATCCCGCCAAATATCCTAGTAGCTTTTGTTTATTCTTGATTAGGATATCTGCCACTGGTTTGGGTTTCTTGGGGTTTGCAACAAAAACCTTGAATATATGAAACGCTTCATATTGGATATTTTTACTCTTATCTCGTAGCAGATTCATGGTAAGCTTGAGTACCTCCACATTAGAGACATACTCATTCATAAATGTATAGTTGGATCTATCGTTGATGATCTGTGCCATGAGCTTTATCGACTGTCGCCTGGTAACATAGCTCTCGGACATCATAAGTTCGCTCATCCTAGATATGAACTGGTCAGAGTTGGCCGCTAGAAAATTGGCAGCAACTTGACTATGCTGGGTCAATAGATCGTTTAACGTAGCAAACGCATCTGTGGCCAACTCAAAAACTTCGTCTATCGAGTAATTGAAAAAGTTCCAAAAAAACGGGCTGTTCAGAACTATTGATGCCAGCTCTTCATATTTGATGCAATCTCGAATGATAATTCCAGCATTGAGGGCCATCTCTGGATTGCTATTGCCGAGTATCAGTGCATCAAATATCGATGATCTCGTCACCAAGTAATCCACTGTTGGGCTTCTAGACCCTATCTTACGACGAAGTAATGTGGTGAAAAGAATCACAACATCTTTACAACTATCGAATTCCAGCATTGATAGCTTGCTCACGAGCGGAATCAGCACATCACTGGCATATACTTCTTGTGCCAATTGAGCTATCTGATCTGGTACTGGATCATTCTCTGCATCCCCATACATGACAACTTTGATTTGGTACAAAGTGCGGCCTAACTCTTCCACAGTGGCCCGACGACGATCTGTGTTGGGCATATCAAGTCTCCCCAGTTGTTCATTGAGAGCCCGGATAAGCTCTTGAGGACTTTTAGCCTTTGTACGATTGAACAGGAACGACATGGTTCTACGGACATGTTTGTTTGGGGGATTTACCAGGGTCGCGATGTACGGGTTAGGGCCCAGAACTGCTCCCATCATGCCATATAATTTGTAAGGTGCTTTTGTTACTGGGAAGAAATAGGAATCGAAGAGTAATTAAGAGATATCAAGAAGTTCAACAAGTTGCTTCGCTTAAGAGATCTGTTACAACAGTTTTGCTAGAGATGTGGCAGCATCATGAATAAAAATGTCTCAAAAATATTTTTTGGCCAGGCGTATTCGACTCTACCTTAGCGTATAACTTGCAGACCTGTTACAGACTAACAGTCGATAAATAAGATCTCTGGTTATATTCAGGAGAATAAGTGCGGAAAATAGTCAAGGGGGTCCTCCGTTAAGGAGTCTCGGTGTCATGCAATGGATCCGATCTGATCTGATCTGATCTGAGACGTATGCCCTCGGGGATATGATCGACCAACAAGCCGTTTTAGGGCAACTTGAAGCCCCATTCACCGAGTCCGTCCTGACCAGTTCATAGATGGTCGAGAACTGTCATCTTAATTCTTCGTTTCCTTCCATGAATCTGTATTGTTTGTAGATTTATGCACATTGGCGGAGCCAATTGCATCAGCCAATGCTTTTGGGTTTTGTATTTACATTTTTGGCTGCATTTTTTGTGTACTGCCATGCATCATGACATTGTTTAGGTCACATTTACCCCTGATTTTCGACCGTGCATGTGTTTGTATTCGCCGGGACTAAATAGGGGGTAATGATAATTATACCCCTATGATGACTCCTAACTTTATCCCAATCATTTGAAGCTTTTGATTTCGCCTGAGTACCTCAGTTTTTTCTGGTGATCATTGTTTGGTATTATAAAGGGGGCAAGAATAAAATGTCTGTTGTAGATGATGGGAAACGGATCACGAGAAAACGACCAAATTTGTTTAAGAGATTATTTGGTTCTTCTTCATCTTCATCATTGCAGGGTACCACCCAGTCTAAGCCTGTGATTGGACGCCCTGTTCTTGATTCAACTACATATTCTGCTATGGGAAATCTCATTGATACTCAAGTTACTCGAGCCAAGTTAACCATTACACCCAATGGGCCAATATCGACTCTAATCACTCCTCCCTCGTCTCCTGACCGGCCAAGTGATGCGTCTGAACCTGAATCATATGTAACGAGTGAAGGCAATTTCGATGATGAAGAAGAAGAAGGTGCTACTCCCCGTATGGACTCAAATGGTAAATTCCTTAGAATTGAATTGACTGAGCCATTGCACTTTTCTGGTTCAGCAGATACGTTTGTCGACGCTGAATCCGAACGTCCAGACGGACTTGAACCTCAAACGTTTCCAGGAGCCAGCCAACTGACGGTCAATGAAGATGAAAGTCATCATGCCAGCTCTGGCCTGTCAGATCGAGCTTCTGAGCCTGGCCAGCAGCCCATCAATCAGCAGGAGGAATCCACGACGGTACCAGCGCGACTTGATGATAATCTGAATGGACCTGCAAATGAAAATGAAGGAAATAATGTATCTCATAATGAAGTAACGGAGGATGAATCTTCCCTAGCAAAGTCAGATACTGACACCAATATGAACAAAATCGGTCGTCGGTTGATGCACAGTGTTCGAGTACCTGATCTAAGAGTTCTCACAGAGATCCCGGAGGTTGGGCCAGTACCACCATCGCCAACCAAGACAGTGTCTTCTAGATTTTCCAGAAATGCAACGTTTGAAAGGACACATAGTCGGCAAGAATCAATTCTGTCCCCAAAAGACATCGCAACAAGGCTATTTCATGGAAATGCTGATTTCATTAATCATATGGAGGCTGCAGCCTGGCTGGGTGAGAGTGGTATAGAAAGGTCTAACATTCGCTTTGAATATATGTGTCTCTTTGATTGGAGCAAGAAAAGTGTCCTTTCATGTTTGCAGAATTTGTGCGATAAGCTGTACATGAAAGCAGAATCCCAGCAGCTCGACAGGATAATCGACGCATTCGCTGATCGGTGGTGTGACTGCAACCCTCGTCATGGATTTAAATCACCAGGAATTGTTTATACTTTGGCGTATTCAATTCTGCTTCTTAATACTGATCACCATTCTGAGGAGTATAGCTTATCCAAAAAGATGCCACGATCACAATACGTCCATCAGACTTTTGATACCATGCGAGCTTTACTCAAAAGCGAGGCTAGCGCAAATTCCGATTTGAGCCATGATCTTGAGAGTCGGAAATCAACTGAATCGTTGACCCGAAGAAAGTCTACTTCCATGAAAAGATGGAGCTCTATGTCTTCCAAAGTCGACAATATCACATTAGTCAATGATGATAAAGTCTATAGTCAGCGGGAATGGGAAAACATGATACTGTCTCTTCTCAAGGGAATATATGCATCTATCGATATAACCCCGCTTAATCTCGCTCGTCCATCCGATTTCCCAGCACCACCTAGAGTATATCTTCATTCACAATCATCTGTCACTTCTCTGAACCGGCCTAGCGGGCTGGCCAATTCATTCAGTCAAGCTTCTCGAGTGGCACCTGGGCAAACAAACTCGCTTCTGTCTAAACTGAAGTTAACTAGGCGCTCTAGTTGGATTGCAGCTGATACATGGTCTGACTATGAATACCAAGGGGTTATTTCGAGAAACGGTGCTCGAATGGACAAGAATAAATCAATGTATATAAGCTCCTCTGAGCCAATTGGATTTTCCGGAGTTTTGAAAAGATCCATGATACGCGAACGACGGGAATCTGAAGATCACAATGAAGTGGTGGTCGGAAATTCAGACATTATTACCGTTGACTCTTTCCCATCTGCTTTTGATGATGATTTATCTGACCATGAAGATGATGACAAAAGGAGTGACCGTAAGCATTACTATTATGATGGGTCGTCACTTCGAACCAAGCCTTCTATTTCAACCATTAATAATAATAATAATGATAGTAGCTTATCTACCAAGGAATTCGAGAATCTCGAGCTTCGAGGTGCACCATGGGTAATGGAAGGATTGTTGAAGTGTCAAACATATATTGGGACCGATGTGAGTATCCGAAATGTGCCAAAGAAAGAGCAATGGACTCAAATATTTGCCATTGTTCAAAAGGGCCATATTAAGATTTTTAAATTCGATGATATTTCCAAACAGCGTCCTGTCACTTACACATTTGACCCTCCGAATGCGTATATAAATGTTGGCGAAGGCAATTGGTTGGATAGAGCTCGGATGACGGATAATGTTCCTCTGTGCCATGCTATCGCTCAAGTGAACCCAATCAAGTTGAAACCCAGCCATCAAGTGATGAGGAACAGTATTATCATTTCCAACACCACATACGAGTCAAGTTTGCAGCCTGATTATGTGGAATGGATGTTGACCTTGCCAAATAAATGTGTATATATATTCCAGGCAGGAACAAAGCAAATTGCAGATGAATTTGCCTATGCTTGCAATTATTGGGCTGCCCGTACATCTCGGGATCCTTTGGTAGAAGCAGTTTCCAGCAACGAGTATGGATGGGACAGGCCGTTGAATATGGTCAGAGACCAAGGCATCACTAATCTAAGGGTGACTTCGGGAGGGTCTGATTCAATTACGATAGGAGGTACTCGGATCCAGGTTAGAGTATGGAATCAACCCATGTCATCTTCGGTACTTTCAAAACTTGGAGAAGATACACAGCTGAAAAGACTTCGAAAACATAAGCTTTTGCTGATGAAATCACTTGAGAAACACAACTCGTCCCGAGCACTGATGATTGAGCTGTTCAAGCCCGTGCATGTGGTTTCAAACCGAGCTCATACTAACTGGGAACGAAAATCTCAGTACGTGCTTAACCAAATTGTCAAATATGATATCTATATTAGCAGCCTTGAGCAAGCAATTCAGGATGGGAGCTGTGAGACTGAGAAGCTTGAAAAAGTCGAAGAAGCTGACGAAGACGAATTAGAAAATCGTGATGCTGATGTTATTAATACCCCGGAAAATACCAACATGATGCTATTCTCAACAAATCTAAAAGCAGACGAACATAATACAGTGGAAATGGAGCTCATCACTAATTCTACCAATCCTCAACATAACGATTAACTAATAAAAGCAAAATGTATTCTATCTATGCTAGTTAGATCTTTTGGCTCCAAGGATGGTTCTCGACTCCGTAAAAGATGTCAGACATCCACTGAGCAACAGTTTCAGTAAGTTTACCGGCCTCTTTTCCATCCTGTAGAGGTACATAGATAGGTGTCTCATGGTAGCTGATCTCTTTGATTGGTGAAACAACTGCAGCAGTTCCAGCACCAAAAGCTTCAACCAACTCGCCCTTGGCAGCCTTCTCCTTAACTTCATGAATAGTACAATATCTCTCTGAAATAGTCCACTCGGCCGGGTCGAGTCGTTCACGGGCAAGCTGCAAAATGGAGTCTCGTGTAACACCCTCCAAAATAGTACCATCTAGTGGTGCAGTTACGAGTTCCTTCTTACCATTGGCATCCTGGAAGACGAAAAATGCATTCATGGTACCCACCTCAGTGATGTTGGCCTCAGGACCGAACAACCAAAGGTTCTGCTGGAATCCTCGAGAAGCAGCCTGCTTTTGAGGCAAGATACAAGGAGCATAGTTTGCACCAAGCTTCTTGTTACCTACTCCACCAGGCCAAGCACGGACTGCATAATCCGTTGCCTCCAGTCGGACAGCCTTAAATCCAGTAGGATAGTAAGGGCCGACAGGTGATGCAATAACATACAACAGAGCCTTGTTTGGTGATCCAACACCAAGGCCAGCCTGAGTACCAATCATCGAAGGTCGTAAATACAATGAAAAGCCCTTCTTCTGAGGGATTAGATCCTTTTCAAGCTTGACAAACTCGCCAATGAGTTTGATCATCTGTTCGCTATCGAAGGTGGGTAGACAGATTCTCTCACTGGATGTATTGAGTCGGGCCATGTTCTTATCGGGTCGGAACAATCGAACATCTCCATCGGCATCCTTGAATGCCTTCATTCCCTCAAAACACTCGAACGCGTAATGGAGCACTACCGAAGCAGGATCCAGGCTTAGAGGACCATAAGGCTTGATCTCAGGAGTCTTCCATCCATCTGCTTCAGTCCACTCAATTGACAATATATGGTCAGTGAAAGTCTGTCCAAATATGAGCTCCTCAGGAGGAGGCAAAACTTTTGGGGAATTGGTCTTGTTGATAGTCAATTTGGAAGCGTCCAAACTGGCTGAAAATCGTCCTGCCGATCCTGACAAATATCTAACGTGTACGGCACATTTAAACGCCGACTGTGTATTAAAAGCGGTAGCAGCTGTTCTAGTAGCTCGTAGGCTGGATAGTCCCTTTAGACTGGATAGTATGGCCATATCTAACTGTGGTTGTATTTGGTGGGGTGCACAGATAAAGTGAAAAGTTCCAATCTCGGGTATTTATGTAGCAGCCATTGACTCACTGGCAGTAGGGTACACCCACCCCACATCGGATAAATATCCCCGTGTCCGATGTACCGATTAGGCATCGCAGATTATTGGAAATAACCAGTGAATTACAAGCCATTTATATCTTCTTGTTGTTGCTGTTATTATATTGTATTGTTGGTTATAGAATTCATAAATTTACAGATGCTATTCAATATCTTCAATGGTGATAACAGTACATTATTCCATAGATCTCATGAGTCATGACAAGTGCCGCCTATTACCGATGAGAACCCCACGGACCGATAACAAAGATCAACCAATTGATAAGATTGGAATGACAGTTTTTGTTTATCTAAATAATGAGTCACATTGTGGTTTTAAATTATCCAATTCAAATTCCAGTCGACTTTTGGTTGTGGTTTATTTATAAAGCAGGCTTGAGATTAATACATCACGAAATTGTGAATAGGTTACACCAGTATAACTGTGGCCAATTGCCCAATCGTTTTCGGGATCATAAAATAATTAAAGCATTTCTCAGCCATCTTATCTATATAGTTTACAAGGTGAATGGTGTCTAGACGAAGATCATGGTCACAGACGAGGGTTGTTGCTTTTATGCAGTCATGTCAATCTTGCATGATATGTTTAAACGGAAAACGGTAATGCGCTCGTTAACTATTTTGAAAGTACATCAATTGCTTGTCTCTGAAAATTGGATATGATGCAGCTTGTCTGCCAGTCGTTGATTTCTCTATATACTGTTCTAGTTCACTGATGCTCGCAACACTATACATTGAAAGATATCGTGCCACCTTTGCCAACCCTCTTCTCTCCATCCTACATGAAACGTCTACTTCGTAAAACAGTCAACCAGCGATTGAAAGATGTCAGCATTGAGTCGATATCTGTACAGTGTATGTGAAACAATACGGTCTTTCCAAATCAATGCAATTATTTGTCTAACAAGCTCGAGCAACTGCAGGGATCATCCGCCAAATGCCCCAATATCAAGCAGCTACTAACATCGCATGTTACCTGAACTTGGAGTCTGGAGAAATAGCGACGTCAGATATCATCCAGAATGCATTTTCAGACAATAAACGAATATTTCTGCCTAGAATAAGTCCCTTGAGTGGTCCAAAACAGTTTCAGAAGCAATCTACGGAACTTGATATGTTGGAAGTAGCGTCAATGAGTCAGATCAATCAGTTGACACCGCAAGGAAAATACAAGCTTCGGGAACCGAGCGAAGGAATCAACGCGTTGAATGCTGGTGGGTTACAATTAATAGTAGTTCCTGGGTTAGCGTTTACCACAGGATGTAAACGATTAGGCCATGGTAAAGGTTATTACGATAATTACATTGCACGACTAGAAGGAGCCACAGATTCGACAGTGCCATATTTGGTTGGAGTAGCACTTGGTGAGCAAACAGTTGATGATATACCTTATGAAACACACGACCGAGTTCTTGATGCTGTGATTATAGGAGGTGTATTATATACTAAATCTTGAGCCTGGCTATATTAAGTTATGTCGTTCGTTGTTGATTTTTCATGCTGTTCCCTTTTTTCAGAACCAATTCTGAGCTTCTGATGTCTTCGTAAGTTGTCGGGGCTTTTTTCAGCAAAATAAACCAGACCCATTCATTAATCATCTAAACTGGAAATTAAGGTAATATTATCACCCTTCAACAAGGTTCGACCCAACTCTCTACGACTGTTCTTTTTGATATTGACCTCCACCGCTTCGTCCACCACCACATTCATAAACTCATCAAACCCCTAGTTGTTAGACTAATCTCACCAATCTCACTATCTGAACAACTTACTCGAATCTTTCCTTCTAATCTACAATCGACTTGCTCATAGAGCCAAATCTGGACCCGATTATGCTGTTGCAGAAACTTAAACAAAACCTCTATAGGTTCAACAATCTAGTTAGCCCACAGAACAAAATCATCCATCAACTCACCACCCGCTGCTGTGCTGACATAGTTAGCGAAATCCTATACAAATTTCTTCACTGCAGGAAAAGCAATAAAAAAAAAACAGAGGTTCCAAAGAGTCTAAACTGGAAAGTCTCCCAAGGGCTATTCACAGATATTATGACCTTCATGGGGCTCAAGTTCGAGACGATCGCGGCGGGCGCGGCTTGTTAGGGTGCTAAATTAACTAGGGTGTGCCTGAAGCACCAAACTTAACTTCATCCATATTCTGTACAAAACTACAAGGTCAACTAGTGAATCAATATTTCCTATATATTCAATTGGTTGGTTGGTGCTGTACAGATATGTCTATAAGCCTACAGAACGTTGTACAAGCCTTGGATGGCTTGTACGGCAATCCTGATCCTTCTCTCAAGGACCAATACAACACATACTTGGAAGAGTTTCAAAAAAGTGTAAGTTAAATGGTTGTACAATTTCAGTTTGAAGCTTTGTATATATCGTATGACACGAAAATACTAATAAATAGCCTGAGGCATGGCAAATAGTTCATACAGTATTATCAGGGGATTTTCCTTCTCAGGCTAAGATATTCTGTGGACAAACATTGCGATCCAAGATATCCTATGACTTGCATCAGGTGCCTTCAGAATCCAGGCTCCAGCTCAAGGATTCCATTGTCCAGCTAATCATCATGAACTCCAAGACCACCAAAACTGTTGCTGTACAGCTGAGTGTTGCTCTGGCAGATCTGGCATTACAGGTGCTGGCGTGGAAAAACGTTGTACAAGAGATGGTGGACAAATTTGGCAATTCGCCCGACTCGCTGATTAGTTTACTAGAATTTCTCAAAGTTCTACCCGAAGAGCTCGAAGATCCTCGTCACACTCTCCTCACTGACGAAGAATTCCAAGACAGATCGCAGGAATTGCTAACTGACAATGCCGAAAAGGTTGTTGCTCTGTTGGTTGGGTATCTTAAATCCACTTCAACTGCTGACAATGGTGATACCAGAGCACTTGTTTTCGAGTGCTTTAATTCATGGCTACGGGAAATCCCTGTTGAAAGTACTGTGGGTTCACCACTGTTGGATATACTGTTTAGTGGGCTCTCGGATGACAGCACATTTGACGCAGCGGTCGACTGTGTTACTGCTATAATCCGTGACACTAGAGACCTGGATTCGGTGGATGCCATAAAAGTTCTATATTGCCGTGTTATTGCACTACGATCCAAGTTCCACGAAAACAAAGATGATGCCCAATCATTTGAAGGTTTTACTAAAATATTTGCAGAAGCAGGTGAATCATGGCATGTATGGATTGCACGAATGCCAAGCGATTTCCGAGACTTGGTGGAATGTGTGGCTGAATGTACTGCTCTTGATGACGATTTGGATGTGGTTCAATATACGTTTAATTTTTGGTATTCTTTGAAGCAAATGCTCACGGTTGAAAAGTACCAGGAAGCACGTGAGGTATTGGCAGACATCTATCAAAAGCTTATTGGCGTTGTTATCAATCATTTAAAATATCCGCCTGGAGATGCAGATTCCGATCTGTTCCATGGCAATCGTGAGGAAGAAGAGAAATTCCGGAATTTTAGACACGACATCGGTGATGTTCTCAAAGATTGCTGTGCTGTGGTTGGTGGTAGTAATGGACTCAGAGAGCCATATTCGAGACTACAGGCAGCTGCATCAGCACTACAGCAAGGCCATCATACTTCATTCACTTGGCAGGATATTGAAGCTGCGCTGTTTGCCCTACGTACGATGGGCTTGATGATTGATGAATCTGAATCTGAAGTGTTGCCCAGTGTAATGACTCTGCTTTCGCAATTGCCAGAAAATAACAAAATTCGATATGCTGCCACATTGGTACTCGGAAGATATACCAAATGGACAGCTTCTCACCCTGAATATTTGGATGCTCAGCTGCAATACATCACGAGCGGGTTCGACATAGATAGTGATGATGTATCACGAGCAGCATCTCAGGCCCTTATGTATTTCTGCCAGGACTGTCGTGACCTACTGGCTAAATACATTGAGCAATTGCATCCTTTTTACGAAAGAATGTTGTCTCAACTCGATGAATTATCTTTGTGTGAAGTGACAGATGGAATCGCTCATATTGTATCAGCACAAGCTCCTGAGCACATTTATCCGGCCCTGCAGCACTTTGGCAAGCCCATCATAAATAAGCTAATGGGCTTGGCTGCGCAGCCAGGCTCTGACGAGGTTCATAGGGCAATTGCTGATACAATCCAGTTGTTGAATATTCTTGTAAGTATTGTCAAAGTTCCTAGCAAAACCGCCAAGGGAGGGGCAGTCCATCCGCCAACCACCCAATTTGTGCTTGAAGTTTATCCGGTAGTGAAATCACTCCTTGATGTGCATGGCAGTGCCATATATGTTGCGGAGCGAGGATCAAGATTCATAAAGAATTCACTGCATACATGTGGATTAACTCTACATCCAATTTTACCAGATATTGCTCAAGTGTTAATCGGCCAATTTCAAAAAACTGAGTTTGGCTGTTATTTATACGTTAGTGGAGCACTACTTCGAGAGTTTACAGTAGAGTTTGATGATGATCAGAATGCACTTCCTGTCGACGAATCAACTTACGCATCTTTGTGGCAGTTTGCCGTTCACCAGGCATTCGCATTTTTCCGGATTCTCAACAAGACTGAGCCAAAGGAGATTCCAGATTTGGTTGACGATTTCTTTTTGTTGATGGCTGATGTATTGGAGATTTTCCCTGCAAAGTTGGTTAGCTCCGATTGGTTTGGAACTACCATTGACGCAGCTTGTGCATCTTTGAGTCTTGAACAGATGGAACCCATTTCAGCTATCCTACATTATCTTCTGGATGTCGTTGCTTATGGCCTTGATAAAGCTCCTGGTGCTGCATTCAAAGGTCCTGTACCCACCGAAGTTCGCCAAGCTATACATGGCTCTGTTCAGGCTAAAGGGCCTCAGATTACCAATACTATATTGGTGGGTTTGCTTTATTCTTTCCCCCGAGATGCTGTTACTGATGCATCATCCCTGTTGATGGATGTTTCAAAGTTGGTAGGAGGGGCACATTGCATGCAATGGCTGGCAGCGTCATTAGAGTCTCTTCCCCAAGACGCTATGAGTATCGAAGAAAAGCAAAAGCTCGTAGAGAGGGTCTCTGTATCATTTGATTCTCAAGATTTCAAACGAGTGCGGGCTATATTACGAGACTTTATTGCTCTGTTTTCTCGGCGAAATTTAACCCCACGCAGTCAACATCTTCGCAATGCGAAAGGATTCTCGTTTTCGGGGTGATGTAGATATAGCATGTATTAATAATAATAAATAATATGTAGTTTAATAGCTGACCATAGATTGCCAATGAGCGGGAGTCCTTGGTATAACAGATTGCGTCTTGAATATTCCCTCTCCTCTCACAAGCTCCCTGTTCTGTAAGGTTCGAATGGACCCGACTATTCGGACTGTCTTGTCATCAATTTCTTCGGTAGTCGTTTTGATCATAATAAACTGATGTGCCCATGTAGGACTCTTGTAAGAAAGCTTGATGGTGACATTTTCCTTGGGATAATTTCCTACACTGAGAGAAGCAGTACGATGAATAGCTTCATCAAGCGCAGTACTTAAGATACCACCGTGCACGATGAACGGGAACCCGGTCAACAAGATGCCACAATGAAGAACAGTTATAGTTGACATTTCCTTGACATTTGCAAACACCACCGGAGGAATTGACAGACCTCCAGGAATATGGAGGGGACCACTGGTGAAAACCGATGATCTGTGATCCTGATGGATGAAATCCCAGGGACGAAACATTATATAGTCAGGATTCTTTTGCAGCTTATCAATCAAGTTCAAGTTCATCAATTTGGTTTCCAAATGTTCTGCTCTCCGAGGAGAAATCCATATGGGATTGGTTGGATTGGCAGCATGGATACCAACCCCCACTCCTATACTTAGCCATAACACTCCTCTGAAATATCTCGACATCACTACAGGAACTGAATGAATACAATGGATCTAATCAATACAACGAATTGCAACTGGTCCTTAACACTGATGGTCCCGTATGAATTTCTCAGTACTAATAGTAGGGACTAATTTCAATTTAAATGTTTGTGTATGACGTCAAATGACCTTAAAGTGCAAACATGGGGAGGAGGATCAGCCGTTCCTGAAGTTGACTACTGACTTTTCAATTGATATTGAAATTGATTGATCCCATGGCTGATACAGCAATAGCTCAACAAAACGAACCAAAAGAATATACTCCTAATGACCGAGAAGTTGTGTCGGCAGTTATAGAGCTTTGGAAGCAGGATCCAACCAGCGAATCGCTTGGTAATGCGAGACTCCATGCTTTAGTGAAATCACAGCACCAACACTGGTCATTATCGGCTAATCGGCTGAAAACTCTGCTCAAAGGCTTTGGATTGCAAACAAATGCTCCAATATACCAATATGTGGGAGAAACGACGTCATATGCCACCCCCGACTTGACTTTACCTCCAGGAGTACGATTGGTTTCCACCAAGGCCAGAGGTAAGGCATTGTATGCTAGCAAAGCGTTTAAGGAAGGAGAGGATATCTGGTCAGAAGAGCCATTAATTCTTGTTTCTCCATTGGATCATGTATCCTTGATGCGAAAATGCTTGGCATGTGCTTTTTGCTCTAGACCATTCCAGATGAGATCGTCAGCAGGAGGTGCTGGTGGAGTAGCTCGAGGAGGAACAGAATGCCAAACCTGTCCAGCACAATGGTGCAATCACAAGTGCAAAAAGTCCGATATCATTCACACAGCATTATGGCACAAGAGCACGCATTCTAAAACAGATCAAAAGGCTTGGCTGGTTTACGAGAATTATTGCGTTGATAACCAATGGATGGCAGCATATGCTTTTGGAATCATGATGATGTCGATTCTTCGAGATCCTGCTGGCAAGGATAACAAGCATCTCAAAGAAAAAATTGACGCCATGGCTCGTGTTCGACAAGATGTTCGACAGAAGGCTCTGTCGTCCAGCGCTTCAGCACTGATTGAAGAACAGAATGAACAGCTGTGGACCAAAGGCCATGAACTGCTGAACAAGGCATTAGGCAGTTCATTTGAGTTGACCTACGATGACTATATGTTTGGATTGGGAACATACAACATCAATAATTTAGATGGAAATCTATACTTGACCCAATCGCATCTGAACCATAGTTGTAACCCCAATGTTGACGTTAAGATAATTGGTCGAACCAGTGGGGTGGTGATCAAGGCTAAACGAGATATCCGATCTGGTGATGAATTGTTTACAACATATGTAAATCCTAATGATGATTTGGAGAAACGACGTTATGATTTGCGAATTAATTGGGGGTTCCTGTGCAACTGTGAGCGGTGTAAATATGAAGAGAAGGAGAAGAAGGAGCAGCCAGGGGCAACTCCACGAGTGAGAAGAAAGTCTGTCAGATTTGATGAAGCATCGGTGGAAGCTGCTAGAAATGATCTAGCTGAAGAGTGAATCATTGACGACAGCTAGTACGATTCAGCTTTTCTGTTGTATTAGTATTAACTATTTAGTATTGATATTAGTTTTAGATTACAATAGATACAGCCAGCCATTGCTAATTATTTAACAATGCCAACTTAAAATTTCAGAACGTTATTCATCATCACTTGCGAAGCAAGCTCATAGTGAAATTCCCACAAAAACAGCAACAAAAAAAGGCATTCCTCTTTCTAGCTTATTTTTATTGGAGGTTCAACTTCTGTCGAACCTCTGGATAAGTCCTGAGAATATTTTCGTAGATATCTGGATAGCTCATCCGGAACACCTCTGGATCCTTTGCCAGAGCAATAAAGAAAGTATGGATACCGGTACTGATAGACACAGTTGTGATGTTACCAATTTGAGTTCCAATTAAGAATCCAAATGCAACAACAATAGGATAGTAACCACCACTTGAGTTATAAGCAGGGTGAGTCAATCGCAAGAACAAGTATGCGAAAAGAGCAGTGATAAATCCCACAAAGGTTGAACCAAAAGTAAGGACATTTCCAATCAAACAATCGTTAATCAAAGCATCAATTCCTCGCTGTTTGACAATAGTCCAAGTATCTTTTGCAGCAGGGATATATGCCTTACCATACAAAGCAATGTAAGTGTAGGCAAACTCGTTGAAGTAGTTCACAGCCCATTCGACGATTCCTACCATACACTGTAGACAGCACAAAACAATAGACACAATGGTATTTCCTCCGTTATCAGCGTTCAACTGCTGACCAATGCTAATGGCATCACGAATGAGGTTAATAATAGCAACAATCAAACTACCAAAGCAGATAGAACCAAAAGAATAGGTAATTGCTCGCTTAAAGGCACCAAAGGCTGGAAGACGAGGCATTCCTTGGTCAGATTTCGAGCAATAATACCAAGAACCATAAACTCCACTAATGGTTACTCGAATGACATTCTTGATAACCTCAGAGATATAGAAACTAGCAAAAGTAATGTAGATCATCAAACCAATGAGCTTAGCACTGCTACATCCTCCAGCGGAACAGCTGGGATTTTCTGAACTGGTGTTGTACTTTTCATAGGTCGAAACCATGACAATACTGAAAAACACAGCCAAAGCACCAGAAATTAAAGCACCAAGAGCAGAAACAAACAGAGTGGAAGGAACAACTCTTGTAACATCAATAATGGTCTGCAACACCACAGTTGCAAAAGGAATTCTCTTTCGCATAGTCCAATAGCAAAACGCAGAAATACACGCGAATAGTAAACCCACAATACCGGCAGACCAGTACTTTTCAACCAGGTAGTAAATGGCAGTACCAAACGCCAAAACTATCTGGCAAATCATCGTGATGATAATGAATTGTCGGGTAAACATTCGAGCTAGACAATAATAAATAAAAGCAACCACAACTGCCACAACGGTCACAAAAGAAAATAGAATAATCGTGTTTGTGTTGAGCGTAAAGGTGTTGCTCGAGTCATAGATCGAACCACCCTGAAATCCTTTGTTGGTGTCATAGGTAGGGATGGTGATAACAGCAATAGCGATAAACCCTGCCAAAACTCCAAGGAATAATATCGTGAATGGTATATCATTCCACTTTGGTTTTTCAACCTTAAACTGGTCTTGGAAAGCCGGACCATTTCCCTCGGGCTTGGTCGCATAGTCTATTGGTGCAGGAGCACTGTTTGAATTGTAACCAGCTTGTTGGCCATATTCATTTCCATAATTTCCATTTCCATATGGCTGCACAGGAGGTGCCTGCTGTGGCTGGTACTGAGGTTCATAGGCCATGATACTAACTGTCAGGAATCTAAGATCTGGGCAGGCGTCATCGTTTTTATTTATATATGACGCCTGCCATTGTTTTGCGCCAGATCAACTTTGCTAGCTCGATTAGGAAACGCATTGGCGATCAAGATCCTCGGTGCCTGCTTTATGCATAGAAGCTCATTGCATTGAAAGGCTATAAAAACGATAAAATGCTCTATTTATGACCGGCATATACGATGCCCGTACCTCAGTACCGATTCTAGAAATGAACCGAGTATAAAAAGTCAAGCTAATAAACGTTTAAAAATAAGTTAAGTTAATTTAATTAATTTACAAATCGCGGCTTTTTGGCCTCTTTATCCATGAACATGGAAGGTTGAGGTTTCAGGAACACCGACAACATATTATACAAATCGGATTTTGTAAAAGGCTTTGCCAAGATCATGGTAACACCCTTTGAGCGATATGACTCTACCAAGCGGGAGTCAAACTGCTGGTCTTGGCTAACTGTCATTGCTATTATAGGCGTTGATGTGTTGAAATGACGGATCAATTCAGTGGAGCTAACTCCATCCAGCTGGGGGAGAATGGTATTAATGAGAATAAGGTCATATCCGGATGCCTCTGCCATTTGTACTGCTTCAAGACCGTCTCCAGCCACATCCACGGAGCAGCCATACTGTACAAGCATTCGTTTACATATTTCCAAGCTCATCTCATCTTCTTCGGCCAAAAGAACAGAATATGTACGGGCTTGGTTGACACCACTATTAGGTCTGGTAGTAGAGCCTGCAGGACCTGTCCCTTGTGTTTGTGTTTGTGTTTGTGCTTGTATTTGTCCCTGTCCTTGTCCTTGTCCTTGTCCTGGCCCTTGTATTGGACCTGTTCCTCCACTAGTGCTGCTGCTATATGAATGACGACTTTCTGGCAGCCTTTTCGAGCCAATGACGGGCGATTCGCGAACGTCATACAGTCGATTACGATCAACCACGTCTTTGTTGAACCCATCTAGAAGGTTGTTGAAAATGCCATTGAATATGCCCGCATTATCTGAGGATGCTAAAGTGGAGATAAGCTTCTGTATATACGCATTGCTGATGGTTTGCACTTGTTGCAATGTCTGGACTGCTGCCAACAAATCCCTGTTTTGCTGTTCAAGGGCTTCAACTCGAGTAGCCAAGTATCCTTTAGCCCTTCTCACAGTATCGATTTCTGATTCCAATCTAGATAACTGTTCCTGGGCTATACCTGAGTCACCATTGGGTCCAACTCCTCCACCTAGCCCTCCTGTTCCGCCAGGGCGCCGGCTGTTCCCCGGTGCTTTACGCTTGATTTTGTCGAGATGCTCCTTGTTGTGTAGTAAAAAGTCTGGATGCTTGAATTCCCACGCATTCTCTCCGTATTCCGATGCCTTATTAGTTGTGCGGACCTTGTGGAAATCATACTTGTTCAGTTGACGGACAAAGCTCGCGAAGTTAGAGTGTTTGAAGTGTCTTGGTAATACGACCTTGGTGAATTCTGCCGAATCCAAAACAACGAAGCTATCACCAGATTGTGACCATTGGACGATATTCTTATAGGCAGGCTCTTCAAGCATTGTAAAAAGCTTCTGTACAAAGTCCTTTGAAGGGTCCTTGCCATGATTGACAAGCTTCGAATCGTCGGACTCAACCTGGGGATTGGAGAGGCCCGGCACGTCCATCCAGGAGTCGGACCACTCTGTCATAAAGAAAATTCGCTATAATCAAAACAGGGATTTCGTGCCAAAAAAAAAATTCAGTCACCAATGATACAATGATAATCGCGCCAAATAAATAGTTTAAATCGTCAAGCTGTAGAGTATTTATTTCTGCGGGTATAGAGTCCCGGACTCGTTCCGTGTCATGGGTAATCGATAGCTAATACAGACGCACTAACAGCGGTCTAGAACCTGTCATGCGCTTGGTAAGCTGCACGGCTAGCCATCTCGATAAACCACGGATATTACTAAACAGCCATTCAATTACGACACAAAGTCAAGGCCATAAAAACAAACCCTATTAGAATTACAAGCTGACGATCGGTGAATAAACTATATCAATTTGCGGTGATTTCAAGGATGGCTTGTTGCAGAATATGTTGGTACAGGTGATGTGTATTTGCAGTTCGATTGACGTGATGTGTGTGTGTGTGTGCGGGTAAACCCATTTACAGTTTATGCATCATTACCGCATGAGAAGATGCGGAACTATTGAAGGGGGAGATAAGGTTTAAATCCGGTCCTAAATCCGATTAAGCCCTGACCGCCACTATGAGTGCGGCGCATTACTGAGATTGGACTAGTAAGACAATGCGGAGAACGCAAGCCTACAGCGGGCGGAGTCAAGGCGAAGTTGGACAACTGAGATATCCGGGGAAACTTGATTATACTAACATCACCTTATTGTAGCAAGCTATCATATGATATGTAATGATGTAGGCGTGCCAGATTTGGTGTGTGAAATTACTGTATTCGAGTGAAACAACTGAGTATTAGTATTGTATACAATTATGTCGGGAGACCATCATCCGTCAGAGTAAGAAAAGATAACAAACCAAACAACATTGAATGTGAAAAACTGACAAACATAAAATAGAGAAAGACAAATTGAACAAAATAATAAAATAATAAAATAAAAATAAAATAAAAACGGCGAAAGAAAATAAAAATCCAAACAAACAAAACAAAAACTCCCATTGGAGTAACATTCAACAGATCAGTTGGCGAGCTTAGTTTCTTTTTTTTTTGGTTTTAACATTTTTTTTCCTCTCGATTAATATATGTAGATATTACATAAATAAGTTACATCTCAAACTGTTGTCCCACAAAGTCGTGATCATCATCATCCATCATGCCAACATCACCATCCTCATCGGTCTCAGTGGGATAGCCTTGGCCAGAATGGGAGTTGTTATGGTCGTTGCTGTTGTTGTTTGACTGCTGCTGTCTGTGACCAAGTTGGTGAATTTCATGTTGAGCAGCCAGACTTCGGGCCATCAGGTCAGACTCATTATAATAACTGGCAGAAATCTGAATATCCTTATCATCATAAAGATCAATATCATCATCATGCTCAATATGCGATTTTGGCCGATATGATGTGCCCATTCGGGCACGGAAGGTCTCCTCCATTGGTGAATTAACATACGTGAAACCACGGAATGTATCCTGAATTCGAGGCGATAAAGGAGTGCTGCTGACATTGAGACCTCGTCGGAATGCCGAAGTGGAAGCCTGAGTGAACTCCGGGTCAAAATTTGACGTATCTGTTTCAGATGCAACATTGGGCTTGAATGGAGGAGGAACTTTCTTGGCAATAAGTCTGTTCCAGTCGACGTCACTAAAAAATGGGTGATCGCGCAACTCTTGGGCATCACCATTAGCACCCAATCGGTGCTTGGGATTACGGTTGAGCAATCCCTTGACAAAATTACGACCCTCTGACGACAAAGCATCTTTGGGGAACCGAACCTTTCCAAATGCAATGTTCTTGTACATCTGCTGGTTGTCTTCGGCGTAGAACGGACTCCAACCACAACACATCTCGAAAACAAGTACTCCAAGAGACCAGAAGTCCACCATCTTGGTGTAACCTTGGTCGTCAAGCAGCACTTCAGGTGCTAGGTACTCAGTAGTTCCACAAAATGTATTTGTAGTTCCACCATTCAAATTGGCCTTAGACAATCCAAAGTCGCACAGTGCAATGTGTCCATTAGCATCCAGTAGGATGTTTTCTGGTTTCAGGTCTCGATAAACTATGTCGTTGTCATGCAAATGCTGCAATGCTATGATAAGCTCTGCAATGTAAAATTTCGCTCGGTCTTCAGGGAATCGGCCTTCTTTCTGTAGATGCCAAAACAATTCTCCACCAGACATGTAGTCGGTAACCAAGTACAAGTCGGTGGGGGTTTGGAATGACATCTTGAGACCAACAATAAATGCCGATTCCACACTCGAAGTCCGAACGAGAATGTTTCGTTCTCCAATGGTATGAGCTACCTCTTTCTTCTGGATGATGGCTCTCTTGGATAATACCTTCATAGCGTATATTCGCTTTGTATCCTTCTTACGGACCTGGTAAACCTGGCCAAACGTTCCCTTGCCTACCAATCGCAATATCTCAAAGTCTTCGGGTCCAAATTGACGCTTGCCCACTCGTTCGTAAAACATAGACACCCGCACTTCTCCAGATATGTGCTCACCACTAGATCGAGATTCCAATGGTAACCACAGATCTACAAGACGTTTGGTGTGTAAATCGGGCCGAACATTGGCATGGCCTAAAAACATGTCGCTGTTCTTAGCATCATAGATATAAATATCAAGTTGAGACTCGTCTGATGTGACGTCGAACTGTGCTTCATCCTTCCACATGGGATTAGTAGCAGATCCTGCCATCTTGGACAGCGTCAAACTTGATGACTGTCTGCTTCGGTTACTGGTAGGAATGGCGATACCTGTAGGATGGTCATTGCCAGACTCGATAGCTGCACCGGATGGCCCTCTACTGACATATTCAGAGCTATCAAATGAACACACCACATAGGGGCAACTTGAGTTGGATCTAGCCACCAGGTTTCGGGCCTCAATGATACGGACCTTGAGCTTGCCAATGGGGCGGACCACTAAAGATCCATCAACAGGTGATATAGTCGTAGTGGTATTTGTTCCAGAACTATCACTACCAGATGTAGATCCAGTACCTGCTAGGTCACTACTACCATGGGCAGCTCCATCTCGAACTCCTATACCAGCACCAGAACCAGTACCAATACCAATACTAGCACCGGAACCTGAACCAGGTCCATTGTCGAAATTAGACGACCTACTAGAATGATCAGCCAACCCCTCCAGGCTCATTGCAGAAGTAGAAGATGGGGCCCTGAACGTAGGCTCAGCATTGCTCTGAGTCACCGCAGAGATTGGCTTATTGTCGCGCAAAGCTCTGAGCACTGGTGAAGGAACCGCCGATGAAGTTGGAGTGGTTTGCTTGGAATCCATAGCATTCGTGGTGGCGGTAGCCGTATTAGACCGTGAGAACCCGCCAAACGAAAATAACGACTTTGCAAAGTCCGGCATAGCGTCTTTTTTTAAGTCCTCGTTAGTCCTACCTCATGCGCAGGTTGCAAACCTGCAATCAAATGATTATGACCGATAAAAGGCTGCGCTGAGAGGGCAGGGGTCTGAAGAACAATCCCTGCACAACAACGGAGAACCTTCACCCAATGCACCCAATGCGGTAGGCTACTGTAGTTACCAGCAGCTCCAGTAGTTCGGTTAGTGTGGACCAAATTAGCCTAGAGTTTGGGTAAAAGGGAACAACCACGGGGTTTCTTGATTTGTCCAGTAATAGTTTATTTTCTTATCTAAATAGTTGATGTGAATGATTGTTGCGTTTATGATGCGATTCCACCTGTTTCTTGATGTTGCTGCTGCTATATGTTTGTGTGCGTGATTTGTGGCTTATTTTTGTACCGTAGCCACTCGTCGTATATAGGACGGACTTTTTTTATTTTTATTTTTGGTCCCGAGATCCTTCGCTTATCAACGGGTTAGGTCCTAAGGCAGGCCCAAGCTTTAATGGTGCGTCCGTTCGGATTGTTGCTTGATTGCTCTATTTTTATTAATTCACAACTGTACTTTTGCCACTTCTTTACATGGCAGACATGTATTTTTGATGGGCATTATGGGGCCAGATATTTTGTATTATAAGCATATAATAGGCTTTCGTCACGGGCTGTACTGACCACAATGAGCTCGTGTCTTTGTCATGCAAGCACCAACGTACTAACATGACCCAATCGAGAGTAGAACGGCGGTTGAACACCGGCTGAGATAGGCGCGTGCTAGGCGTCGTGCGGTAACTTGGCGCTTCTTTTGCGCATGCGCGGTACCTGATTTTAAGTTTGGCATGTATGATGAGACAACAAGGTACCAGCGACTGGACTTAAAAAGGATGCCGTAGTACATGCGTATGCTCTCCACATTTTCTCCGCATATTATGTACTTGCATTTGAATTACTATTATTATTGGTTTGCTCTACAGTGTCTACACTAGTGTTTACAGTAGTTTGTTATTTGCTGACGGTTATAGTTGCTGTATTGTGCACGTACCACCTATTTTGGGCGCACACCGTCTAGCTATTTCTGTTTTGAAATACACATTGAGCAATTCTAACAACCTATCTTCTCACTTTATTAAAATTTAGCATCAGTGGAATAGTCATTTATCATTTTGACAATTTAATAGATTTCAACAGGTGATTTTATTCCATTATCATCTAATATTGGTGATTGTTTCTCAGTACATGTTAACTCTGCACTGGCGTGTGGCAGATTTGACCTAACATCAATTCCCTACATTCATCTCTTGGGTCAACCCCACATTAAACATTAAACTAATTCTTTTAGACGATGTCGTTTCTGAAACTACTCAAAAGAGCTGGATTTGCTCCAGAAGTACAACCGACCCAGCAGTTGCTGGTTGATTTTAGAGATGCTGGAATTGGACTCGCCAATCTAATTACAAGATCTGATAAAGATCTAGGTGGGTTCAGTACTGTAGACCTGTCTGTTCAGAATAGCGATACCGAACCAAAGGCATTTGGACGATTTGAAGGAGAATTGAGTTTGGACCTACCAGAGGAACGGCCAGATATTACAAGGTTGGGATTTTCCATGTTTCGAACTAAAGATATCGAACCTAGACTGTTTGGTTTGGGGTCATCTGAGTACATGAACTGGGATCCATATCGATTGATGGTTTTGCGGGTCCGTGGTGACCGCCGAAAGTATTTCGTCAATGTACAAGCGGAGTCTGCTTATCCTACAGACTTGTTTCAACATCGTCTTTTCCTTAAAAATCCCGGCAATTGGGAGGAAGTGGTGGTTCCACTTGAAAATTTCATTTTAACCAACGGTGGCATCATCCAGCAGCAACAAATGATGGATCTCACTCAGATTCGGTCTGTTGGAATTGGTCTCATTGATCGCCAATATGGCCCTTACCGATTGGACATCGATTGGATCAAGATTGTTGCCAATGCCACCGTAGATGTTGCTTCCAAACCGCAAGTGACTCCAGGAAAACGTCTTTCAATTGACGATTAGCTATGATGTCATACAGTTCATTGTTTCTTTTTCATCGTATAGGTTAACTAATTTATTTTACATCTCTATTGACATGCATATTGCGAACCATCATGCCTTGAACGAACATGCGATGGTTTGAAACCCACACAATGGATTGATCATCCTCGGATATATACATAGCATTCACCACCAGAACACCATCCACTGGGGTATCATCAACTGCCGTCACTTTTAAATATCGAGATCTGTTTTGAAAATCATCATCAGCATGAAACCGTAGTCTTCTTCCATCCACAAATTGCGTTTCTGCTATATGCATGCCATGGCTAATCGTTTTTCGTATTGGCGCTAGTTTCATGTCCTCGGTATTAGCAAAGGCAATTTCCACCACCTGATTAACTGACCGCGATGAACAAACACCCTGTGACGAAACATATTTGTCATAAAAATCATCTCTATCCTCCATCCATTGAGGACGGTCTTCATAGCCCTGTAACCATCGAGGCTTTGTAAAGTTGTGCTGAGCATTGAGTTCATAAAACCCATTCCAAGACGCTACTGTTGAGTATGAGTTGTCGTTATTACCATTACTTTTCCACACTTGACAAACAGGTGCCATTGAATTGCTGCTTTTAATAGATGCACCCTTGCGGTTGTACCAAAAGTCTTTGATCTTATCCAAAATACTCATCCCAGGCTGTGATAAGCTTGGTCCCATCATTGCATCATCATCGTCTGGGTCGTAGTAATCAACAGTCTCTTCAACCAATTCCGCAACTCGTGGGAACTGAGCTGCTGAAGAATGCTTCAATACCGATTCATCATACCATAGGGGATGTGCCTCAGTCGAAAACACATAATTAGAGTATTCTTGGTTGAGGATGTTTTCGTCATCAAAAAGTAAGTACAAGTATTTGACAGTCTCACTTAAGAAAAAGCTCTCCATACGATTAGTCAATTCACCCGTCCTGGTATCTTGAATGCCTGCATAACCGCATGGTACTTTAGTCAATCTATTAAGGTCTCTCATAGTCCCTAGTCCAACTTGCAGATAGAAAGGGTCTTTTGTGGCCCGGTACAAGTAGTAATTGGATTCGATAAACTCTGGCCTCAATGGATACCACTCCAGGCTAACAGCACGGATCGAGTCTGGATCATCGGGATTCCATCGTTCTGGGATACCACCATATGTATTCCACAACTTGTAATACATAAGATGGCTCTTTATGGCTGTTTCAACATCTCCTGCAAGAACTAACAGGCCGGGAAAAAACGCTGCCAACGAATCAATCCATTGGGTGATGAAGTTTCCACTCGAAAAATTGATATTGTGGAAAAACCAACCGTCAAAGCTAAACGAAATAAGCGAACTATACATTGTATGGAATACATCGTAGAAAGACATGTCTCCAAAAAGAACATAGTATTTCACAGCGTATTCATAAAACGAGTCAATACCAGCACCAACTCCAGTGATCACCGATTGCCACCTTCCAGATTTGGCATCTATTGTGATTCCAACCAACCCAAGTTGAGATCTACGAGCCCATAGTTGGAAAAATGCCCGCCTGGCTGCCTTTTCAAACCGTCCATCTCCAGTAAGCCTTGACAAAAGCGAAAATTCCAGCAAAAGGCTACCAGCACCTGATGTACAAGTTTCGGTGATATAAGACCCTCCAATTGGTACAACAGTTCTTTCTGCGAGATTTATCCTCGGGTGTGGAATACCTGTAGATGTTTCAAATGCTGGTAGCAATCGAAGTCCAAGATCATAGGCCAACGAAAGTAGATGGCCATCATAACCCTCTATTACATGACCTAATCTAGGCACTGTAGCATATAAATGTGCAGATAAAAGACCACCCATTCCTCGAATAGTGGTCTCAAACACCTGCACTGTTGATGATACATCAAAACTGACATACTTTTTCACGTAATCCACATATTTTTCAAATTTTTCATGATCATCCATTATCGCAAACATATCTAGGCTATCAATTAACGTCACTGAATACCCGCCCAATACATCATTGATATTGATATTAGTTTGATCTTGGTCTTGGCTGTGTCCTACACACGACAGCGGACGTAATTCATCTTCAGGAAATGCCGCTTCCATATAGTTATTCCATCCGTGATAGAACATGTCCTTGGTTTGATTCTTCAGCATCTCCTTCCTTGCAGATGAGAATCCCGTCAAAAACGGGTTATTTGCAAACTGCTCATTGCAATTCACAACCACCGGCCCTAAACAAGCCAGTAATTTGTACCATCTCATTTGACATGGACCGTTATACGTTTCTTGATAAGCATATGCACGTCTGCTTAAATAGTACCAACAGGCGGGTTTGCATGCAGAGATTACGAGGCCATCAACTTCCACGCTAGGAAGTTTATGGCCATTTCAATTCTATTATAAAATGAAATCAGGGATGCAGTTACCCTTGTGGATAGA
Organism: Sugiyamaella chiloensis; assembly: GCA_030578775.1. Classification (NCBI taxonomy): domain Eukaryota; kingdom Fungi; phylum Ascomycota; class Dipodascomycetes; order Dipodascales; family Trichomonascaceae; genus Sugiyamaella; species Sugiyamaella chiloensis. The sequence continues at coordinate 338,730 of JAKTZE010000010.1, forward strand.
TAATGTGTAGATTAGATAATAGGGCTTCAAGATTGCAAGATCGAAAAAGGAGAGATGATGGTTCTGTGGTGCTTTTTTCGTTTGGTCGGTCAGGGGCATGACATGGCATGTGCTGCATTTGTCGATGTAGTGTGAAACGAGCGGCCTCTGCGCGATGCTATACATGATGAATCATAATCATAAATGAACCGATTATATTAACTATTGGATACAACTAAATATTGCCATATTATGAGATCTGGTTGTTGGCATTACTAGACTCTGCCCAGGATAATACAGAGACTAATGCTCTAATCGTATGGTCCAAACCCAATGATGGTGTAAACAAGCTTTGAATTTTTTTAGATTGTTGATACACTCCAATTAAGGGGAAGTATCTGATAGATCTGAAACTAATGGGATTGAATTGGCGTGATGTCACCGATGCGGTTAGCGCAACTCATCGAGTTTAATTACTTCCCAAAACGGTAATGGGTAAACAAAATGTTCTTGCAGGCACTAATAAATATAACGTGGAGAGAGTTCACAACCATTCAACTGACGATGTCTGTTGAACAACTACATCATTTGCCTCCAAGCCAGGCCAAGGCTGATGTCAATATCAAAAAGCTATTATCGTATGTTGACAGTTATCAGTTTGTTTGTTTTGCGTACTAATCTAGTAAAACAGTGTTTGCGTCGCCATCTGACAGTGTGTCTTCGCCATGCACCAAGCAACTCTCAGAACACAAGCGAAAGTACTTTCTACGGTAAGATAAATCATAAAACTAGTTTTACCCAGTCTAACCAAAGAGTCAAACCAGCAAAGGTTTTGTAGAGAGATGAAATGCCACTACAAGTGAAATCACAGGCACGGGATATGGGATGGTTATGAGGGGTTAAAATTAAGATACTGAAAGAACAACAGAACAACAGTATGGGGGTTATATTATTTATGGTATGGATATTATTGGTAAACAAATGGATTATAGGTACAAATATGATTGAAATTAGATTATGACAAGACTCGGGTTGCACTATCCGGTAGTTGCTAGCCAGATGACGCACTAAAGTAAAAGGTAGAGACTCTTAGAAATACGAATAGAAACGTTTGAAAATTATGATCCACCATCCTCCACCACTTATTTAGAATGTCGTATATATATATACTTTCTTAGAAGTCTTCAGAGTTTAGAATATTAGATATCGACATAGATCATAGAGACTTCGACCCTTGCCCTTATCGTTATCGCAAGTCACATTTCCTATTTAGGGTGTGTAATTCTCAGTACACAGTCCCACTCACTTAACTGAAATTCTTAGCGTCAGTTTGGAATTCACTTCACAACTACCAAAAATGTCTCGAGGACCGTAAGTAAAAAAGGCTGGGAGAATGCAAATAGATTAGAAGACCAGGTTATAAACAAGATGATTGTGACTTGTCGATGCATCTGTTATGACTTTGGAAATATTCTATACGTTCAAAGAAGAACATTTCGTTTGCATTTTAACTGTCTTTAAAACCTTTTTGCTTTTTTCCCATCCATAAAAGATATTTTTTTATTACTGGTAATAGGATTCTAACAATAGTAAGAAGCACTTGAAGAGATTAGCCGCCCCCAAGCACTGGATGCTGGACAAGCTGTCCGGCACCTACGCCCCCCGACCCTCTGCTGGTCCCCACAAGCTGAGCGAGTCCCTTCCTTTGATTGTTTTCTTGCGAAACCGATTGAAGTACGCTCTTAACGGCCGAGAGGTTACCTCTATTCTCATGCAGCGACTTGTCAAGGTCGACGGTAAGGTCCGAACCGACCACACCTTCCCTGCTGGATTCATGGATGTCATCTCTCTCGAGAAGACCGGTGAGCACTTCCGACTTGTTTACGACATCAAGGGACGATTTGCTGTCCACCGAATCACTGAGGAGGAGTCCCAGTACAAGCTCGGAAAGGTTAAGCGAGTCCAGTTCGGTAAGAAGGGTATTCCATACATTGTTACCCACGACGGACGAACCATCCGATACCCTGATCCCGAGATCAAGGTTAACGACACCGTTAAGATTGACATTGCTACCGGTAAGGTCTCTTCTTTCGTCAAGTTTGAGAACGGTAACGTTGTTATGATCACTGGTGGTCGAAATTTGGGTCGTGTTGGTGTTATCACCCACCGAGAGCGACACGAGGGAGGTTTCGATCTCGTTCACGTCAAGGACTCTCTTGACAACGATTTCGTCACCCGACTCAGCAACGTTTTCGTTATTGGTGAGGGTACCAAGCCTTTGATCTCTTTGCCCAAGGGTAAAGGTATCAAGCTTACCATTGCCGAGGAGCGAGACCGACGACGAGCCCAGGCTTAAGTATGTACATGTACGAATTGCAAAAGTTATTTTTAAGTTAATTTTTCAAAATGTTCAAAAGAGTAGACCAGAAAGATAAAGCAAAACGAGAAGAACAAAATTCTTGAAAGTGTCTAAGTATGCAGAATTAAAATATCAAGATAATTCAAATTCAGTTTGAATGAATATTCATGTTGGGGGAGGGGAAATAAATTCGAGACGTCAACACTTGGAGTCTTGGTGTTGAAAGTACAGTTGTAGCAGTTCTCCGACAGTCTCTCCACCATATGGTTCAATTGTCAGTTCAAGTTCTGATCGATTGAGAGTCTTCAGTACCTTGGAGATGAACGGTTGGATGAAATCATAGAAAACAAAATCCACAGTGTCTGCACCAGAATCATTTTGTTTGGCTTGGATGACATTGGGAATATCGTAGAAGGGCCATGCAGCATGTTCAGTGTCGTCACCATCGTTTCCCAAATCATCATGAGTGACATAGCCCGGATCATAATTATTGAGCTGTTGAGGATTGACAAATACAGTTTGATCCGGGAACTTGGAACGATGTGCTCTTCTTGCTAGCTTGTTTCTTTGCTCAGGTTGTCCCAGGTCTTCAAAATTGATTTTTAAATCTTGTTCCGAATCAGAATACTCATCAGATGATGTTTCTGCTGCTGTTGAAAGCACTGAACTTTCTCTATTTAGCAACGGGAGAATGTGTCTGGCAACAGAAACAGGCATATCAGGAATATATACCCATTGGTTCTTGAACGGAGATACAATGTATCCAGTATCACGCGTGAAAGGACCCTTAAACAAATCGAATCTCATAGACCCAGTGTTGACAAGAACATATCGTGGGCGATCATTTCGTTCATCATCTGTTCCATGAAGGAGAGGAAGAACTTCGTCTTCTAAGAGACTGAACAAGCTCTGATGGCTGGGATATTTGGCTCGATTTGTGTAATAAGTTTCGGGTACACAGCACAATACCTCTGTCAAGTTAAGCTGCAGTCTATAATCCTTGATAACCTTAGATATCTGGGTACCTTGGGGAGTTTGGAACAAATCCACCGATTTCTGTGCATGTCGTGCTAATGAGTTAACATTGAAATCAATATAGCTGCGAGAAAATCCTGGATCTTCCTTGTTGGTAGTATTGACACTAGCCCATCCAATTGTTTCCAAGAATCGGCCACTTTCAATACCGGCAGCATACTTATCAAAGATCCGGTAATCTCGAATATGGGTGTGACCTCCTAATACTTGAATAACCAAATCCTTGGAAACTTTCCGGATCTCATCAATCACAACTTGAAATTCATTAAAGAATCTCACAGGAGTATGGCCAGCCAAAACCACTAGATCAAGATCTGCAGTACGGATGATATCCTGGAACCATTGCTCCTTGACAGCGTCTTGGGCCATTGTAACTCTGCTGATCCAGTCATTTCCTCTGAAGTCAAACAACCACCCGAGCGCCAGAACCTTGAGACCTTGGTTCTTCGTATAGAATATACGATATCGGGGTCCCATGGGCACCCAGGTTCCATTTTGCAGCAAAATATCAACATTGGAGCTCAGGTATTTCTCACCATAATAAGGAGCAAGAAGCTCGTATTCTTGTTGCGATACTTCGGCCTTGTATAGCTCATGGTTTCCTACAGTAATCACATCAATATCAGCATTCATAAACACTCGTTGCGAAATCTCTCCATCTGGATAAGTAGCATCACTGAGTCCATTCCCGTCATGACGGTCTCCAGTATCAACAACAATAATGTCTGCACCTTTTGAATCAGCCAGCGATCTCATATGATCCAGAAACGAAATGTAATTTCCCCAGTCCGCCGAGAACATGGGTTCATTTAGATGGCCTGGTAGCCAGCCATGAGTATCAGTTGTATGGATGAAGTTGACATTTCCCCATTCGATGTCTCTTGCCAGGGCCGTTCCTACCAAGGCAGCTACTACTACCCAAGACTTCATTTGATCGTCCCGCTGCAAATCACACTGGAAAATAAGTCAAAGCCAACAAGAAACAAATAGCCAAAAAAATATAAACAGTCCTTAATCCAAAAACTTTCCCTAGGATCAATTAATATCAAAATAAAACCAAAAATAGACTCCAAGTCAAGGAGATACCGTAAGGGTCAGAGATGCATATAAACATAGGGCCTTATCATAAGTGAGCTATCAATACATACCCCATTATCCGCCACCAATATGCATATAAACTCATTATATGTACAAGTGCTGATTGGACATTTTTCTTCATACTACCACCAATGGCAGACATTAGGCCAACGAATATCAAGTATCCAAAGCTGGCTGGTGCCCGGTTGTTTCCCGAGTTCACTCCTCGAGATACCATCCTGGTGACCTCTAAAACTGCGGCCATTTCAACCGCTTTTGGACTTTATGTGGCTGTTCTCAAGGGCAGTCTTGGGCCTTATAAGAGTGTATTTGGAGGTTTGCGAGCCAATGCGCGTCATGTTTGGGTGTTTGGTATGTTGTAGACAAGTTTAAAAGCGATATGATGGTCTAACTCAGGTGCCAGTGGAACCGCCTACTCGTTTGTGGAGGCCGTTAGTGCCAACTTGAGGGGAAAAGAATCTCCATTGAATGCATTTTTTGGAGGAGCAGCTGCCGGTGCTATCCTCGGTTCAACTTGTAAGTTTGAAACAACTGAGAGCATGATAGATGCGAATAATGAATTACTTTAGATGTATTTTATGGATGGTTGATTCTAACAGAAGTCGCATCAATTCCTAAGGTTTTTGGAGGCGCCGTACTGGTGGGATCAGTGCTAGCCGTTAGCGAATGGTCTGGAGGCATTGCAGGTCTTGGCCGAAAGCAGGCCATTGAAGGAGGATCTGGAGAAGTTGTAGATGTGGAAAAGGGATCTCGACAAGGATTCTGGGAGGTTGTTCACCGACGTCCTTTATCTCAGACTGTAGAGCAACTGGGTGATCTCGCCAAGCCTTTGAAATAGACAATAGGAGCAATAGTAATGATTTGTACTGTTCTGTGAAGATGAGAAAATCTAAACGTTTTATATATCCTGTAATATCCATCCATGACTGAATTGGGTCTGATTGTTGAATTTTGGTTTTTGTGTTGGTTATTTATATGTTATTATCCCAACCTTAACTTGACCACTTGACCACACGACTAGTTGACTCATATAATGACGACAAGATATCGAGTAGAATGTACGTAGATATAGAGATATTGTGATATTTGGAGTTCATATTTGTGTCTAACATAGATGCTCTGAAATCTCATCGCCGAGACGAGTTTATAGAATGGATGAAGTCGTTGCTGGGAGTTCCATTTGTTCTTCATGCTGGATCTCTGACGAGCTTCAGGACTGGCGACGACTCAAGGACTTCGACAGAAGCTCGAAAACGATATGCAGAGATCTTTTTAGATGTGGAGAAGCTTATTGAGCAACAAAGTATGTGTGGTGTGTGTAGCTAGCTTTTACTAACTCCAAGTCGAACTTCAGGACGTTGGCAACCCAGCAGCAGGTAGGCTAAGACAATTGATCCCTAGCATTGGCCATTTCTTCACCAGCTTGCCCCTGGAGAGAGCATTTTATGTACAAGATGATAGGCGGTCGATATCGAAAAGGCGACTAGTTAGTCCTAGCTTCAACGATATTCGACTCATTCTCAATTCGGCCCAAGTCATGAGCCTAAGTTCAGCAAGACGCCCGGTCAAGCTTGTAACATTTGATGGAGATGTGACATTATATGACGATGGCATGAGTCTGGAACCAGGAAGTCCTGTTATCCCTCGCCTAATAGATCTTCTAGCTCGAGATATTCATGTTGGCATTGTTACTGCTGCGGGTTACTCCGAGAAGTCGGGAGCTGCTTACCTTAACCGACTGGGCGAGCTTACTAAGGCGATCGTGGAGAGCACAATTCTCACTGCCAAGCAAAAAGATAGTTTGTATGTAATGGGAGGAGAATCTAATTTCTTGTTCCAGCTGAATGGCACATCTGGCAATCTGCAGTGGATTGATCCCAAGGATTGGCAGCTTGAAGACGCTGGAAGCTGGTCTGAAGCGGATATCACCAAACTGCTAGATATCGGACAGTCTGTTTTGACTTCCATGAAAGCCAAGATGTCGCTTCCTGGCCAGGTGATCCGTAAAGAACGCGGGGTGGGGTTGGCACCTCTAGCGGGTCATTCCATGTGCCGAGAAGAGCTTGAGGAGGTTGTACTGAATGCCCAGCGGACGCTAGAAGTGTCCGAGGTGGGCCAGCGTGTCAACTTTTGTGCTTTTAATGGTGGATCTGATGTATGGGTCGATATAGGAGACAAAAGATATGGTGTGCTGAGTCTTCAAAGGTTTTTGGGTGGTATTCTAGGCAGTCAGACCCTTCATGTGGGAGATCAGTTTGCGTCTATAGGCGCTAATGATTTCAAGGCTCGATTGGCTGCTTGCACTGTGTGGATAGCGAGTCCAACTGAGACTGTGGAGATCATTGACGAATTGACTCGCTACATTGATGAGAAATAGATAATTATGAAATATGAATAGTTATGAAGTTAATTTATCACCCATAATGAACAACTCCCAAGTTGGTAACGATAACATATCGGAACACTACGGAGCCCTGGCACGGTAAATTCAGCTAATATAAAAGACATATCATCTTGACCAAACCAAAAAATCCCAATGATTAATTGTAACGCAAGCACGATATTAGCTTATCACTTGCATCCTGACGAGATAACGGCGGTGACACATGACAGGACGCTGGCGATCCCGCCCGATCAGGCAAAATGCGGGGGTAACCTGACCCCCGATAGCTATGCCCTTACCCACAAGCACCTTTATATTAAACCGCTCTGCCGGAACTCGCACCCATAACTTCTAACACAACCATGTTTGGAATTCTGTTTAGGGGTCTAACGTAAGTTGCACAGTCACTAGTTAGGGTGGTATCAACGGACTTTTTAACTGTTGTTCGATCCAACTGCCAGGGGGTTAGTGGGAATTCGGACGGCTTTTATTTGGGCCTTGTTAGTATCATTTGGTTAAACAGAGAAAATGAGGGGATGTGGGGGGGGCAACAAGGCATAGTCCGTTTATCTAACCAAAGATCACTTGCTTCTTTTGTATTTCCAGTTCTAGCCTCTTACAAGGCTCTTGAACATGATGACATCACTCTGCTACGACCTTGGCTCATGTATTGGGTGGTTATCGCCATCCAGCTCACTATAGAGGCTTATCTTGGATTGCTTCTACGGGCACTCCCACTCTATGACCTGGCAAAACTGCTGTTTACACTATGGCTCGTTCTTCCCCAGTCCCAAGGCGCTACCCAACTATACATGAATCATATTGATCCATTTTTGAAAGCCCATGAGGATCAGATTGACGAGATTATAGCCAAGGGCCACCATACTATCAAGACTTTGGGTGCAGAGTACTTGACTAGGGCCTTGTCATTTGTTCGATCCTCATTACAGAGTCTTATATTTGGTGCTCAGAGCCCTGAGTCTCGCTATGAGTCTGCGGCAGGTACCGCTCCCTCTGAATCAGATAACGCAGGTACGGACGCACTATCAGATGGCACCCCGGTTGCGCAGACAGAATCAGCTACCACTTATGCAAACATGCTCTTTTCGAGATTCAGAATCCCTGATGCTGCATATAGTTCTGCACCTGGTGTGGTATCATCTGTGCTTTCCACACTATCAGCAGTTGCTGCCGGAACCAAGTCAGCAGCTGGCACCATCCGCATTCCAGATACTCTACGATCCAAGTCCGATAAGCTTGGATATTTGGATTCTCAGAAGGAGCAACTGCTTAAGGTTATTGGAACCCTGGACGAACAGCGCAAGACTATCGAGTGTGAACCTATCGCAGAAGATCACAATGAAGTCAAGGATCAGAAGGACGACGATGGTGATTTCGATGTAGTTGGTGCTGACGAGATTAAGAACGATGAGCCTGCCAGAGGATGGTTCCGATGGAAATAGTAGTATTTAAGTTATTTATTATATATATATAGATGGGTCCAAGTAGGCTGTAGATAGTCCATGGTCCATGCTGCCGACCGATTCTCATTCTTGACTTTAGAGAATCTACACAGCGAAGTGAGTATATCTTGATCTCGACTCGGGTGCCATTGAATCAGAAATATATGTTCTATATGTATATATGCAAATCTGTCGAATGAACATTCCTGATAGTCATTATCATCTGCTAGTTAATTATTACCGTAATCACCTTTGCTAAGGCTTAATGGCCCCTTCATTTGCTAACCGGTCTGCCATCTCATTCCCATGTTCACCATTGTGGGCCTTGACATGTTCCAATGATATTTTCACTCCTTCAGATGAGAGCTCCTGTAATAGTTGACGACCTTGTTGGACCAGATCTGCGTTCGCTACAGGAAGTCCAGCAGAAGTCCTATAACCATTAGTCTCCCATTTTTGACCCCATTGGGTTAGAGATTTGATAGTATATTCAGAATCTGTTTTTATAAGGAGATCCTTATTACCACCGCGAGCATTACTGAGAGCTTTATTCACTGCTGTAAGTTCAGCTCTTTGGTTTGTTTGAGGTCCAGATAATCGTGCTGCCACATTGCGAGAATCGCTATCTCCGTAATACACTCCGTATCCAGCCCGAGCACCATCGGCTCCATTACCTCGTGAAGAACCATCAGTGTACACTACTTCAACAGGGCGAGTATTTAACCGTCCAGAGCTTGTGTTGTTTGACATTGAGCCACTGTATAATCCTTTATATGGCCCATTGTATCTACCACTGATTCCGCTACTAAGGCTTCTACTGAGGCCACTACGTGGTCCTCGACTCGATCCAATACTGGAGCCACCAACGGATCCACCGCTAGGTCTAGCGTACCCACTTGACGAACTAGCAAATGCTTGAGCATCTGAGGAATTACTAAAGCTCTTGAATACCGCACCAGAGTAACCACTGGTAGACGCTCTCGCCTCTGCCCACGAAGTGAACACTCCCGTTGATCGTCCCTGTTGGACTGCGTAATATTTCTTCGGCATTGAGAGACTTTAGATATTGTTGACTCTCTTAATATAACTAGTTGTCAGAAAGAACGTTGATAACAAAACACTAAAGCCCACAATAAACAATCTGTAGTGGATGGCCGAAGAATGGGAGTTACAGTCTATTCTTTCAAGCAACACAGGGTTGCGAAGATGCTATGAACGTACTGTGGTTTACAGCAACTTACTGTGGTTTAGTATGAACTTGCCGTTTAACTGGTTCTCTATTTTAACATGCCTGTTCAAATCATACTAGTTTAGAGCGTTGATCTGCTAAAATCGAAAATAGACTACCCTTGTCCTAACTTTTCATGTATATGTCTTCAAATTACCACTAGACCTCAAATTAATAAGGTAGTTCACAGAAGCAGACTCTCAAACATGAATAAGCAAAATATTTTTGAATTAATTTTAGTATTGTATCGTTGAATCCTTATTTTCTGCTTCTCAATCAGAGATCATTGGATTAGGGTTGACGCGATAAGGAAATTCGGTGATTATTTTAGTTGATGTTTAAATATGGATTAGGGTATTTCCATTTGAGGTAATTCGTTATTTGTGAGGATCGATCACACAAATTGGGCATTTAGCGAATCTAGTTGTTGATAATTCAATCATCATAACCAGTCGTCTTCATCTATTATATAGCTGAAACTTGTGGTTGTGCCGTTGCAGCGATGAACTCCATCAAACTGCCACGAACTACAGTTTCAGTGCAATCTGACGCGCTCAAGTGGTCATCAGATGGCCATCTAGCGGTTATCGACCAAAAGCTCTCTATATTTGTATGTTGGGCATGATATATGATTGTTCTCACTAACTATCAAGTCACCAAATGTTAATCCATCAATGGGATATGAAACTAGTTCTATTCAAGCGTTAACGTCAATTCCGTATTACCTGGAAGATGCTGATTGTAAGTTGGAAGGTTTTCAAAATGAATTAGGGCTTGTATGCTAACTTTCAAGTTGGTTTGGATGTCAAGATTTCAATGGGAGCTGCAGTGACTGAGAGGAGTATTTGTGATATAGTGTGGTCTCCGACAGGCATGTCGTCACACCGAGGATGCCTTCTTGGATGCCTGAGTTCAAGAAATGAAGTTTTGATATTTGAGAATAGTGGACCTGCCAAAACGAAGTGGGAGCTCAAGTATAATATGTCTGAAATGATGGCTCAAACCGCAGGAATCAAAAACCCATTGACCGATGCCAATTTGCAATTGTTAAGAGTAAGATCAATTGCATGGAGTGAGGCAGTTCGATCGGATGGTTCATATGGGGATATCTGGGGAACTTCTTACCTCGCAGTGGGGTCGGAATCGGGTCATATTTCAATATATGAGATCAATTTCACCGGAGTAAACTTTATAGCCAGTTACAAACTATCAGAAAAATGGATTACAAATTTACATTGGAGCCCATGGTCTGGAAATGAATGTCTGGTATCATTTGCAGATGATTCCAATCAACTGTCAATCGTCAAGTTTATTCACAAGTCTACTGAGTCTTCAACAGAAAAGACGATTGATGTGTCAAGTATATCCCAATTACTACCTCCAAGTCGTTTCTCATTCCATTGTCAGACATGGTTTGGAGAGGCTAAGAATACCGACATTAGTAGCTCTACAGCAATATTAGTGGTGTCTACTAACAGTCATTTGCATACGTTTACTGATGTGGATGGAACGTTTACTGAATTGGATAGGATACAGCATCAATCGCTTTCTACGGCTGCCATGTGTGCTGGCATAGCAGTATATAAAACTGAGAAAAGCGACTCTATTACTGTTTGTGCAGTATACTATGCTGGAGATGTTGCAATGCTTTCAATCAATACTGAATCACATACTGTTACAAGGAACGAAACCCCCTCGGAAAACCCTGTTGGTGGACTGATAGCCAAAGTTCTCCGCAGGTTTGAAGAAGATGAACCAAGACAGTTCCGGCCATATGGATTGGTAGTTAACCCAAATGGTTCTTCCTTGGCAATTATTTATAGTCTATGGCAAAAAAATACGCTAAGATTCCCAATTCTGTCTGAGCAGTCTTGCAGAATTGCCTTCTTACCAGTTTCAAATGGAATAGACCCGACCAGGTGGTCTATTTTAGATGGAAATGCAGTGTCGTATTGGACTGAGCTCAAATCAGGACACGATATAAAGGGCTTGGTAGACAAGCTACAATACTCGTTGCAACCAATTCAAATTTCAAACACAGACACTCTTCAATGGAACATATATAAAAGCTTATTTGGCCCAGAGTTGGATATTGCTAGACTCAGATGCCATTTTGGAGATGATCAAGCTCCTGGAGTTGTCCTAAAGAGACTGGCAGAGACTGTATTATTATATGTCAAAGAAACATATCTGCAGATATCCGATATCGATAGGGCAGTATTGGTGGCATACAGCAATATTGCACCGGGGATACTACCACCTGCTCCTTCAGAGCCTTTGTTGATTTCTGGATCGTTTTTCAACGAGCAGTTTGACTTTGGTAGCGAGACTGATATTATTACAATTAAATCAACCAGTAATCATGAATGGAGAAGGTGTGCTGTTACTCTGTTGCCATTGTTGACAGTTAATGTTGTGACCTGCAATGGGTGTCAACGAAAGATCATAGGAACCGATGCGGATATCGGCCCCATTGCAAATATGATTCTTGAAGCTGTGGATGCTTGTATTTATTGTGGAGGACGGTTTTATCATCGCTGATTTTATCACCCGATGATTTTGTATTCTAATAATATCCATTGATTTGTATTATCGATGCATTATATATAAATAATAATAAACAGTGTGTATATGTGTAAGTATATCTGTATGTGCGTAAAGTGTGAATGCGATTTCATAAGGTCATTCCGGTGGTGTTCTAGGGGATTGACGACGATGCCACAAATCGTCCCATAATTCTGAATTAGGTTCATTGTGGCCCGCAAAATGAACTAAAAAGTCGCCAGACTGATATTTTTGACTAGTCTGGTAATATGAGTTGATCAATCTCTGAGGTATCAGACCAGTATGTTCAAAAACTGATTGATAACTTGTCATTAAATGCAATAGAGCGTCTTGTTCATGATAAGGGAAACCACTTTGGCGAAGATCGATATCAAACCATACGTCCAGTAACAACCGAGAAAACTCCGAAGATCGTACCATAAACGATCCAGTACTAATACCCAACTGATCTTGAGTCAGTATTAAATCCACGTTTTCTATTTTCAATTGTCCTTCAGATAGATAGGATCTACCTTTAAAAAGCCCGCCTACTTCATTTATAGGACGGCCATAAGTTAGACGTTTCTCGAGGACATATGGGTGTAGCAAATGAGCCGCCAAATCGATATTTCCATTCATGATTATGCAATCCATATCCATCCACCAGAACCATTTAGCTTCGGGATATTCCGCGAAAGCTTCACGCAGTGCTAAGACCTTGTACCATGACGGGTGAAGGTCTGCGTATACGACATTTGACATGAATTTGCTTGTGTCCACAAACATATGCAAATAGCCGTGTGATTTGGCATATTCATTTCTATTCAAGAAAGCCTTTTTCTTGATCCCCTTATAGATATTATCGCCCTCCCAAGCAGACACTATAACAATGTCCTGCCCGTGTGGGCCTTGATCTATTAGGCCTTCGGGGATCTGAACCGGGGTGCCTATAGCAACCGCTTCCATCTCCCACATCTCTTGTCTTATCCTTGCGAACTTATCGTGGAGTCTCTCGAGACGTCGAAGCTCCTGTTCGCTTAGTTGTTGGAGGGTTTCGGCATCTTCCACGCTTAGCCCTGCGAGTTTCGTGATAACCCTTTGTGCTGAATCATCGAAAGCACTGGCATTGAATGATATAGGATTATCCCATCGTCTATTCCACCGTACTGTATCTGAGTGGACAAACCATACCAGACCCACGCTCATACTGGCCATCACTAGCACTTTTAGCCGAAGTTTCATGATAGGGGTGGGACTAATATCATGCAAGGTTAAATTTAGCACAGCATATCTTTGACAGATAGATGCACCTCGCCTAACCTGACCAGCGCACGTCTTATTGCGATAAGCCATTGCAATTATGATAACTTACTTTCGATTTCAATTGAATTTTATTAATCAGTTGACTGAATATTATTAATAGTAGAGATATATAGTATTAGAGTGAATTAGCGGGCATTCTTCAGAGACAAATAAGCATTCCAAAATACACCAATTGTCGAGGAGAATGGAATCTGCATGGCTCTTGGCATCACCATAAAATTGAAAAACTGAGACGCAGGCCAGACAGCGTAGTTCAAACCAAGGGTTGGCAAGTATACAGTTTTCAATTTCACACTGACCGCTTCTCGATCACCGCCTTCCATAACAATTGCCATATAACTCAGAAAACATGCTAGGGCTTTAGATTAGACTCGAACTTTGTTCATACAAACAATTGACAATACTTACAAACTGGAGAAAAACACAATTGATCTGTTAACACTCGTTTGAGCACCGACAGGAACTTGTTGTCTTCACTGTATGCGCTATTAAGGAACGCATACCACGGAGACTGGAAAAATGAAATAAATAAGCCTGAGTTAGTCTTGTTCGGGCAATGAACACATGAATCCACTCCAACAGGAGGGAAAGAAGGAAGTAAAAAAAGAACGGATAAAAAAGGGAAAAAAAAAAGAACTCACCCCACACAGAAAATAAAGCAAGCCGTCTGAAATGAAATATCTCGGGCTTTGACGGAGGAAGCGCTGGAGCGGTAGGCACCACCGAATCATCATCGTCTAGTCCCAACTCCAAGAGATCATCATCTTCTTCATCCAATATAACCCTGCGGGGACGACCCTTTTCGAGGACATACCGAAACAGAATAGAACTATATTCTGGCTCTTGTTCGGGATGAAATGCAAACATAGACCTTAAGGTCTGGGCCATTGTATCGGCAAGTCCATATAGGAGCACATTCGTAAGCATCATGGTTCCAAGGGCATGAGCGGCATAAAGCCTACGGAATCGCAACGATAATCGAATGAGCCAAAATCCATAAATGACTATAATAATCCAATTCAATATAGGTATTCGCAGTAGCCGATATTCGGTCAGTACATCCATGACCATATCCCTGGCCTTTTGCCAGTATTGTTCTATCCTTTCTATCAGTGAGATCGGTTCATTTGAGATGGTGATTCTGTTATCCCTTATGAGCAAATCTGGTCCTGCCAATGATGGCATGGCGGCCGAACAACAAGAATGCTACCAAAAAAAGCTATGTAAATATAAATATATGTATAAGGCGTAGAGAGGCAATTAACCGGGTTTGGTGCATTATTATCGGCCTTATCAACATTCTGTTATCAGACTGATGGACGATGGTCTATGCGGTTATCAGGACTAAGCATGCTGCCAGGGTTCGTTTTGTGAGATTGGCACGGCTGGCAACGCTAGCATATTATGCTTTTAAAAGCCGAGTCAAACGCAGTCACAATTCCCTTTTACGGTTAGCAGTGCGTTTCCCGTTTGAGACCACTCAAAATTTGGCAAATATCATCTCTAACTACTCTCATACAACAGCATCAAAATGTTGATTCCAAAGGACGACCGAAAGAAGATCCACACTTATCTGTTCAAGGGTGCGTATATTGAGGATAGAGCTGTATCGAAGATTGATTATGAATGTTGAATGAGCTGAACCGCTGTTCCACCACTGGAGTTCCACTACTGGACTTTATACACGAGTTCGGTTCAGTTCAACTGATAATCGACGAGCAGTTTGATAATTTATAAAGTCAACAACTAACAATAGAGGGCGTTGTCGTCGCCAAGAAGGACTTCAACCAGCCCAAGCACGAGGAAATCGACACCAAGAACCTCTTTGTTATCAAGGCTCTTCAGTCTCTTGACTCCCGAGGATACGTCAAGACCCAGTTCTCTTGGCAAGTATACTACTACACTCTTACCGACTCTGGTGTTGAGTACCTTCGAGAGTGGTTGCACCTTCCCGCTGAGATTGTCCCTGCTACCCACAAGAAGCAGGCCCGACCATCTGTTCCCGGAACCCGACGAGACGACCGACGAGGACCCCGAGGTCATGACTCTGACAGCTACCAGCGACGATCTGAGAAGGAGGCCGCCCCTGGCGAGTACAACCCTCAGTTCAACAAATAAGTATCATGATGTAAAAAATGACATGTACTTGACGTCTAGACGGCGTCTGTATTAGTATTGAATGCTGTTTGTGGTGTAGTATCTGTTGAAGTAGGATGTAAATTTGAACGTAATTTGAAATTTGTGTACAGATGAAGTGGTAGATATGACAATGTCTGGTGTCGGTTATAAAAAAGTTGATTAAAGATGTCATAAATTATCATTTAGTTGTCACTTAGTTGTCATAAATTATCATTTAGTTATCACTTAGTTGACATGAAGCTATCATTTAGTTGTCATCAAGTGGCCATTAAGTGATCACTAAGTTGTGATCAAGTTGTCATTAATTCGCTATTAATCTACCATTAATTTATTTGCCAATTCGAAACTCCCGCATTCGGGTTCAGTCTCCACGCTTGACAGTTCTTTAAGGTTGCATTGAATAAATGGTCTCTAGTTGCATCATGTGGACTGTAATGTCTCCGACAAAAGGGGAAGGTGGGGTACAATGGCATTTCTATAGCTTGCTATAGGTTTATTTAATATTCAATAATTACCTTTAGATGTTGTTTTGAGCAATTTAATTTATAGATATGTGATTACATCGGAATGATATCTAGGCTTTTGAAAACCCCTCAGTCGGTGATTTCCTTGAATCACAACGCTAGTCCTGCCGACTAAACTACTGGTGATAAGAAACTAGATCATCAGTTTTATTCCGATTTCGTCCATTCTAGCTTATCTAGAAAATAGATTTGAATAATCGACAACGCGCATGTTTGTTTTTGGGTTGCATTCAGACAAATAATGTGACGGTTCGTAAATAGTTGGCAAGTACTGCAGATCGGTATGCCGAGTACCCCAATTAAGCTGCATATGTTTACGCCGAAGGCTGATTGAAGAGGCACTTCAAATCATTAAATGACTAACTATTAATCTAAATCATCAGCCAATCGGGCAATTACTGATAAAATCAATTGAAAACTAAAAACTTAGATATATCCTATATAGAGAGAGTCCCACTAAAAAATAGGCACATTGTGAATCTGGTATTGGACATGTTCGGGGAAGGTAGGGAATACACAACAAGCATGGCTCGTTGTATCACATCCACATGTCACTGCAACCTCGCCAGCTCGGTAATGTTGCACTAATAATAGCAGACATCGGCTCCATCAGGCAAGGGGGGGCTGCGATATTAGAGTTTATTTGTAACGGCAAACGCGCTTGGTGCTATTTATAGCACTCAAGATCGACGCCATCACTTTTAAGTGTCCTGCGTCTGCATCAAGTGTTCCCCACCACTTTCGCATGTGTAAACAACCATATCCTCGGCAACTTATCGCTCTTTTAAACGAATAAATACAGCTAGATGGTGTAAATTGTGTCCAAAATTCAGTGGAGACCATAGCTCTCACATTATAAGGCAATATCTAGTCCATTCAGCTAACCCCAGGCTTCGTCGCATGCAAGTCGTGCATATGCATAATTACGCAACAACCAACTTTTTACCCACATTGGTGACAGGCACGGCGCCAACCCCAGGCACATCCCCCTTTGCGGTGCAGCCATGACGCCCAACCGCATAAATTGGCCAATGAGATCTGGTGTACTAAATAGTTTAGTTGGTCTAGTGTCCCGCCGTACAACTGACCGCATATCGTCGGGCCAGTCTCTCGAATCGGCCGCACATCACTCTGTACCTCCGAATGCCCTTGCCCACGGTACTCGGCAAGATATCTCCTCACTTTTTGTAGTTTGTAATTTGGATTTTAATTTAACACCAAACGTACCACCACCCCGTTTTGCACTAACAATTTACCGGTCCTTTTCGTTTTGGATATCGAGACTGTGTTAATTTAGTTGTGTCGTTGTGTACTATTGATCGCTTACTGCCTTATTCAGAGCGTGGTCTAGCTGTCGAAATCCCAAGTTAAGGATTTAAAGATCTACTTCACGGACATATCAAGCCACCAAAAGCTTGTTTACACACATCTTGACTTTCCATACTGGATCATCTAGGGATTTTGACAATATCTTGAGATCCACTATCCTATCGTTTCTTGGGTAAAGGTTCAACATAGCCTTTTGAATTATTTCTTCGTTTGAAAGTTGGGTATTTTTCGAGGTTGTCAATTTTTTTTTCTTTTGACCAGTATTTTTTTATGGTCAACGGGTATCAAAACTCAGCCACCGGTTTAACTATTATTCTGTTGTTCTCATTTTCTTTTTGATCTATAGCCGCCATGGGAAGACGGAAAATCGCCATTGAACCTCTGACTGATGAGAGGAATCGATCAGTGTAAGTGTATTTTAGTTTTGGTTCGTTTGGCTGGCCACTAACATCAGCACCTTCTTGAAACGAAAGGCTGGACTATTCAAAAAGGCTCACGAGCTCGCTGTTCTCTGTCAAATCGATATTGCGGTGATAATAGTGGGTCGTAATAAAAAGCTATACGAGTTTTCTTCAACTGACACTGACGAGTTGATAGAACGATATCGATTGGTAAGTTGCAGTCCCTAAATGCTCCGCATTATGGTGCTGATTTGTTTTATCATCTATACCTAGTCCCCCATGGTCTGTAATCCCCTCTTTGGCGGACCTTCAATGTCCATTAAGCGGGGTCCAGGCAGCCAGTCTATTTTTAGGACTTTTTCAAGCTTGTTCCACGCATAGATGAAAATGTGCGTGGCTGAAATTGGACATGTCCTTACCCTGACACCTGCACAGATGTTGGTCTCTCAAGCAGTGCTAACAATAGAGTGATCCTCACGAATCCAAAGGACCAAAGGATTTTGATCCTACTTTATCTAAATCTTCGCATGCTAGTAGAGCTCGAGATGATGGTACAGATGATGATGATGAAGAGGAAGAAGATGACGAATTTGGAGAGGACGATGGTTCAACCATCGAGGGTGAACCTAAGCCTCCAAAGAGGGACCCATCGCCCAAATCCAGAGCCAAGAAAGCCTCGCAGAGAGCCCATTCTCGTGCAAGTTCTCAGTCACAAGCTTCCGTAAAAACTGAACCGATAATATATGAGCAACAACTCAATCCAGAGCATCGTCCTGCTACGAGTATGGGAAATGGAACTTCAAAATTCACACCGGTCTTCCATCATAGATCGAGTCATAGCATGGGAAGCATACATAATGATAACGAGTATGTTGATGCCCGACAGCCTCCTGTGGACCAAGTTCAATATCGACAGCAAATTCAGTTTCAACAGCATCACCAACAGCAAATACAACAGCATCATCAGATCCAGCAGCATCAACAACAACAGCAGCAGATCCAGCAGCAACAGCAACAGCAACAGCAACAACAACAGCAGCAGCATCAGCAACAGCAGCAGCAACAACAGCAACATCATCAGCAACAACAGCGACAGTTCAGTTTCATAAACCAACGCTATCCTTATTCTCCTCAAACGAATCATCACAGGTCTACCAGTAGTATCAGTAATAGTGATACTGCTTCCCCTGGTATGTCCACTCCAAGTCATGTTGCACCGAATAATGGACACGCAAGTGAGTATGGAGTTGGACCTAGTCAGCCTTATCTTTCTCAAGATCAGGAAATTTCTCGAAGAGCTAGTGATTGGCAAATGTTTGGGCTTGTACAACATAGATCTCAATCTGCAGATATTGGAATGAATACTGCAACTGCTGGTGGTGGTGAAGGACGGTTTTACACTCCCATTCCTGCGCACATTCAACATGTTCAACCAGCACACTCTGAACAGAAACGAATCGATGGTGGTGGTGACGCACACTCCTCTGGGAATAATAATAATAGAGGAAGATCTCCTGTGATGCTGAATAAATATTCTCCGGCTAGTACCGCAAGCTCGACTAATGGGATGAGGCCAAAGCTTAAAGTTCAGATCCCTATGGGAGATTCGGGAGAAAGCCAAATTAGTTCATCAGAACCTTCTAGAGATGCTACTGCTAATGGGCAAACTCGAGAAGAGGTTACAGAACTTCGTACTCCTGGTGGCTCTAAGGATACAAGTGGTGAATCTAGTGCAGGTGGAAATTCTGCATCGCATATGAACAATGGCCCAAATAGTGCCGGACCTATGAGTGGGGGCCCATGGGGAAGCTCTTTACTTCTGCCTCCTCCTTCGCCTTCGACTTATTTGAACAATTCTGGTGCTGCATCTGTTGGACCTGGCAACCCGTTTGGAAGACCTCCTTTGGTGAACACCAACGGAGAACAGACTCCTTTGTCTGCCGCATTGCCGAGTAAATATGTCCATGATCTCTTGCCCTCACCTTCGAACTTTTATGGAACTGAGTGGAATACCCAATTTGGTCCACCATCAGCACTAGGATACGGTCCTACATCTGGATTTCCTGGCCAGAACAGCCAGCAGCAGCTGCCACAACAAACACAGCAGCAGCAGCAGCAACCGGTTGGTATGGGTATTTCTTTAGGCGGCCTTTTAAGTGGTCGTGGTCATCTGACATCTGACATGCTTCCTTCTCCATTACAGTTTGGTACTACGCCTATAACTATATCGTCGGCTCAATCTCTTGCTGACATTCGAAGTTCGCCTACTGATAAAAAACGAGACAGCAGCTCTGGTTCTGAAGTCGGTAGTTCGTCGAAACGTGTGAAGGTTGGTAGCTCTTCGGAATAAACAGTAGTATTTATTATATGTATTGGTTGTATATTTATTAATGAATTAAGTTCCGGCTTTATAAAATATTGAAATTTCCTCGGTTATGAAATGAGTTGACACTAAGTTCAAATTATTTCTTATCTTGCATATATGGGGCTTTGACATTTTAACATCTGTCGTGCCCCAGGATGCCCCGCAAACCGCGAGAAAGAGTTCCACTTACAAATAGGAAAAGAGCCCCTAAAGCGTATGAAATGAAGATTGATTTGTTTTTCTATGATATCCTAATTCAGATGTAAAAACTGCCACCAGAAGAAGGTTAAATGCGAAGGTGGGTATCCATGTGCAAGATGCCAGACGGTGACCGCCAACTGTGTGTATGACTCGGCTTCGAAACAGTATATCGAGCAAATATCCACTTCGCCAAAGAGCCGGGACTATATTAGATGCCTAGAGAGAATTGTATGTGCAATAGAGCCTGGTGTGTCTTTGGATACACTGAGATCTGCTGATATCCATGCTCTAGAACAGAGCCTGTATGCCAGCAAAGTCAAGTCGCAGCCGACCAAATCGGCATCAATAGCATTGACAGCATCAATAGCATCGGCAGCATCAATAGTGTCAATAGAATCGACTGGCAAGCCCATCCCCCGATACAACAAGGGATTCATCACTGATTTTGGCTTCATGGAAGGTATTCAAAGAACAATTCATCATCAGACCATTGGCCAAGATCAATATTCAGTGGCTGCCAAATCGTTATCAATGCCAGAACTGCAGTACTTCATCAACGCATCATTGGCGATTTTGCCGTCCAATGAACATTTAAGGATGTTGACACAGGTGTTTATTAGATATTGTTTCACAAATTTCTTTTATTTTGCACCACTGGAGTTCGAAGAAAGATTGGAAGGGTTTCTGATCCGCCGGAACTTTGTCGACTTAGATAAGGTTCCGTTCCTGGCAACCTTACTTGGAGTGTGTGCTGTTGCAAGCCAGTTTATGTATTTTGAAGAAGGTATATCGTTAAATGATATGGCGGATCATAACGGTAATGATCCGGGCGAGCCTTTTTATCGATCTGTACTGCCGTTAGTTGGATATATGATGGGGATCTCATGTATCGAAACCGTCCAGGCAATGATTCTGCTTGGAATATATATGTGTCCTAGTAATCCTACTATCTACAGGACAGATGGTGCATATATTTACTTATCTTTGGCCTTACAGATGGCCATTTCAAATGGTTATCATGACGCTCAATCTTATGAAATGATGAACCTGTCACCAAAGGATGCCGAGATTAGGAGACGAATTTGGTGGACTGCATTTATTCTTGAAAGACGCACCGGGATAGGCCTTGGCAAACAAGAGCTGATCAGTGTTGAAAACGAAGTTACTGTAGATCTGCCATCCGTCATGGACGATCTAAGGCACAGTAATGGAATCACTAACTATGCAAACCAAAAGTCTCTGGTTCTGATTGTTTTGATTTTCAACAAGATAGCCAAGACTTTGTATGGACAGTCGGTGAGGAGTGAAGTTGACTCGACTACCATTGTGGGTCTTATGAATGAGCTCGAAGCTTGGAGAAAAGATCTGCCTCAGAATATAAATTTTAGTGACCCAAACACCTTGGATCCAGCCAACGATTTGTTCAGAGGCAATGTTCATCTATTTCTAGATTATTTCCTAGGAAGAATTTATATTGCCCGGCCGTTTTTACTGTACAAGATCGAGCATCGTGGAGATGATGATGCTACCTTATCAAATGCTGGTCAGTTCATTGAATCGTTAAGCACTAATTGTGTGGATGCTGCTCTACAGTCCATCAATCTATTGCAGTTAATGAAGAAACATAATCGGTTAGGAATATATTCTTCAACGGATATGATGTTCTGCAACACTAGTATGTCGGTTCTAATCGCTTACTGCACTATGAGCCACTCTGAAGAATGCATAAACGCTCTTGAGCGTGGATTTGATATTATGAAGACACTTGCCAAAGGGTCAAATGGAGCTAAACTTGGATTGCGTGCATTGAGAAATCTAGAATATCTTGTGAAGCCTGTGAGTCTGAGTCTGAGTCCACCTGAAGGAATGCTTGAAAATCTTGAAGGAACTTTAGGAGATTGGGAACAACGTACGTGGGGAGATTCGAATTTTCTTTTTGATCCATCTGAATTTAATTTAGATAAGGCTATCGGTCATCAAACTTGGAGCACATTTTTTGAATCATAATCATTCAATGTTATCACTTGCAACAAGGTCCGATTTCACTGCTGACCATCTACTTTTGTAAATGATGCCTTGCTTCATTATGACGAGGAGATTCTTTTCTGGGTAGTCAAGGACAGAAATATCCTTCAAAGGATTCTTCTTAAGAACCAAGATATCAGCAAAGAATCCTTTCTTGAGTTGGCCAATTTTATCTTTCAGACCGACCATCTCGGCAGGATTGATCGTGGCTGTTTGTAGAGTGTCGAGCGGGCTTAGGACCTTTCCTCGAAGCGAAAATTCATAAGTCTGGTACCCTCCAAGATTACCCAGTAAATCTGATCCATAGCAGATCTTGACCCCTGCACTCTTGGCCACAGTGAGAGCCTGAAGTCCATACTGAAGTACATCAGAGTTTTTGGCTCTTGATTCATCAGACAGAAAGCTTGAAAACTGCTCGCTGGCCATTATCTTGTACGTGATTAGAGTTGGAGTTAAATATGAATTAGTTTTAGCCATAAGCTTGGCAGTTTCTGCATCAATGAAATTTCCATGCTCTATACCCCGCACTCCATTCTCTATACACTGCTTGATTGCCTCGGGAGTGTAGGCATGAGCAGTTACATAGGTCAAATTATTCTTTGCAACAGCGGTGATGGCTCTAATTTCTTCTGGAGTATACTGTATACCCATTAGTTTATCAGTTGGCGAAGCAACTCCACCACCTCCCATGATTTTGATAAAATCAGCGCCTCTGCGGAGTTGATCTCGGGCAGTGCGAAGGCATTCTTCAACTCCGTCACACACAGTAGCCAATACACTCTGACCACAAGTACAACCATCCTGGGTATGTTTATACTGACCCCTCATGTCTCCATGGCCACCAGTTTGAGATAAAGCTTGTCCTGCTACAAACATTCGAGGTCCATGAATTGACCCGTCAGCAATCGCATCCCGTATATACGATTCAGCTCCTCCACAGTCCCGAAGTGTAGTAAACCCTCTCTCAAGCATCTGTTTACATGTTGAAGAAACTCGTACTAAGGCAGCTTCCCTTGGGGTTGCCATCAGTTTTTGGAGATCAGACTCTCCAGGAACAGACATGACATGAACATGAGCATCCATCAAGCCAGGACACAAAAACTTATCAGTACAATCAATGACATGATATTCTCTGGGAATTGACCCATTTCCCTTGATAATGTCTTCAATATACCCTGCTGAGGTAAGAATAGTTGATCCTGAAATCAGTTTTCCTGACACGCTGTCTAATATAGTACCATTGGCAAACGCATACTTTCTGACTTCTGGTAAACGCCAGGGCTTTTCGAGAAATTTGAGGTCTTTATCAACACCCTCATTGAGATCAATTGGTACACTTCCCGACATCCTTTTAAAGAAAAACAGTTTTGACTAACTGGAAGTTGAGGATAAAAAACCGCTCCTCTATATGGTGGGTACTGGCACCCGGAAAAAGTAACCACTGCCTTGATACCCTGATAAGATAAGCACACCTGCGCTATCTATGCAGGCATCGTGTGGCTTTATTGTAAGAGGGGATCAATTCAGAACCTTAAGTTATGAGTGACATAAAGGTTGGGTTTCGCTTTTATTACAAAGCACTCACTGACACCGTTACAGCGGTTACAGCCAATTCTAAATGATTATCTCCAAGCCATTTTATGTTGATTTTTGATGTCGTATGTCTCCATACGTTGGCATGGCCGGCATCTGGTACAACTAGCCGAGTGATGATCACTGCTGCGCGGTGACGATACCCGAAACTGATAAAGAGAGTGATTTTACATCAACAATTCTATATATAATAGATCGTTAATGGCATGTCACAGTCAACAATTTGTTAAGTTAAGATAAAATGGATGAAGAAAAGGATAACAATGTTGTGTCTGAGACACCGATCAACATTGAGTACACTCGGGAAGAAGAGAAACGGTTGGTGAGGAAGATAGATCTCATAGTGTTACCGTTGATGTGTGGGGTATTCTTTTCTCAATATTTGGACAAGCAGAGTTTGACTTATACTTCGGTTTTTGGGTTGGAAACGGACTTAAAGTTGACGGGATCAGAGTATTCGTGGTGCTCAAGTATCTTTTATTGTGGTCAAATCGGGTCCAACTTTGCGTTTATGTACCTACTGAGTAAGCTCCCACTTACCAGAGTAGTGGGAGTTACTGTGGTAGTATGGGGAGCTGTTTGTATGTGCCTTGCAACCCCCAAGACGTATATCCAATTCTTGGTGGTGCGACTCCTTCTTGGAATTTGCGAGGGTGCAGTGTCCCCAGCATTTGTAATTATAACAAGTTGCTGGTACAGGAAGAACGAGCATGCTAATAGAACTGCTTGTTGGATTTCTATGAATGCGATTTCACAAGTGTTTGGAAATTTTCTGATGTATGGAATTGGCAAGAATACTCATCTATCGATTGCCCCATGGCGAGTTATGTTTTTAATATGTGGAGCACTGGCACTGATATCGGGCCTTCTATTCGTATTGATAATACCAGTATCTCCTGAGAAGGCATGGTTTCTCAGCGAACGAGAAAGAAGAATCGCCATGTTGCGGTTGCTTGAAGAGAGTGATCGGGGAGAGAAAAGTTCGTTTTCACAAAGTCAACTGCGGGAGTGTTTCTCAGATTGGATGGTATGGTGTAGTTTCTTGTTTGGATTCTTGGTCACTGTGACTAGTGGTACTATTGTTTTCTCGTCATTGATAATCCAAAATTTTGGCTATGACAAGTTCCAGAATATGGAATATGGAAGTCCATCTGGAGCAGTCCAACTAGCGTTTATTTGGATAGGGGTACTTTTCGTCAAGATATTCCCTAAACAAAGAATATACATTTGTATTGCACTCATAACAGTTCCCATTATTGGGAATATATTGCTTCTGGCACTGCCATATTCAGCTGGATGGGGAGTTATTGTGGCATCTTGGCTAGGATCCTGTATTACATCATTTATGTCGATATTGCTTAGTCTCAATGCTTCTAATACTCGAGGAAATACAAAGAAATCCATTGTTAATAACATGTTCTTTGTGGGGTACTGTCTTGCTGCTATTGTGTATACCAGATGGTGGAACTATTCTAAGGATCCTAGATATCATACGGGACTTATCTGCAATCTATGTTTCTGGGCATTTATGGATGGTATTTTAATTGGATACAAGTATCTATGCGTCCGAGAAAACAAAAGGCGAGATAATCTCAGTGCTCAGGGGCTTGTTCCTGATTATGATGACGGTTCTGATCTAACTGACCGCCAGGATCTTAACTTTAGATATTCAACCTAGATTAGCTTTTACTAGTTAACTTCTACCTAATATAATGTTCATTCTTTGCACCATTGTCTATGCTTATGTTTTATATGATAAATTCAACCATAAAGAAAAAGGAGATCAATGATCCTCAGTTAGATTTCAATATTATTGCCATTTTATTAATTATTTTTTGACTTATTTTGTTTTGTTTTGTTTTGTTTATTACTTATTTCTTATTATTTATTTCATTCATTTGACCCAGGTCTGTCCCTCAGAAGTAGCTACCAGCTGCAGGCTGCAGGCAGGCTGCTTCCGTGCGTACGGCTGAAACAATTGCTGAAACAACATCACCACAGGGCTCAGCCCTAACAGTCACATTTTTCACCAACCCTTCCGCAGGCACTCTTCTTTTTTCAAGTATCAGTGAGTCCTCCGACATCAACGACAACACAATATGAAGGTATGTCAGATTTGAACGAATGGAATGGATGGATCAAATATATATCACGGAATGATTGACGAGTTTGAAGGGATTTTCATCGAATTGGAATATGTTTTAAACGGGATCGTTACAGTGTTTGCATCGAGTTTAACATGAAATTTTCAAAAAGTGGATGAGATCTTGGATGATTGTCTTGAAAACCGTGATATAGCTTGTAATAGTTTTGATTACCAAACCGAGCAAGATAAACAAATGACTAACATCAGCTGAACATTGCTTTTCCTGCCAACGGCACTCAGAAGCTCATTGAGGTCGATGATGAGCACCGAATCCGAATCTTCTACGAGAAGCGAATGGGCCAGGAGGTCGAGGGAGACGCTCTTGGTGATGAGTTCAAGGGTTACGTCTTCAAGATCTCTGGTGGTAACGACAAGCAGGGTTTCCCCATGAAGCAGGGAGTCTTGCACCCCACCCGAGTCCGACTTTTGTTCTCCAAGGGTCACTCTTGCTACCGACCCCGACGAACTGGTGAGCGAAAGCGAAAGTCCGTTCGAGGATGCATTGTTGGATCCGACTTGGCTGTTCTTTCCCTTGTTGTTGTTAAGCAGGGAGAGCAGGAGATTGAGGGATTGACCGACAAGTCTATCCCCAAGCGACTCGGTCCCAAGCGAGCCAACAACATCCGAAAGTTCTTTGGTTTGACCAAGGAGGATGATGTTCGAAAGTTTGTTATTCGACGAGAGGTCACCAAGGGTGAGAAGACCTACACCAAGGCCCCCAAGATCCAGCGACTTGTTACTCCTCAGACTTTGCAGCGAAAGCGACACTTGCGAGCTGTTAAGCTGAGAAACGCTAAGGCTCAGAAGGATGCTGCTGCTGAGTACAGTCAGCTTCTTGCCAAGCGTGTGCATGAGAAGAAGGCTGAGAAGGCCGAGATCCGAAAGCGACGTGCCTCTTCTTTGCGAGCTTAAAAAGTTTAATGTGACTGTATATGTACGGCTATTACATGTTTGACCTATGATTGATTAGACTAGTAGACGCTTATTAAATTTCCTTTCTAATAATTTGCTTGTCGTAGTGCATAATATGGTTTAAGCTATGCTATGCCTAAGTCTATTTATGGACTTTAATCTCGTAAAAAAGGCGCCCACAATTTGAATACCCCTGCCACCGCTCTTTAGGCAGCAACTTAGTGTTAATTTTTAATACGGCTATTGGGGTTGTTGCGCTGTTCTATTGGTACAGAAAAAAATTATAGACTTGCCGATTCTTACTGCACAGCCGTTGACCCCTAAATTAAGTCCCTGAATGGGAGTGGCAGGTGACGATCTCTGCCGCGCCAACCTGCCATCTGACCATATCTTGACTTGTCTTTATAATATTTAGATCCAATTCAGCTCATATAGGGTCTTGATTCTGGTCGGGTTGATTGTCTGATTAGCGCCCAGGAGGTTTTTAATAGTTTGATTCACGGTTGTTAAATTTATTGATTGATTGCCATATTTAGGTCTGCGCATATCATAGTATGAGCGGAGACAGTCTTCCTGTAAGTACCCGTCTCCAGGTTTCCAATTTTAGACCGACTGAAGCGGACTGAAAAAGAGCCCAATTGATGAATTTTCACTAATAAAAGAGATTTCCGACTCCTGGAGAGTCATTTGGGGTAGGCCCTGACACTCGCCAGCCGAGAAGGGTCCCTAGTGGCTACAACAACATAGGCGGTAACATTCCCGGATCCCATAGCTATTCGTACCCGGGTGAAGATTATATGACTTCTAATATACCACCAATCCCCAGACCTCGGTATTCAGGGGCACAACCAGTTGGATCAGGACCAGGACCAGGACCAGGACCAGGACCAGGACCTGGATCAGGACAGGGACTCGGGCCAGGAGGACAGGGACAATCGGCGCCTGCTCCTTATCCGATGTCATCTGCTGCTTCTCCATTTGGCAGACCTAACCAACAGCAGCAGCATCATCAGCAACAGCAGCAGATCAATAATGGATTCACAGCACCTCCACCAGCTCCTCCTTCTATGTATGACACAGGCTATGGTCAACCACAACCACCACCGCAACAACAACAACATCATCATCAACACCATCACCACCAAGTTCAACAGCAACCTACGGGGCCTCCTCCTCCACCTCCTGGAGGAATCAGCAACTACCGCCAATCTCCTCACAGCAAGCCTGTGCAAATAGCAGGACCAGAGGCCAACCTTCGGTCGCTTTTTAACGATGTGGATCGAAACAGAAACGGATACTTGACAGAATCTGAGTTAGCCAGTGCTCTGGTCAATGGGGACTATACGAGGTTTAATAGAGAAACAGTTCGATTAATGATACGCATGTTTGACCGAAACAGAGATGGCGCCATTCATTTCGAGGAATTTGCCCAATTATGGAGATATCTTCATGAATGGAGAAATATCTTTGATAAATTCGACCGAGACAAGTCAGGATCCATCAACCTCCAGGAATACAACACCGCATTAATAGCATTTGGCTACAATCTTTCTGCTAAATGCATAGAGTATGTATTTTCATGTTATGCCAAGGTTGATAGACGAGGCGAGCCTGTCATGTCTTTTGATATGTTTGTTCAATCATGTATTCATATCAAAAGCGTGACGGAATCGTTCAAGAAATACGATACTGACCGGGATGGATATGTGACTTTGGCGTTTGAACAATTCCTAGTGGAAGTGTCACGATTACGATAGTGTATTATAGAGTGAAATTGAGTGATATTCAATATGTATGATAACAAAACACAGTAAGAAAAGTAACAAAAAAAGTAAACAAGAAGAGTAAAAAGAAACAGTAAAAAAGAAAATAAAAAATAAAGGTTTTATTTAACTTATTATTAAAATTAAAATATATTTAATAGCCCAATCGACCAAAATCTCCTCGCTGAGCAGGCTTGTTGTCAAAAGCAGCCTCGATCTTTGCAACGATCTCAGGGGTGAACTTGGCGAGCACATCATAAGCCTTGAGGTTAGCCTCGAGCTGTTCGGGTCGAGAAGCACCAGTGATCAAAGTAGACACATTTTTGTTGTTGAGTAGGAATGCAAGAGCGAGAGCAGCAGGCTCAACCTTGAGCTCCTCAGCAATATCAAGGAACTTGTTAACCTTGGCAAGGTTCTTTTGTCCCTCTTCGTTCTCAAACTTCTCCTTGAAGATACCTGGCAAAGAGTGATCGGTGCTGATGTTTTCGCTGTCATATCGAGATCCCTTGGGGATTCCCTTGGCGTACTTACCAGTGAGAATACCGGTAGCCAGGGGAGAGAATACGGTAGTACCATAGCTGTAGTTCTTGAAAATTGGTGCCAATTCTCGCTCAAAGTTATCTCGGTTGAGCAAAGAGTACTCTGGCTGTTCCACAACTGGGGCAATGAGTCCGTATTTGGTAGCAACGTGCTGAGCAGCTTCAATTTCATAAGCGGTCCACATTGAAGTTCCCCAGTAGAATGCCTTACCATCGTTGATGACTTGAGTGAATCCTCGCACAACCTCCTCCATAGGAGTGAACTCATCAGGTCGGTGGGCAAACACAATATCAACATAGTCGAGCTGGAGTCGCTCTAAACTGTTGTCAACACCCTCAATGATGTGCTTTCTGGACAATCCTCGGTCATTGACTCCAGCACCACCCCAGAAGATCTTGGTAGACAACACATAATCCTTTCGCTTCCATCCAAGCTTCTTGATCACTTTTCCGAAAGAAACCTCACATGCACCATCACCGTAGCCCTCGGCAGTGTCGAAAAAGTTGATTCCAAGCTTGTAAGCCTTGTCAAAGATGGCAAGAGTCTTTTCATCCTCGACCTGCTTGCCCTCACCAAAGGTGATCCAGCCTCCCAATGAGATGGAAGACACTCGCAAACCAGTAGGTCCAAGGAATCGGTATTCTTGAGGAGGAATAGCAGACATTATGTATTGAATTATTAATCTCTTCGAGGAAATGGGGCCCTATTTATATTTGACCTACCACACTGTGGCCTTTCCCCGTGCGTTTCTTGTGCATGCGGGAAGGTTACTCCACTGCATCATCACGGATTAATGATCCATGAACACTTACAAGTATTCAATGCAATTTCTCGCCAGATACATGCTAGCGTACAAGACCAAGTCTCCATATTCATTAATGATATCTTGACAAAAGCCATTAATCCAACTGATGTTTTAGTTGTCTTCCACTTTCAGTCCCTTTCGAATTGGTTCGAATTCAGCATAGTAACGGTGTCTTGGAAAGGTTAACCGACACTACCCGACGCCTGAACATATCTCCGTACCATCCCCGACGAAATAAATTCCGATTCCAAAGTCATTTCAGGCCGCATAAAAGTTTCAGTACAACAAAATATTATTTGATTGTTCAGAAAGCAAACTTACACTCCATTGAGTCCATTTATACTGGCGTTAAACCTTTGCGGGATATTGAGCGGGACCGGAAAAATATGCAAGTTCGCCAGTTCGAGAGGGCATGCATGAGGGGCAGGTGGGGTGCAGGGTGGGGGATGATGATCTCGAAGATTGTCACATAATTAACATAGTTATGACGATGTTCATTGAGAAGAAAAATACAACAAACAAAAAATCTCTATTGTCAAGTTCGCATGGAGTCTACCACAGTCTCATGATCAGGTGGATAAAAGCCAGATGTCCTCCAAGAATCCATTATGCCAGAGGTAGTCAAAGCATCCTGTCGAGATTTTTTGTACAAAAGAGTAAAATACAATGTTGTTAACAGTTCCACATGTGGCACCATCGTAGCTACTAGATAGAATGTTCCTGATTCGATTGAATAAGGTGATATCAAGTGGCTGTTGCAACTGAGATATTTGACGGTACCGAGGCAACTGTAAAATCAAAATCCTCCAGGTATTGGCGAATTCAAGGAACGGCAAGATCGAAGTGAAGAGTAGCTGTTCAATACCAGTACGCGATAACTGTCAAGACTGAAATGGTCTAGTGTCTGATAATCATATACATCTGAGATCCGCTTCTACACTACATTACCATTGATTGATCCCGAAGGCACAAGCTGACCAGCCTACCAAGTCAATTAATGAACGGTTTCCTGCACTGTCAGAACTACTACTGCAGGACAATTTAGAAACTCGCCTGTGACATGTACACGCTCAATTACTGTCCCACTAACTCTGTCAACCTCAATCTTGCAGTCGTCCACATTAGATAACAGACTTAGCTTTATAGGCGGGTCTGAAATGAATAAATTCATGTACAAAACCAAGAAATCAATTTCTGGTTTTTTTTTTTTTTGCTGTTAAGGTGTCATTGCCTATTGCCCTTGAAAGGATTGAATAGTATGGAACAAGTCCAAATCTGTCGGGAGAACTATCTACAGACTTGATTGAAAATTTGGATTCAACTGGTGCTTCCGATTCTATATCCTGTTGTATTCTCATCACATTGATAAAATCCAATACTTGCCGTTTGCTGGCGATGCACCATGTACCATCATATATTTTATGAGACCGACTGGAAATTTCTGGCTAGGCAAATCTACAGCCATCCATCCGTGATCCACTGGCATGAATTGGAGGCTTAGAGTACCCTCTGCAATACCCAAACAGCATTCGTCTGCTTTATCCATATTTATTTGTAATTATCCAACTATGATGAGGATCATTCTGGACTTCTAGATATGCCTAGTAAAGTCTATTACTATGATCATTTAAAGTAATAGGTTTCCTGGGTATATTAGCTCTAGAATGTCCAAACATTAGCAGCTAAACATTATTTATTGTCGAAATACCATCAACTTATATAGATATATATATACATGTATATGTCAACTTCGTTCATATAATAAGTATTGGTTAGGGTGATGCCTTACAGTGGATAAAGTGGTCAACTATGGACTGCATAGCCGGTTCTTGGAGCGGAGGTGTGGCAGTTACATAGAAATATGACTGCTCTCAATTTTATACAAAATATATTCACATTCGTTCAATAAAACGCAGCTATTATTGTTGCCAGGACTCTAGCTGTCAGGCCGGTACTATTTGCATGCCTGACAATCAACTTCTATCAAGGCAGCTTGAACCTCTCAGGGACTCGTTGGAAAGCAAGGCGTCTCCATACTATCAGCCTATGAGCTATAGAGAGGAGAAATATAACAAAATACGTTCTATTCAACTCATAAGTATAATCTCCGATACTTCTTATCACTTCAATTAGCTTTTGTGATTTCATTTAGCATTTCATCCGGTGTTTGACACGACATCTATCATATGCAGGTCCAGATGGCGCATGCATAGATACTGCAGATAGGTTCGCAGACCACTAAGAGACAGCACATATCAGAATTGACAATAGAATTAGCAAATATGATTGGCTATATGTCTGTGCACAAATTAGAAAACAAGCGAGATGAGATACCGTGAAACTATTACTAAAAAGAATCTTCTCGCTATAGTGGTGACATATATTACAGTTGTACGCGTTTTTGTCGTCACACGACTGCGGACCGAGGCGGGCGTCGAGGCGCTCCGATTACCCGCCCGAACCGCACAGCGGTGTTTTCTCGACCGATCGTTTGTTCTTAGCTTTATATTTGACATCGTTGCTCGATCAATTGAACTGAACTCATCATGTCTCTTGCTTCTGTCCAGGAT
This sequence comes from Sugiyamaella chiloensis, assembly GCA_030578775.1. Lineage (NCBI taxonomy): Eukaryota > Fungi > Ascomycota > Dipodascomycetes > Dipodascales > Trichomonascaceae > Sugiyamaella > Sugiyamaella chiloensis. The sequence goes on from JAKTZE010000010.1 coordinate 371,455, forward strand.
AAAGTTTTTGCTGCTATCAACCAGATTGATAAGGTATGTTGAAGTTGTTGTTTATGTTATGATGTAGGACTAATTCAGGAATTGGAGAAGTACCCTGCCATTACCAACCTCGAGAAGCAAGCCGGTAAGTACTAAACAAGAGGCGTGAATGCACGAACGATTGACTCGGCTTTGAATAGTTATTGGTAGTAGTATGACTTTTTCTATTTGTAATTGAAAGGTTGTCTGCTGACTGGGATGAGAAGGGTATTCAGCGATCAACTGAAGTGTTTCGTCATCGTCATAATTGAATCTAACCCAAGGTATTCCCAAGGCTTATGCTGGTATCGGAGCTGCTGGATTGTACTTCCTTCTTATCTTCATCAATGTCGGTGGAATTGGTCAGCTTTTGGCCAACTTTGTGACTCTGGTCATCCCTGGTTACTACTCTCTTGTTGCTCTTGAATCAAGCTCTTCTGCTGATGACACCCACTACTTAACCTACTGGGTAGTGTTTGCTGCTTTCTCAGTTGTGGAATTCTGGTCCAAGGCCATTCTTTACTGGGTGCCATTCTACTGGCTCTTCAAGACCTCTCTGTTCCTTTACTTGGGTCTTCCTCAGTACAACGGTGCTCGATGGGTCTACACTACTGTCCTCCGACCATTCTCTGTCAAGGTTCTCGGAATCACTGGTGGTTCGTCTGCCAACTTGAAGGAGAAGGTCAGTGCTGCTGCTGCTGCCGCTGAGGGTCACTCTACTGGTGTCGAGCTCTAAATAAATAGGCCTCCCTCATATATTGGAGTGAATTGGTAATATAATAGCCAATAATAGGACATCCACTACTACACCCTACAACGCCCTACTTTATTTTTACTTTCATCATCATCCAATAAGCGGATCCCATGCAATTGTTAGTTTTCACCTCTATCGTTATTGAGATGAATGTCTAAACACCATTGACATCCGATTTTCTCGTACAATGATAGTAGCTATCCTTTCTTCCAGTTCATACATGATATCGGATATTAAAGGGTAGGGGATCAGCCGCTGATTTCGCGGCGGTGTCTCATGAAATTTGTACGATGATACATTCAAACATTTCGAACATAAACTACGCTGACAACATAAATTACTGCCATGATCCGGCTCGGTTTAGCTAGTCGTTCGGTTCTCCGTGGGGTTAGAACATATGCTTCACAACCTCAACCCAAAGTAGAAATCCAGCATCTCGGAATTGCTACAGGTATGTCTTTGAAGGGACTCTGAAGGGACTCTGAAGGCTTCATCTCTCTGAGGAGCTTCATGAACTGAAATTTCAACTGTTTCATAGCTCAATGTTTCTAACTATAAGATGTATATATTCACCCTTCAAAAAAGAATCTACCATCCATTTTCAGCCATCCTTTACTCAGGACAAAAGGTGTCTGGAGAAGATTCATTGCATTTTTCCAAAACACCGCAATGGTGGCTCAGTTCCGTTTAAAGTCCAAGATTAAACCTCGATTTGTCGAATGGAAGAACCTGGCTCTCGAGACTTATGTATCAGTAAATAAGGCGTTTGTTACCAACAAATTGGATGCAATTCAAGATAATATGAGTTTATGGGTATATGAGTCTCTTAAAGCCCGGGCTCGAGGTGTTCCCAAGGATACCAAACTTGACTGGAAATTGGTCAAGTTCAATTCCACACCAAGAATCATGGCTATTCAGCCAATGATGCTTCCTGATCTACCGTTGACTCATGTTCAGATAATCTACAGAATTGAGTCTCGCCAAAGATTGGCCAAAGTATCAAAGGGATCTGACAAGGCTGATGTCATTGAGCGAGATGTCACAGATTATGTTGGATATGTTTTCGATGCATCCAAGACTCCAGCCACGGTTGTTATGGCTGGTTCATTATTTGAGAGTAAGTTTTTTTTCTTTCTTTGTAATTATTTATTCTGTTTGTTGATTCAACACGAACTAAAACTAATTATAGCACCCCTCAGCCAGCCGAAACCTGATATCACCAAGATGGATACTGAGGGATTCATGATAAAATCCATGAAGGAAAAGGGAGACATCTTTCGAAACCCTCCAAAGACTCTAGATTGATATTGAGATTTGTAAATTTGTATATAGCCCGTATAAATTACTAGCCATAATAAGAAATGTGTGCATAACATTCGATCGCCAGTGCATAAAATACCCCACCGCTGATCACTGTTTTAGAAGCAGCTGGAGCCACAAATATATATACGAAACAAAAACGTAAATCACCAAGCTGAAACAAATTAGAAATCGATTTAGAAATTCCAAAAAGGCTGGATGTATCCCAAAAAGCGTTCAGAGTCAAAATATCGCCATGCGCCAGAAGCTGATGTGCTTTCTCTACCAGAACAAACACAAATAGAACGAAAAATCGATATATACGCTGACGATTCCAGCGACTACGACGACCAACAGAATACAACATCTGGTCAAGCAGAGAATGAAGAAGAAGTAGAAGAAGAAGAAGATGATTTTGATAAAGATGATGAAGAAAACGCTCAAACCGCAAAACTGGAATTAGATGATGAAGATCAATTCGGCCGCGGAAATGACTACTCGTTATTCACGGATATGAATACAACAAAGCCAGCAGGTTTAGAACTCAATGTGCCATCACCAGAGATTGATTTAAACCCACAGCATCCTGCTCCCACACCGCATTCCAGCTATCAAGCATCGGAAGCAACTCTAAGAAGGTTCCATCCAATTATGAAGGTTGAGCCCAAAGATTCGTTGATATCTTGTTTACCGCTTCAGAGGAGGCATATTATCGCCAAGAAGGGAGCAGTTTTCTCGTTAATGGTTGCTGGCGAACTTGGTCTAGGTAAAACAACTTTTGTCAATACCTTGTTTTGTGATCAGTTCAAAGATACTACTGCAGACCACAATCCTATTGCTGGAATACTGGAAACATTGGGCACGGAGCATGAAAAGATATATGACCCTGAGCACAGTGATAACAGCGTGATAGTTACCATCGCTAGAACTGCTTATGCCAAAACCACCAAAATAGAAATCAAACAAACAGTGTACGAGGAAAAGGGCTTCAAAGTGAAATTCACCGTCATTGATACCCCAGGATTTGGAGATTATACTAATAATAATCATGCCATGCACCCCATTATTGAGTACATTGACGAACAGCATCGTTCGTATATGCTGCAAGAGGAGCAACCAGATAGATCCCGGTTAGTAGATACAAGAGTCCATGCATGTATCTACTTTATTAGGCCTTCAGGAAATGGACTTTTGCCTTTAGATATCACTACCATGAAAGAGCTGTCTCAGAGAGTGAACTTAATACCGGTAATTGCCAAAGCAGATGCTTTCACTTTGGAAGAAAGAGAAGAGTTTAAGATAAGAGTCCGTCAGGCAATCAAGACAAATGGTATCGAAATTTATAACATCCCCAAAACTGATATTAAAGATGACACTAGTCAAGAAGATGACGATGGTTGGGGAGGCATGCCATTTGCCATTATTAGCGGCGAGGATATGATTCAGTTGGAAAATGGTAGGCGAGTGCGTGGCAGGCGATATAACTGGGGAATAGTTGAAGTAGACAATGAGGAGCATTGCGATTTCGCCAAGCTACGAAGAGTCCTTATGAGCGAACATATGCTCGATCTCACTGACAAAACTGTTGAAGTTCATTATGCCCGATATCGAGAGAAGGCAATGAGAGCCAGAATAGTGTATGCCAAGCAACTTGCATCTACCACTCTCAATGGAGAAGCAAGCTATCAGCTTGAACCCTATTTAAATAAAGTCGATACTGATCAAGAGGGTGGGGAATCAACTATGAATATGAATGTGGCAACTGAATTGACGAAATTGGTAGAATTGGCATCTCAACAGCTGCAAGTAACGCAGAAGGAAAATCTTGAACCCCACGAACTAGAATACCTGCGGAATATGGACGATGACGGCGGCACCGCAACCATGAAGGGGATTTCTCAATTTGGAAGCAATTACCTTGAGGAAGTGGCCAGAAACAGAGACCATGTCTATCATTATGGTCTAGAGATGTTACACAATATGTTTAACACTATTGCTCACATGGAGAGGAAGAGGTTTGAACAATGGATGGCCGAGTTGTCGGTATCTCGTGCTGACAAGAAGGAGGATTTAAATCAGTCAAACAGGATGTAAGTTCTATTTTTCTTTTTCTTGTTTCTTGCTTTCCTCTCTTTGATTTATTTTTTATTTGTTTGTTTTCTTTTACCAGTCCTTAAGTTACCATCAATTGATTTCTTAGGGTCAAATTAAAAGGTCTTTACACAGATCAAGATTTGAAGACTGATATTTGTCACGCTTCTAGGCATTGATTACTGTTGCTAACGTCAGAATATCCTCTCTTAAAGAAGAGATCGAGCATTTTGCCCAAGAAAAACCTCGCACCAACGGACAACGTTTCAAACAACAGACGTCTGGTAACTTTGATGCATAAACTGGGGGGGGGACTAAACTTTCTATATAAGCCAAAAAAACAGTACACAAGTTACGTGGAACCAGCTTAATCTCAAATAAATTGCAGCCCCTTTATTGTAGGGGACAGAAATAGGAGGACGATAGAAGCGTAGTTTATTAGTTGTTATGATGTCACACAAATTGTAATTATGATTTAAATGTCAACATTATTGTGCAAATGAATAGACGGAAAAAAGGGATACAAAGGGCCGTCCCCAACCGACAAACATATAGATAGACTACTGTACTGCACTGCAAGCCGAAGAGAAAAAGAAAAACTAAATTATTTTAGCCGAATAGTCATTAGCACAATGTATGTGATATGGATATCGATCGATCCACGCCCTCGCTTGCCTAGTGCTGTCGAAGATGTAATTCCACATTTGGCCGGCCGCTTAACCTGCTATGTACGGAGATTAAACAATACTCGTTTAGGATTAGGAGAGGGGGGGGGTTTCTAACTCAGTAGCAATAATGTACATTCATGCGGGCAAGATTATCCAGCATGAATTGATGATTTTTCCTAATAACGGTATGTATGCACGAATGCAACGCAAGATCAAGCACATTTGTCACTAATGCACTTGATGAATGCAACTTCTCATCAACATGTCAAAAACAAGCAGTGAGATCCCGCCCAATTCGGCCAATTTGGCTAAAGATGTTTATACCCCCAAACAGTGGAATTTCCAATGATTATCACTGGTGGGAACATCAGTTTGGGTTAAGCTCGCACTGCATGTAGCTGCCAATGGAACAATGATCCTTGATACCACGTATGTCATGCTGCAAAATAAATGTGTTACTGTATTTGACAGCGGTTAATAACCATGCGCCCTTCTTGTTGTAGATAGGCTTGTCGCATAGCACGATCGATTCGGGCAATTGTTGTTACGGATCATGCACCCTTAGCCACGCTAGTGGGACCATCCTGAGACTTGTACATGCTCAAAACATTTACCCCGTCAAAAATTCTACTCTACAAAAGAAAATATGTAACACGAAGGAAAAAGCAAACGTGTTATGGAACAATAAATCTAGTTGATCTTTTGCGAGCGAAGGTTAATATGAGTGGCTGCAGATAATGACATAGGAACAAGCGGCGGAGGATATAGGGCCCGCGGATCTATCTAATTGGAAATCACGTCACATACTTAACTGTACAATTGGACCAAAGGGAGTATATAATAAATATGCTACCAGTAGTTAGTATCAGTAGTTTGCTATACGAGATTAATTTTTTAGGACTTGACATCTATGACGTCGACGTGCAACAAAGTTTCAGTTCAATTCAATCTAACTTGGGTGGGGCTTGCCATAACGGATGAAGATTTGTGCTGCAGGCCTCTTGTTACGTGCTGTAATCGGAATCTTGGCGTTGCTTTTTTTAATGCAAAATAGCTCCCCTGATTTGACCACTCAACAAAATCAACATCTTAACAGTCTGCTGCACGTACCCTGTTACTACAAGGTAGAATAAAGGAAGTCGTCACAGTACTTGAACAAGGACGAATTGCTTCAAACATATCTCCTGTACCAATTACCGAGGCCAAAACTTGAGAATTGGGTTGAATTACGATTCGTTATAGAACTAAATTGTTTGAAACCTAACTATCATTTCATGGAAACTCTCTGCGTCTTGGCCCGTCAGGGATAGACAAATGCACAACAGTGCTTTTTCTTACTGTTGGAGGATCTACTCGTGACGGCCGAGCCATAACGCATGGCCGTGGGCAGACGAAGGAAACCAAAAGCCCAATCAATTTATTATATAGTGATTAACGATTGCTAACAGGGGCGTTTCGAGTACTGAAATAAACCAAAAGTCAAAAAGAAAAAGAAACAACAAATAAACCAGCGACACATGTTATTGATCTTGAGAGGCTTTGTGTGACATCGCAACTTTTTCTCTTGTTCGCTACAGTTGTTTGGGGCCCCCCAGTGGGTCGGTTGGATAGGAGCGGTTGTGATCGGCCCTGATGTTCCTTTACAGCTAGCGCAGGCATGACCTAGTATGCAACCGGGGCACGATCGCCGCCTAAGTCTTAGTGTAGCCCCAACCCTTAGACTATGTTCATGTACAGAGACGCACGAACCCTTGGACTGGCAAGGTGGATGTCGCCCAGTGCTTAACCGTACTTAACGTTACGGCACGCGTAGGGCGGCAAAGATGCAAAAAGAAATGCGGCTAAGCCTGTTCTAAAAAGAAATTCTCATGTGCCCCTCTTACCCAAATGAGTTCACCCACTGCACATTAAATATCTATATATCATGGATTTGCTTTGCACTTGATTCTCCTGATTGATAGAGCTCAACACCTAGGGGGTTTGTACTTTTATTTTTGTTTTTGTTTTGTAGTGTTGGATCGGATCCATTGAATTGCTTGAATAATTCATTCGACGACTATATTAATAATCACGCTCTTTTTTTTGATATCTTTTGGTTCTAGAATCTTGGAGTTTTCGCTTGTGTTTGTTTCGGGACGACGTGTATTTTTCTTCGTTTCCACGCTTGCCTTCATTGTTTTGCTTTTGTCGTGTTTTAATCTTGATTTTGATCTAGAGTTTGAATTGTTTATCTGGTTGATTATTAATTGCGTCACTAGAGGAAATAAACTGAAAACTGCAACGCACTATCTGTATACCACCGCCATAACACCAACGACAACACCACCAACATTATAGTAGCACAATTTTTGAAGCAATTGGCAACTACCGTTATCTAAAGCTGGGTTTAGACGTTTAATGACATCAGTGACAGCCTCTACGACTCCTGGAATACTTCCTCACTTGGGTTCTACTTCTATAGCTTCAGTTTCGAGTTTGGCGCCGTCTTTGCATCATTTGATGTCAGCAGTTCCATCATCGGAAGGTTCAACCGGATCGCTCACCTCTGGTGAGGTTAACGATCATAGTGGCGGTGTGGATGGACCGAATGGTTCCGGAACGCGACCAGTTATGGGCCATCAGCCTGGGTCAGCTTCTTACTACAGCTCCCAGGGAGTTCCAACTAGTCAATCGACTGTTCCATCAATGGTAACCATGTCATTACCACCATTATCAGCGAGCGGGCCGTCTTCCAGCCATGGAGAGGCTGCTAACGTTGGCAATTCTACCGGTTCCAGCAATGCTGCCATGGTTAGTAGGCTGCCACTTTCAGGGGCACCTCCCATTACTTCTAGAGATCAATATAGTCAGCAGGATGTCCATTCTCAGCTCGTGAGTAGTGGACCTGTAGTCGTACAGGATGGTGCTCAGAGGCCTCGTGTAACGACCACTTTATGGGAGGATGAAGGCACTTTGTGCTTCCAAGTTGAGGCTAAGGGAATCTGTGTTGCCCGGAGAGAGGACAATGATATGATTAATGGTACTAAACTTTTGAATGTTGCCGGAATGACTCGAGGAAGAAGAGATGGAATTCTGAAAGCAGAGAAACAACGGCACGTAGTCAAAATTGGAGCTATGCATCTGAAAGGGGTGTGGATTCCATTTGATCGGGCTGTTATGTTTGCTCAGAAAGAAGGTATCACTGAAATGCTTTACCCACTTTTTCTGACTGATATCAAATCAATTTTGTACCAGACTCAGAACGGTTCCACTCGGCCACCACCCCAAAATTCTACAGAGCTCTATTCGCGAACCCGGGAAGATCTATATCAGAATCATCCATACGAAGCGCCTGCTTCTACCACATCTGCCCAGACTGATGTAGCTCCTATAACGGCCAGCTCTACAAGTCAATATGGTCAGCAACAGGGCCAGCAGAGACAAGCTTATGCATATTATCAAAGCTATCCTCAGGATATTTACCAGCAACAGCAACAGCAACAGCAACAGCAACAGCAGCAGCAGCAGCAGCAACAGCAACAACAACAATCGCAGCATCAGCAGAGGCAACAGTATCAGCCAGCAACTACAGCTTCTACATCTCCTCAAGCGTACGACTATACTGCTCTTGCCCAGCGTCAGCAACAACAACAACAACAACCACAGCAGCCACATCCGGCGCAACAGGTACAACAACCACAACAGCCACAACAGCAGATGTATGGTTACTCTGCATATACATACCAGGTGCCTCCGGTCCAGCAAGCTCCTCCTCATCCAGGTTACCAGGCTCAGGCTGTAGAAGGGGCCTACCAACAGGCTATCCCTCAGGTTGGTGCACAGCAGCAGCAGCAACAGCAGCAACAACAACAGCAACAGCACTATATGCCTCCACACCAGCAAGGCCAGTATGCGACTTACTATCAAGGTTCAGGAGCTCGTCTTCCTCCTCCTCAAGTTGGAAGCCAACAGTCCCCACAACCTCCTACATCTACTTCTAGTTGATCCTAAATAGATATGTATTTATTAATGATATATGATTTATCATGCTTAGAGTGTCCTTGGTAAATCTGTGAACTAATAATGTACCTTTATCTAAATTAAGCTATAATAATTACTTCGCAGCATGTCGCTTACTGCAATGTCTAGTGCAGATCACGCCAATGCTATGCGACTATGAAACCTTTCAACCTGGTGCATTGATTCAAACCACAGACCAATGCCAACAACAGACATCAAACAATCCATCCAGCCTTACGAGAGTTCCAAAAAGAAAGAAATCACTCTTATTTCTGGCTCATAATATCCACGTACCTATTTCGTGCGTTTCGTTTTGCACCCTTTCTGCCAGTAGGAGCTGCTGCAAGAAGATCGTCCAGACCCCCCCCGACAACAGGGACTTTCTTAGCAACATCTGCACTAGATGCGCGCATTGGTGGAGTGGCCCCGCTCAATGGTACAGTGGGAGTAATGCTTGCCGATACTGGCACCGGAGGGGTGCTACTACTACCGGCTTTTGAAGGAGGAGGCACATGCTGTGCAGCAGCTGCAGGCCCAGGAGCCGGAGATGACGATGGTGGTGTGGCCAATGCAGGTGTTGAGGATTTAGAAGACTTCGGAGGAGGTGGTGGAGCCGCCGACTTTTGCTCCTCGGCAGGGGCGTTCTTGTTCACCCAACGTTTCAGATTCTCATCAAAATAAAACTGGTTGTCGTTACCAAGTTTAGCGGTAACCGCTTTTGGCTGTCCATCATCACCCTTCCTAAGCCATCCAAACCAGCCTTTCTTATCTTCACCCTTTTTATCATCCTTCTTATCCTTTTCAGAACTCTTCTTGCCATCCTTATTACTCGTATCATCTTCATCATCTTCCATAACCTTCTTCTTAGAATTTGCAAGTCCTAGATCATCGTCATCGTCATCCTCCACTTGATGAGAAGAGAAATTCACAGAAGAATTGGGATTGTTATATGACTGCTGAGAGTAAGACGGCACCGCAGGAACTGACGACGGAGCAGTCAATGAAGGAGTGTAGAAACTTCCTCCAGACTCTGGATCATATTGGTCATCGTCATTTGTTACTTCAGCAGCTTCACTATGGTAACCATAGCTTGGTTCATAACTTGACTGATATTCAGATTGCCGGATTTGGTCATCGTCCTGATAAGGTTCAAGTTCATCAACCTGCTCAACCTGTTCAGGATCTTCTCCTGAAGGTAATGGATTGGCCACTACAGGGATATTACCTCCATAAATGGCACCATATGGGTTGAATGACACAGCAGTGTCCTGTCGTTGAACGAACTCATCTCCGACCTCCTGCACGGGAGCAATTGAATTGCCAGAGGGTGGTGCATATGGATCATAATGCGACTCACCCGATAATGGCACTGGTGCCGATGAAGATGAGAAATTGCTTGGTGGGGCATAAGGATTATATGTTTTCGCCGTATTAACGGGAGACCCAAGCACTGGTGCCTTTGCGATGGAGGACTCTGCTGCCGGTACCACCTGAGGCTCTGGTGTGAATGGACGAGACGATGACAGCATGCTCGAATTCCTACTTTCAGGTCGAGAAACCGATGGAGCATATGGATTCATGGCATTTACGACAGACGTTGCCCTCTCTTCCAAAACAGTGGAAGCTGGTCGTGGATACACAGCTGGCGAAATAGGCCGACTACCTGACACTGAAGTCCTTCTCGAGTTCGAATTCATTATAGCTGCCGGCGATGAAACGCGAGAGGGCTGACTGCCTTCTGGTTGACCCGCATGATAAGGTCCTGTTGCAAAATTGGCATAAGATTGCGCTCTCATCATAGCAGGATTAGGCTCAATCTGTGCGTTGCCAAGAACCTGGTATGAAGAAACTCTTGATAAAGCCGGATCAGCTGTTGAATGGTGTCGCTGAGCACCATATTGATAAGGCGGCGATGATTGAGCAAAATAATTGGGACTGGTATCCGAACTCTGCCCATAACTAGCACCAGCATCACTCGCGGCCGGCGTGCTTGCCAGTCTCTTGAAGATACCACCTTCTTCAGATTGATGAGACTCAACTTGTTCATTATCTTCTCCAGCAACAAATTTGTTAAATGATTGAACCCAAATTTTGTCTAGCTTGGGTCGGCCCAGTTTTCCTCCAAACCACCCAGCACTGGCACCTTCATTGAGAGAATAAATCCGATGTCCAATAGTTTCTGCCAAATCAGACAGTCTAGATATCGCTGGGTCCTTACTAGACTTCAAACAAGGAACAACTGCCTCCAACAGCTTTTGAGCTTCACTAGTGAAACCATAATCAAGTAAAAGGAGGCAATGATGAATCTTGTAAACAATGAGATGCGAGAAATTAGTCACAATGTTCCCTGTATCAGGAGGAGGATTGGACAATAAAACAAATTCATATAGTTCAGTCATGAGAACGGTGTCCTCGTCACGTCCCAATCCACATCCAAAGCGGGAGTCACTTCCTAACAATGCCATGGTGGGCTCTTGCGGCGAGCCAAACACAGGATATCCTGATATTATCATACAAATATGAGACGCTTCAATAAAACCATTGTTTCTTAGAAGAGTGCCCAATTCAAAGATTGCATCAACATCTTTGGGAGATCTATTTGCAATCATCATCGACAAATATGACTCCCAATCAGCTAAGGCTTCTACTAATTCATTTCTGCCCGAATTTTGAACATTAGCAGGTCTTCGAGGATTTAGTTCAGAAATTGCATCAGAACCTGCGCCAGAAAAGACACGATAAATGAGGGCCAAACTTTGAGCTTGATGAGAAGGGTGACTTCTAATCTCCTCTCGAACAAATTCAGTAACTGTATCATTCCAATGGCTTGGACCTAGAGAGCTTGCAATAACCAATGCATGCCCCCACAGACGCTTCTCAAGTGCAATATTTAAAGCACCTGATCTATTTCCAATCTCAATTGCGGCCAAAAGATCTCGGAGGTCTTCGCTGCCAAAACCGGGAGCAACTGCGTCGTGGAATTCAATGCTGGAGTTCCTCCTATGGACACTTTTCTGATATATATCGCTGGCAGATGAAAAGTTACCATCATTGGTATCATCATTATTGACTAATGCTAGTCTGGGATTCAGAATCTCTCTGACCGACTTCCAGATCTCGGGCGTGGCTGATGACAAATGGCTGTCAGATTTCAATAGGACTGATAGAAGCTTCCAAAGGAGAAGACGATGCTTCAAGCGAGTATCCGTACTATTCTGGACTTCAGTCTCAACACTAGAAATCTTTCCCTCAAGCCATTTTTCCAGCTCCTTCTTCTTACCCTTTATGGCCCCTTTATTGTTAACGAGGGGCACAGGGAAAGCTCCAAATTGACCATGTGAGGGAAGGATATCAGACATCTTTCCAATCTTGAGTTCAGTACTGGTATTTCCAAACGCAATCGCAGGAGGAATTCCATACACCAACTTATGACCATCACCCCAGTGAAACAGGGGGAATTGTCTCCTCATCAGTGCCTCATTATCAATTGGGGTATCAATCCTTTGAGATTCGAGATTTAATGATAAAGGCTGTGAAGGCTGAAGAGTGGAAGTCTGGTGCTGATAAGCAAAATCTGCAGGTTGGGCAACTTCAGGATGCGACCGGTATATCTGAGTAGTCTGAGTAGTCTGCTGACTTATATCCAACGGCAAGTCTCCAAGACTTGAGCTTGGCTTCGATATCTTTTTGCTTGCCAAAGATGCCACCGTAGCTCTTCGAGGAATCATCCTAGGCTTGTTGCTCGGATCATAAGGATTGGTAGGTGGTGCAGCAGCAGTAAAAGATTGCTGCTGCTGACCAGGAGGTGAGACCAAAGCAGTATTTGCATACGGATTTGGTGGGGTCTGATGCTGTACAACAGGAGGTGGTTGTTGCCTTGCAATTTGGGCCTGAGGAGGCATTGGAGACTTGATAGGCTTCCCAGAATAGGGGCTGTAACCCTGGCTTGAACCTGACGAATTTCTGGAGTGAGTCTTTGGAGCAGCATATCCAGCTGGCGGTGTTGTTCCAGCGGTAGCAGGAACATATGGATTGATAGGAATCCTAGTTGCTGGAGGTGAAGTCACAGAGCTACCTACACTACCAGATCTGGCAGGTCCTGACTGTGCATAAGGATTTCTGGGAGGAACGGAACTAGCAGGAGGTGGGGCCATGGGTAACCTGTCATTAGTAGGTTGTCCATAGGCGTTTTGGAGTGGAGGACCAAACTGATTGTAACCTGTCCCTGAGGGTTCATACACCTGACTTGTCTTTCGGGATACTTGTTTTTTTGGAAGGCTTGGTAATTCTTCAAAAAAGGACTTTTTGGATGACAACCCTCTTGGCCTGGGAGCCTGATCCACTGGCGATGCATATACAGATTGATTGGGTGCCTGGAAATTCTGATGAGAGGAAGTCGACCTGAGGGTCTGTCTTGGAACGATACCTGTTGGTAGATCAAATGCATTGGAAGTGCTATTCCGAGGAGGCAAAGCTCCTCGGGATTTGGGGTCCGAAGATGCAGGAGCATAGGGCGAACCTACCTGAGGGGCATACGGCGATGTTAAAGGAGCCGGTGCGAAATGAGAATATGATGACGCCCTTTGAATTGGGGCAGGATACTGAGCTCGCGATAAAGCAGGATTACTGATTTCCGGCCGAGCCTGAGGAACTGGTGAAGCCAGAGCAGCAACTTCTTCATCAGAAAGAAGAAGATCATCATCATCCGCCAAAAATGCAAAGCTTGAAGCAGCATTAGTAGTAGTGGTAGTGCCAGGTATCGTTGTAGTAACAGATTTCTCTTCGGAGCCTATTTCCATAGACTTAGTCTGAGTGGCCAGATCATCAAATATACCATCATTATCACTTGCTTCCACAGGTGCCATGTCGTCGAATGGATTGCGGTCCAGATCCAGATCCATGGTAGCAGAATTCCCAATAATGGCATCAAAACTAGTATCTGCGGTATTATCAAAAGGATTTGATTCAGCTTCAGCAGCCGGCTTGGCTATTATCTCATCAAAAGTCGTGTCGGCAGTACCTTCAAATGGGTTTGGCTCATTGGTCGCTTCTTCTGATTTGAGATTGCCAAGGAAATCTTCCTCAGCACCAGCAAATGGATTGTCATTATCATCTACGGCCTGATTAGGATTCTCAAAAAAACTATCGCCTTCCGAATTACCATCCCCAAAAATCGCAACTTCAGGCTTCTGCTGTTCCACGCGAGACGCAGATATAGTTTGCTCCTGCTGATCATCAATCAAAAAATCAGGTTCTGCAATCAACTTGTCGGCTGGTAAATTGTCAAAAAATCCAACTTTTGCTTCAGCACCTGAAGGATGATCTAGAGAGAAATCGTTTACATTACCGTTGGCCCCAACCACCTTTTCCAAAAATGTATCATCAGAGTTGGCAAATGGATTTGACTCTTCTTCTTCCCTTCCATTAGGCTCTTCTACCTGCATCTGCTCTTTCCCAGAATCTGCAAGCCCGGAGTTCTCCTCCGGAACCTCAGCAACTCCATTACTGGAAGGAACTAAAGTATCCTTTGACGGATCTGTAATTTCAAGATCCTCATCAGCACTAGGGGCACTGGCATCATTGACTCTAAGCTCTGGCTCTTTAGACAATTCAACAGGCCCAGGAGTTGACTCAGATAGATCTTTTGGAAGGTCTTGCACATCACTCTCGACCTCAGCTGGACTGATTTCCTGGTCTGCAGATTTCTGTGGCACTGATGCGTCTAACGATTCTGCTAGTTGTTCAGTAGTGTCAGGAATTTGCACTTCTGATGATTTTGCTATTGGCTCAGCAGAGTCAGGAATTTGTGCATCCAACGATTCTGCTTCTGGCTCAGTAGAGTCAGGAGTTTGCACTTCTGATGATTCTGCTATTGGCTCAGTAGAGTCAGGAATTTGTGCATCCGATGATTCTGCTATTGGCTCAGTGGTTTCAGGAGAGTGCACTTCTGATGTTACAGGATCTCCGGGTGCCACATGCTCACTGACTGCACTACTCTCATGCTCAACAGATCCAGATCTTGAATCTACAGGATCAACAGGATCAACATGATCAACTGGAACCGATTTCACAACATCACTAGAGTCTACAGAACTCGACTCCTCTGGGACATATCCAGAATCCTCAGGAATAGTTTTGGTGGTGCTTAATTCGTTTGTCGGTGCATGTGGGGTAGTACTAGTAGAGGCACCGCTGTCGTGAGGTTCAGGGACGGAATTGTTCTGATTAGACAACCGGATCTTTTTCAATATCTCATGTTGCTTTGCTGTGGGCTTCAATAATGGATTCCAATGGGCATCAGGATGGTCCCATGACGGAGTATTTATAGACGCCATGCCAAATCAGTTGACTTTTTGTTAGCAACTATGAACCTATAGGGGAACTGCCAAATCGTCCCACTAACACGTACTCTAATACACAGATATTCGCCCAATATTAGTCAATCAAGAAAACCAATTGTGGTTGATGATGCCCCTTCGCGAAAATGAAACACGCTATTTGGTGATTCACGAGGTCCAACTCCCGTCGATTGGTCTAGTCTAGACTGTATAGACAGATGTCAACTCTACCAACCGTTAGCTGGCGGTTTGAAGAGCAAGAGACATGTGCGGCTTATTATCTGCCAAAATATTTAAAATATTTGGAGTGCAGTTGGAACTTCGATATATATATATTTTTGCTTCTCATTAGATCAAGCTTCGAACGACAGTTTTATTGACGTCTTGAACGTTGCAGTTTTGAAATTCGAGAAGATAGAGGTTTTCGTGTGATTTTTTGGTATTTTTTTTTGTTTGTGTTATTGCTTTAGCAACAGCTGGTGAGCGCTATTTATTCAATGAAAGGACCAAAAGGACGTCAAAATTTGGCTCCTGAACATGAAAGGTTCTTGAGCTGCTGTGCTGATATATCTCTGGAATTGATTCAAAGTCTTCAAACAAATAAAGATGTAAATTTAAATGGGCTGGTGGGCCGTCTATCGAAAAAGTATAAGCTTAAGCAACAACCTCGATTGACAGACATCATCTCGTCGATCCCAGATCAGTACAAAAAATATCTGCTACCTAAACTCAAGGCCAAGCCAGTTCGAACTGCGAGTGGAATAGCAGTTGTTGCAGTTATGTGTAAACCTCACAGATGCCCTCATATTGCATATACTGGAAATATTTGTGTGTATTGTCCAGGAGGACCAGATTCAGATTTCGAGTATTCCACTCAATCATATACAGGTTATGAGCCTACATCTATGAGAGCTATTCGAGCCCGCTATGATCCATACGAACAAGCGAGAGGGAGAATTGAGCAACTCCGTCAGTTGGGTCACTCCATTGATAAGGTGGAATATATTATTATGGGAGGTACTTTTATGAGTTTAGCTCAGCAGTACCGAGAATCATTTATTGCCAATCTTCATAATGCATTGTCTGGATACACTTCGGAGGATGTGGATGAGGCAGTTGCAATGTCTCAACAATCACTGACAAAGTGTGTTGGAATTACTATTGAGACTAGACCTGATTATTGCACTGAAACCCATTTGAGCGACATGTTGCGATATGGATGTACTCGATTGGAGATTGGAGTTCAAAGTGTCTATGAAGATGTTGCTCGAGACACTAACCGTGGACATACTGTCAAGGCAGTGTGTAACACATTTGCCTTGGCAAAAGATGCTGGATATAAGGTTGTAAGTCATATGATGCCTGATCTCCCCAATGTTGGTATGGAAAGAGATTTGGATCAATTCCGAGAATATTTTGAGAATCCTGCATTCCGTACAGATGGATTGAAATTATATCCAACTCTTGTCATTCGAGGAACTGGTTTGTATGAGCTGTGGAAGAATGGATTATACAAGTCTTACAACGCCAATGCCCTCATCGATCTTGTAGCGCGAATTCTGGCACTTGTACCGCCATGGACCCGTATCTATCGAGTACAGCGAGATATTCCAATGCCTTTGGTCACAGCAGGTGTGGATAATGGAAACTTGCGAGAACTGGCATTAGCACGAATGAAGGATTTTGGTACCAAGTGTCGAGACGTTAGAGCTCGAGAAGTGGGAATCCAGGAAGTGCATCATAAAGTTCACCCGGATCAAGTGGAGTTAATTCGACGAGATTACACCGCTAATGGAGGATGGGAAACGTTCCTAAGCTACGAAGACCCTAAACAAGACATTCTTATTGGCTTGCTTCGACTGAGATTGTGCTCGGAAGAGACTACATTCCGACCAGAATTAACAAGCCAGCGAACTTCATTAGTTCGTGAGTTACACGTTTACGGATCAGTGGTACCATTACATAGCCGAGATCCGCGAAAATTCCAGCACCAAGGATTTGGAACCTTATTGATGGAGGAAGCAGAGAGAATAGCTCGTGAGGAGCATGGCAGTGAGAAGATCAGTGTCATTAGCGGAGTAGGAGTCAGGAATTACTATGCTAAATTAGGCTACTTCCTTGATGGACCATACATGTCAAAAATGCTGTGAAGAGAAAAGAGAAAAGCAACACTTTAATTAAAATTCAAAAACAAAATTTAAATTCAAAAACAACAACAACAATCATAATATAATAATCTGTGCATTAACGATCGGGAATTTGTGTTCAGCAATCAATACTGATAAGCTTCTCTTTGTAGTTTCCCTTCTTGCTCTCAGATAGAACCATGGCACTAAGCTGTCCACCTCGAACACATGCACTATCTAAACCTTTTGTATATTCTTTCAAATTCAGTCCGCTTCTAGCATCGTGGCCATAGTAGACCACTAATCTTTCATCCTTTGACTTCCTTGCCTGATCCTTGTTCCACAAGTCAGACCATGGTTCGCCGTCACTATCTTCGGATGCTACAGTATAGTCAGGTGGAAGTAGACTTCTAATGGTCATTACTACTTCAGGGTCTTGATCTTCTAGTTCGGGAATGCTCCAAACAAGACCTCCATGAACAGCAACAGCACCATATCCTCGAGCAAATTCATCGCCTACATACATAATAGCTGGACACTTGCCGAGGAATTCCACATGTCGAGGCTTGAGCATACGGACCAGATCCTCATCGTCAGATTCATCACCTCCAAAGGCGTGCATAGATGGAGATTGAGAAGGGCTAGATTGTGGCCTCATTTCATAGCTTTCTTGCTCAGAGTGCGCAGATGATTTGATGCGAGGAGTTGGCAAATGATGATAAGCTGCATACAAGCCAAGCATCTCATTCTCATGATTTCCTCGAACACAGGATGCGTTCAGAGAGATGGCCAAATCAATAACATCCAATGATCTAGGACCCTTGGTAATGAAATCTCCAAGCAAAATAAGGTGGTCTCTGTCTTCATGAAACTTGACCTCGTCTAGTAGATTTTTGAGTTGTTTATATGAACCGTGTACATCACCGACTAGCACCAATTTGGACTTTGATTTGAAATTTGGCCAGTATTGTTCTTCAAGAGTATGAACACGCACCAAATCTGGCACTGGCTTTATGGTTTGAGCATTAGGAATGGCCACTACAAACACATAAAATGATGTGATGGCCAAAACAAAGCCTCCAATGAGAGCCCACAGTCGTGGTTGCCTTGAGGGCTTTTTGATGGCTGATGCGTCGTCGAGAAGAGGCTGAGATTCTAGTGCTGACGACATGTTCTCTTTTTCCATTCCAATCAATACTATTCAGCTATCAATATGCAATCCTACCGAATCTAAAATTGTCTTTGCTTTATCCCTGATGTTAAGAAGGCAAAAATATTTACGACTGACGATCCAAACAGTTCGTTGCAGTTCCTTTCCTGATTGGGACTAGACCTAATGCACCAATGCAAGGTGCGACGTCAGAGATGCGACTGCCGACTAATCTAGACTAAGGCTTGGGGCTAGCAACCCGATAGAACCAAGTTAATTTCGTTGAGTTTGGCCGGATTCCGGATCGTGTTAAAGAAATCACGAAGCCGATAGGAATGCTAGCGACAAAAAAGGGCCCCCAACTAGTAGGTTGCTGACTGCAATGGTACTACTGGCAAAAATAATACCCTTGGAATGGTACCACCACAGGAGGGACTAAATGAGTTTTGATCGAGATTCGCAAAACACGGAATATAGTCCGGTTTCAATTTCTTGATGAAAGAAACTTATAGCTTAATTCCACTATATACGCGAAACCACTTGTAATCAAACGCGAGAATGTACAATCAAAGATTAATGTCGCAGTCTTATATAACTGACTTTTTCCACTACCTTAATGATACCCTGTGCGCACGTGTATCCATCACTGGAGGATGACAAATTTGGGGTACGGGATCGTCTAGGACGGATTGGGTCATGCGAGCATATGCGCTCTGAGCTGAGCTTGGCGGTGACAGGGCGAGGAGAATCTGAGAGACACGCGAACAGTAAGGGACAACAATGGTTACGGAGATGCAATTTCTATGACCAGGTTAATCACAAAAGCCAGTCAATCTTTGAATAGAAAACTGTAGTACTCAATGGTGTCGGTCAAACGGGAGGAACTACTCGAGCCAGTAGAACCAGTCGAACCGGGGTCATCTCATAGCGCATCAAGAAAAAGAGAGTAGATCATGACGAGGATTACCTGAGCACAACTGTTCAAGAACAGAAACGAATGGTTATTGTAATAAATCTCCAAATAAAAAATGCTGTTGGTCGTCTAGTAATTCAATTCTGAAGTCTATGAGGTGTTTCTGACCATCATCGAACTATATCGCCTGTAGTCCGCCCGTAGGGCATTGCGATCAGTTCCCACAAAGTAGCCTGATTCAATTCAGAGCTGGTTGCATTAAGAATTTTATTATTTGAATCACCGTATTTGGAAACGAGAAGTGGCTCTGACAGTTGCGTTATGTCAAGTTCTTGTTCTGGACAGATTTAGAGCTTAAAACTGACATGCCCTGGTACCTGCATAACTCTAAATATAGCACTGCGTCTGCAGCAATCTATGTGACTGAACCCATGAAATGCATATGCTACTGACATGGCCAACAGCTTTTCCCATATGCCCATAACTTGCATGCGAAACCTCACACGTATTTCCTCCCCTGCGTATCGTGTACGGTACGGGCAAGTATGCAAAATCGATTGAATAACTGTAACCACCCTATACCCCATATCTTTGATGCCTGACCTCAATAGGTAGATA
The DNA here is from genome assembly GCA_030578775.1 of Sugiyamaella chiloensis. Taxonomy (NCBI): domain Eukaryota; kingdom Fungi; phylum Ascomycota; class Dipodascomycetes; order Dipodascales; family Trichomonascaceae; genus Sugiyamaella; species Sugiyamaella chiloensis. Next base: position 391,429 of record JAKTZE010000010.1, read on the forward strand.
TACGCAGAAAAAAACCGATATTCATTGATATAAATGTCGAATAGTTATCTCTGCATATCAGATTGTAGACTATACTTCTAATAAAGATCCTAACATATATCAGACTCATATGAGGACAATATATCAAAGGATCGTCACTCGTCCCTTGCCTTCTCCAGGACGCCTTGCTCCATAAGAGCATTTGGTTGCCAGGCAAGACCGCCGCTCAGCCCCACCACGACGTCATAAGATCGTCAGGAATCACCATTTTGTCCTCTTATTGTTGACTTTAACTCGAATTGCTTTTGCTTGGACTTGTAGTTTCGTTTGTGAGTTTGGATATACCATCACTGACGGTATATTAAACTAATCTATTGTGGCGTGGACGGCCCATTGGCGACTTAGCATCCGCCAGATTTAGCATCGAGTATCCGGCCTCCCCTTGACAATAGCTTTTAAGCTTTGTCACAAGTTTGATCAGTGTAGAATCCACTTCGGGCTCGAGCGAACGTTATCAGCTTTTTTTTCTTCCTCCATTGGCCTGAAGACCATCAAGCTGTAATATCGATTTATAATTACGACCTCATATCATTCATATCTTCACAACATGTCGTCTGATGCTCAGATAGCGGACAATAGCTCAGTACCAGTGCCAGGAGTCACTAATGATGGAGTGGTGTCAGATGCCTCTGAGATCGTTGATTGGAGTACATTCGGACAAATCCTGGAAATGGATGAAGACCAGGAAGAGCGAGAGTTCTCAACAGGTATAGTGCTCAATTTCTTTGAACAGGCCGAAGGGACATTTGTAGAGATGGAGACGGCTCTGGATCAGAAAAACCTCAAAGAATTGTCATCTCTTGGCCACTTTTTAAAGGGATCATCTGCTGCACTAGGCCTTACTAAGGTTAAGGATTCATGTGAAAAAATCCAGCATTTTGGTGCCCTCAAGGACGAGACGGGAACCATCGATGTTCCCGATAGCGCGTTATGTCTTGACAGGATCAAGTCTACATTAACCATAGTACGAAAAGAATACTCGGAGAGTGAAGCTTACCTACGCAATTTCTTTGGGGCCTCACTCGTTGCTGCTTAGCCGAGTGTATGATGTCATGAATTCCATAAATATATGCCTATATATATACTAATAAAGAGCTGTGAATGCACATTTTTGGCCGTCTAACTGTGTCCAACAGTTGTCCAACAGTCATCCAATAGTAGTCCAACAGCAGTAGTGATTGTCGTTATCACCACTATCCTTCGCGATCTAGTTGTGTCCCTAGATGCATCTTGTCAAGAAACTTTACATCTTCAAGCCCTTCAGGCATATAAGTTTGAGATACCTGGCCATTGACAAAATCAGGGTTGTATTTGTAGTCTTTCCCGTATCCAATTTCCTTCATGAGCTTCGTGGGCGCATTGCGTAAGTGAATTGGCACTACTGCTGATGCAGCTCCTGGCTCTGCCTCGAGCATTGCTTTAACTCGGTTGTATGCCCGGTATACTCTAACGGATTTCTTTGCTTCTGCCAACTTCACAGCACAATGAGCTAAAATACAATCTGCTTCTGGCATCCCAATTTGTTGCACAGCTTGGAAGGCTGCCACTGCAAACGGCAGGCAAGTTTCATCCGCTTGGCCAATATCTTCACTTGCCATTCTGACCATTCTTCTAGCCACATACAGAGGGTCCTCACCAGATTGAAGCATTCGTCCCAAGTAAAACAGTGCTGCATCTGGATCAGATCCTCGGACTGATTTGTGAAGAGCTGATATAGTATCATAGTGAGAGTCCCCAACTCGGTCATACAGCATATGCGTTCTTTGTAGAGCGCTCTTAACGTGGTCATTATCAACTCTAGTGCCATCTGGCGTGCTGCTGAGAATGATTTCAATTAGATTAAGTGCTATACGAGCATCACCATCTGCCAGCCCAGCAAGATAGTTTATTGTCTCCTCGTCAAATTTGACTTTGTTCCTATCATCGTTCCAGATATTGATGGCTCTTTGCAATATATCCACTAAATTCTGCAGAGTCAATTTCTTTAGAACTAATACTCGACATCGTGATAACAATGCACCGTTCAGCTTGAAAGAAGGGTTCTCAGTGGTAGCTCCTATAAGAGTGACATCGCCCTTTTCAATATGGGGCAGAAATGTATCTTGTTGTGCCCTGTTAAACCGGTGGATCTCGTCCATAAATAAAATCGTTTTTCTGCCCAACAACCTCAATTCATTTCGCGCTTCTTCAAATATCTTTTTGCACTCATTAATTCCATGAACTGCTGCACTTAACTCGACAAACCGAGATTTCGTGGTGTGTGCAAGGATCTAGTTAGTCTAATGATCAATCCCAACCAACACTCAAACATACTCTTGCAAATGATGTTTTGCCTACACCTGAAGGACCCCATAGTATAATAGATGGACAAACGTCTTTCTCGACGAACCGTCTCAACAAGCCATTAGGTCCCACAAGATCTTCTTGGCCAATGTATTCATCCAGCGTCTTAGGACGAACCTGTTCTGCCAACGGTACACGAGAAATCGATTTCTTCTCTTTAATTTTTTCGTTGGACTTGTCCTTATCCTCCTTTGTATCGTTGGCATCGATCTTTGGTTTCTGCTTTACTGGAGTCTCAGGCCGCTCGACATTCCGCTTAGGAGGTCGTATGAATGGAGAGCTTTGAGATCCCAGACTCCCCCGAGCCCCCTGAGAACTCAACAAGCTCCTTTCTTTTGCTTTGATCTGCTCCTTCTCTGGATCTGGACATCCCTTGTCTAGGTGTTGGTTGACCACCAACTCTGTGGTCTCCATATTGCACATTGGACATCGAACTTTATTCATCGTGGATCATCAACCTCGTCAAATGTTAACAAATATCAATACCTAACCAACTAAACCAATACAATCCAATGGAGTCGATTCCAACTTCTTCTCTCTTATCGTTCTAATCTTTAATTAATCGCCACCTAATAAATACATATCATCCCAATCCCGTTGGTTGTGTTGGCTGTGTTCGGCTATACCCCACAGCTGTTAGGTTAGGTTGTCGATATCGATATCAGCCTCAAAACTGACACCCACAGTTTCTGTGTAGGACTAAAGAGTCTCTGGTGTTGAAGATGATGAGACGGAATAGGCGGTTACAGCCATCAGGATTTGTTCCTGCTGTAACATCTGCACCTAGAGAATCCCATGAGCGGTTTTCTGGTGCTCCAGTGACGATGGTGGTGTGGTCTCATGAGCAAAGAGTTACCAGTGAAGATGTAGTGGTGGATATGGAGCTACTTCCAGGAGCACAGGAAGGCGATGTTGCTGAAGTGAGAGCGGTTGCTGGAGATCACCCAAAGCTATATTTTGTTGTCAAGCGAATTGGTGAAGATCTTGCCAAATCAATGGTCAATGTACAAGTTTCCATCAACAACAACTTACTGAACAGTCTAGGCATTCCATCACGGAGCAGAGTGAAGGTGAAATTACGCCAAGTAAGTACCATATAATTAGATTAGACAAGTGTATGTGTAAACTAACAAAAGACAAATTCAGTTGAGGCCGATCTGGTGGAACTTCACTTCAAAGATACATATATGACACGGGCAGATATGTGGAGATTGTCGTCGAAACTTATAGGTCGATGTATTCATTCGACTCAGAGGGTTCCATATTTGGAAGTGGTTAGAACTTCGATAAAAACAATTTTCAGAGGCGGACATAAAACATATTCAGCATATGTTGGCCCCAATACCAAGATGGTTTATCGAAGTGAATCAGCTCGAATGATATATTTCATTCAGATGTCGGCAGAAATGTGGAATTTTGAAGAAAACGGTGAAGTGATGTTTCACAAGTTGATCAATTCATTTCTTCCCGAGGTTTTCAAGACGTGGCGTGAGCAAGGTGCTCATCATGTGGTGTCAATTGTGTTGTTTACAAGTGTAGCTATGACTAGAAGGCCTGTGAAGCTTGGCCAGGGCGAGCGAGAATCTGAAACCAAAGACTATTTCAGAGTGGTGGTGGACCAAGTACATATCAGCAAGTGGAGCAATATTATGGCCACTCTACGATTAGAGTTTGCTCGGTTTGCAAAAGATGTATTGTTGACTTCTGACGGCAAGATCAGAGGAAACATCCTTCCATCAGTTAAAGGCAACTTACTTGAAGCTATTAATTTTGCTACTTCTCTTGTGTCAAGTAAGTTTGCAGATAGAGATCTTCGAAGGACTGGCATTCAAGTCATGATTGTGACCCCTGGAACGGGAATATATGATGTTGGCTACGATCTATTGTACCAAACTAGTATGAAATTATTATCCATTGAGATTGGTATTGATCTGGTGTGTTTGAGTCGACCCCCTCTTCATGTGACTCCATTGTTCAGATACTTGGACGAGAATGGTAAAGTAGTCAACTGCGTTCCAAGTTGGCTGGATATAACTTTCTGGAAATCCACAGAACAACAATCGGAACAATGGATTCCCAGGTGCAAGATATATGATCTTCAGATGATGGGTATTATGGAAAATGAGATAAATGCCATTTCAATTGAGATGCTCTCAGTATCTTCGGAAAAAGATATAGACGACGTTATGCGTGATTACGATGATAGCGTCTTTTTGTCAAAAGGAGTGCTGGCGAATCGGAGATTTATCGAGGAGGCAGCATCTTCAAAAGTTCCTTCTGCAAAACTTCGTCCACCCAGTGTTGCCACTACTACTTTCGTGAATGCAAGCACTGGTCAGAACAAGTCTTTGAAAGGTGTTGTGCAGCCCATGCCAGCCAGAGCTATCATCTCATCCCCAAGTAATGAGATAGGCCCCAGAACCTCAGACATTTTGAGCAATACTATTAAAAGCAAAGGCAGTGCAGTCTCTGGACTGACATCATTATTTAAGGCAGCCAATAGCCAAGGTGGTATTGGTTCGAAACCATCATCTCCCAATCTTATTGCTGCTGTTCCCCAGCTATTGCCGCCATCAACTGCATCATCTGCACTTGATGATTTAGCAGCAACTCTTCAATCATCAACGATCTCTAATCCTGCCAAAGCGTCTGCAATGTTACGGAAGGATAATGGTATTGGTACTACAACTACTGTAACCACCATTCCTCCAAGGCCACCAATGGCTTCGCGACAGAACTCGCAGGGTAGAAGCAATAATAGCAATGGTATCAACAGGATGTCAACATCACCAAAGAATCCTCTGAACTCTAAAGAACGGTTGGATGAAGGCAATGATAATCATATTTGGTTTGTTGTGCCCAACCCGTCTAATCTGAAATTTGATGCTGTGTTCAATATTTCTAACTTTGGACGGTGGAGAAATGTATTTCCAAAGGACGTCAAAAGACGGGCAGTTAAATGGCGGTCTTTAAAGTCACCAGCTTCGCTTCCGCTCGCAACTGATCTCTTTCCAAGTCTTGAAGATTTCAACAGTAACTATACCTTCCAGTTTTATGATGTTGTGCTTGGCTCTGACAGAGAAGATGAAATGTCACCAGGAGACCTTCTGGAGGAGATGGTAGCCCTTCGACTTCATATTGGGTTCCAAATCGTAGTTGGAGATAGAGTCAGCAAAATTGAGGCCCAAAGGCGTGTCGATGGAAATCCCGCTCTGATAGTCCAAACTATTCCTCATGATTACAGTGGAATCCGAATATATATGACACGAGCAGGCGAGATTCATAGACTATCAATTGATTATGGCGGTATAATCAGTGTTCAAATGTATCACAAAGCAGATGTCAGACAGAGCACTCCTGTTAAGAGTTACCACCCTCTTGTGAAGACAAGATTTGAATCGGAGTACAAGAGTGCTCTTGGGAACTTTTTTGACCCAAGCGTGCGCATTATTAATTGGAACATGCTAGACCAAACGTTATCTGGACACACCGAAAGTCTTCAAGACATTATTAAGTTGTTCAGAATTCGATTTGTCTTGATACCGTCTGAAATATTAACTCCCCTTACATCAACGACATGGGATGGAAATCAGGAAAAGTTGACAGATGAAGAGATGCGATTAGAAGGATTGAGACGGATTATAATAGCCTTGCATAAAGCAACTCCTCTAACGAAAGAGGAGAAGATGTCAAAGGCTGCTGCTCGAAAGAAAGAGGTAGCCCCTCCGGAGATCAAGTTCTATACTGGAGATCTCGGGTCATTTTTACTGCAAGCTTACGAGGACTCCTCATTAGAGGGAGCTTTTGATCCACGAAAGCGTAGCACCTTGTTATCAAAAGGATCGGAGCGTCTGAACAAGAAAATGAAACTTATTCAATTAGCTGCTGAAATGCAAGGAGATCGGGGAATTAAGTTTGTAGATCGGCGATGGCATTGGAAGACTCATAAGCACTGTTTTATTGGGCAAGAGTTTGTTAGTTGGATGATTGAATCATTCACAGATATCGACACTTCAGAAGATGCCGTCGAATATGGAAATGAACTTATGAAAGGTGGACTATTTCGGCATGTAGAGGATCGTCATTCGTACATGGATGGCCATTACTTTTATCAGCTAATGCCGGATTATGTTATCCAGAAGGATGGTAGGGCGCATGAAAGGCCTGGTTGGTTCTCCAAGCGAACAACCACCGGTGCTTCGAATGGAAGTGGGAGCGAATCAGCTTCTTCTACACCTCTACTGACGGCTACAACGAGTTCCGCTCACTATAAAGCTGCGTTAAACACCCACTCGCGGAAACCGTCAACAGGAAATCAGCTAACTGATTTGGAGAAAGATGCTTCATCAAAGAAAGATGTCACATCGAGTATTCGTTCTGGTAATACATTTCATTCTGGTGTCTCAACTGAGTTACCCGCTGGTGCTGAATCGCCTCCGCCATTGGATCAGGGCCATAAAATGTTTGTGTCACAGATGTTAAAGTTTGATGTTGATGTTGCTGGAAGATCAAAACGTCGTGAAATTATCTCGATACACGTTGACAGAGTTCACAATCCCGAGAACGCATTCCATTTACGACTGGAATGGCTGAATACTACACCCAAGCTAATTGAAGAAGCCATTGTGAGTTTAAGTAGAATTGGTGAGGTATATGGTCTGAAGCTGGTTCAAGTGCCAATAGAAGAAATCAGTGCGTTGCCAAATGACAGTCCTTTCAGTTCGTTACTTCGATGCGATTTTGCACTTGAGCCCGAGGATAGTAGTCTTTCATCTGATGATATTAGTGATCCTCTCAGTGAGGATGCCCAGTATTATCATAAACAGTTTTTGAAGAAAAATGGATTTGTGGTTGACATGGCATCAGCGTCAAGCCTAATGAATGGTCGAGTCGAAATTCAATATTCATGGGGCAAACCGTTTTATAACTTTACTCAGTATATCCATGAGTCTGGAACGATAATAGCACAAATCATTGGAGAAAATACCATGGTATTCTTTATAAATTCGCTACATGTGTCGAGAATTGGAGTACAGAGTGGGCCAGTCGCTAATCCTCTTCCAGCACTACCCAGTACAAAAGAAATCATGTTCAGTTTCCAGGCTCAATGTAATGATGTCGAAAGCCTAAAAGTGTTTTTCAAAGAAGCAAGACAAAATTGGCAGCGTGTTGATGGGTCTTCTGCTACGAGTCTAGCGGCCTCTGGTGTCGCCAGTAGTACGGCCACCAGCACTGCAACCAGTCTATCTACAAAGATTTGATTTGATGACCATGACAATGCCGCTGAGGATGACAACGATAATGACAATAACTTATATACATATATATATATAAATTTATTTATTTAATGAAGACGCTGAGCAATCTTAAAAACATCACCAAGGACACCAGCTGCAGTGACATCAGCTCCAGCGCCAGCACCCTGGATGATAAGAGGGCTATTGTATCTTTCAGTCTGAATAGAAATGACGTTGTCAGAGCCTGCAAGGGAAGCAAATGGATGAGAATAATCATACTTTGCAATTCCAACGCTCACAGCGGGCTTGTCACCAGAAAGATCAACAGCACCAACAAATCGCAATACCTTTTTCTCTGCAGCAGCTTCTTGTCGCAGTTTGTCAAGCTCTCCATCGTATTCAGGAAGCTTTTCCAAAAACTCGTCTGCAGTCTTGACAGACTCCAATGGCTTGGGAATCAGTGATCCAACTGGGAAGGAAGTAGGAGACTCAACAAGAGCTCCAGACAATCGAGATAAAATGGTGACTTTTCGAGCGACATCGAGGCCATTGAGATCATCTCTGGGATCTGGCTCGGTATATCCTAAGCTCTTGGCTTTCTTCACCACATCGGAGAACTTGACGGTAGATCCCTCAATGGTAGAGAACTGATTGAAAATATAACTCAAAGTTCCTGATACAATACCATCGATTTTAATAACTTTGTCACCAGTGTTGATGAGATCATTCAGGGATCCAATCACTGGAAGACCTGCGCCTACGGTTGCTTCATGGTAGACAAGGCCACCGTTAGGAGCACTGGAAGCGGTGAAAATCTCATTCCAAGTCTTCAAAGAGCTTGAGAATGCCTTTTTGTTTGGAGTGGCAATTGAGATGGACTTCTTCAAAAAGCTCACATACGAATTGGCAATATCCTCGTTAGAGGTGTTGTCGACCAGAATCACTGGCTTTGGGGATTTCTCCAAATATGACAGAATATCAGAAGTAGATAGCACCACCGATGAATCAGCACCAGATTTCCAATCATCAACCACAAGAGGCGAGTAATCCTTAGAAATATAAGTACTAGCAGATCGGGCTACCAAGATGACATTGTACAATCCGGGAAGTTTCTTCTGGACAGCAGACAACTGGCTCAGAAACGCAGATCCAACCACTCCAGTTCCTTTATGTTAGAACGGTAAACTTGATGCTATTTTACTTACCGATAATTGCAATATTTACACCTGTCATTGTAATTGAGTTAATTCGAATCCAGTGAGAATGACTGATTCACCCAACTATGATGCGATATATGTATGGGACCTGGTGGAGAAAGGGCATATTGCCATATCAGGCCAAACGATGGCTGCTCCATGCATGTGGTGTAGGCAGACCTAATTATTAGCGTTCTTTTTTCTGACGTTTGACATCTGATAGTTGTAATTGTAAAGCCCTCGTGGTCTGGATATTTTCTTTGTTTTTCCAAATAGTGCTGAGATATGCCGGTGATAAGCTTTGTTAAAAACCTTAACAGCAGCTTGGCTAGGCTGTCGGCCAAGGATAGTGCTGTTTTCGTGGTTGGAAACGAAGCAGCGGATCTTGATTCTTGTGTATCATCAATTCTAACAGCGTATTTTTGCACAGAAGCTATAAGGGCTGAAAAGCCGGTGTTCAAGTCATTCACACCGTCTGTTGTACTTCCATTGATAAATATTTCTCGAGAAGACCTTCAATTGCGACCGGATGTGGTATTCTTGCTAAGTCGGTTAGGCATTGGCGCAAAATCGCTGATCTTTCTAGATGATCTTCAAGCTCGTGATAAAAGTGTGTTTGAAAAGTCATATACCTTTTTGGTCGACTTTAATAAGATGACTGAGACACTTGGGCAATTGTTTAGCGATAGAGTTAGTGGCATCATAGACCACCACGATGATGAAGGCCTGTACAAAACATCCATAGAATCGGTAGGGGGGCCTCGTATGATTGCTAAAGCCGGCAGCTGTATTAGTCTAGTCATCAGTTATTACCGGTCAGTGCTGGGACGAGAATTTCTATCCCAGGATAAGGATATTGCTGGTCTTGCATATGGCCCTCTGTTGATTGACACTTCAAAGTTGAAGAGCAAAGACAAAGTTGAGTCAGCCGATATCGACGCAGATAACATTTTGCGTGCGAGTGTTGACTTTGATATCGATGAGTTTTATACTACTCTGCAGAGTCGCAAGCGTGATATCGATGGGATGAGCGTGCGAGACATTCTACGCAAGGACTACAAGGAATGGGGTGATCACAGCATCAAGTTGGGAATATCGTCTACTGTTCAGTCTTTTGAATATTTATATTCGAACCACGACCAATTCGATAAAGAATTGGTGGCATGGGCCAAAGAAAGGCAACTGGATGTATGTGTAGTGATGGCCACCTCCACAGCATCCAGTGGAGAATTCCAACGAGAGTTGGCAGTGTGGTGCGATTCTCCTCATGCTGACGGGTTAATCGACGAGTTTTTAACGGGAGACGGCAAATCTCAATTGTTTTTGGAATCAAAGTTTGTTGCCGCTCGTAAGACAGTTGGAGCGGGTCTCCGGGTGTTTCAACAGCGAAATACCAAAGCAAGCAGAAAACAGGTTGCGCCTCTGTTGCGACAGACTCTGCAGGGTATTCAATTGACATCCTTATGAAGGGACTCAGAAGTAGAAGGAAAAAAACAAGCAACAAACAGCAAGTTTCAAAGCTTTTCTAGGACTCCCACAGACCACAATCCAAAGTTGCGCGCGTTGCTGGGCAGCGCATTAGTTGACGCAAGGAGATGTGATTTTAGGCTCATTAATACACGACTAGGAAATGCAACAATTTCAATATCGCCTCTGGTTTCTTGTAACTGGGCGTGATCTCTTCTGTTTGTTGAGTAAAATACTTTGAAACCCTTTTTGATTGCCGATTCATTGGTCAGATATTTGATATCTGGATTGAATATCCATGCGAGAATGGTCTCTGTCGATTCACACCCTTCTTCCTCTCCATCACAGATAGAAAATGTATAAATAGCATGGGCGTCAATAAGTCGTCCAAGTGTTGCAGCCACATAATAATACAACGGATAGCTCCGAACCAACAAACTATTTTCTGTTAATTCATTTATAGCCACATTCCACTTCCATACTTTTAAGGTTTTCCCGTTATCAACAGTGCCCACAGTTGTTTGACAATTTATACACAGCACTGTATCTTCTTTGACATCTAGATCAATATCATCTGTATCAAACAGAAAAAAGCAATCTCCTACTAAGCAGGTGCCGGAATATGCAGTAAATTTTGATAGTCCATAGCTTGGATTGAACTTGCCATCGTTTTCATTTGTTGCTGGCTTATGACAATGCCAAAAGTCCATCATTTCTGCCCAATTTTCCGATGGTAGTGCCTTCCATTCCTTGATTTTACTTGTATCTGATAGCGTTGTACTACAACTAGCACATACTATTTGTAACTTGGAACATGTGGAAATCTGCCTCGCAGACCACGGAACTCGAGCATATGGGTTATCGAAAAACGATCTTCCATCTTTTTTCAGCTCTGCTAGATCTGGCGAAGCTGGCAGCCGGAATGACAAACAGTTGGATCGGTCTTTAATTTTATGGGTAGATTCTGATACTTTGACCGTGATTTCCTCCGGTAATGAAAAGGTGATAGACTCTGTAGTTTCCTCGCCTTGAGAACTACTGATCAAATGTAACCTTGCAGTCCTTACATTATCAAACGTCAACTTGGTTGCCACGTAACTTTGGCCAAGTTGGATAGACACTGCAACTGATCTGATCTTGGCTAGATATTCCGCATAGATCACTGGTTTGGAGTTCGATCCTTGCCTGAACTTTGGTTCGGATTCTAATTTCAGTGACTCCAGCCCTGATCCCTCCCTCGACTTTGATCCTGGTTCCGAATCAGATTTGATTTCTGATTTGATCTCTGATTCAACTTCATATTTGTCTTGTGATTTCGTTTCCAATTTGGTTTTTATGTCTGACTTCTCCCCCACAGGCATTTCTAATAAACCCAATACCACACAGCATAAGCCCAAAATGTATGTTTCTGTAGATCTCCAACTCCATATCGTACCCTTATATAGTGCTCCGACCAGTGCATCTGTACAGGCTTTAACTTTGACGCGATGGTAAGCACTCAATGCCTATAATCTAACTAAGTCGCACTTCGTGGCATTGAATGTCGATGAAGATATTGTTCAGGATGCTGAGGAGCATACTCGAGAACTTCAGGTAGGTTGAAACAGTCTCTTCAGCGGTTGTACATGATGTAACGCTGGTAGGACGAGATCAGTCAAGAACTAATCCAGGTCGAGGAAGCATTCAAAGTATTTCAACAAGCGCTGCGATTACAGCGTGAAAATGATCTAGCGTCAGCTCATAGAGAGTATATCAAACTATTTGGCATTGAGATTCTTAAACTGACATTGGTATGATTGAGATTAAGATGAGTTTGTATGGGGGTAGTTGCTAATAGTAGGAATCTGGGCTTCCATCGACCGCTGAGAAGCTTAAATATCTGGCCCACAAGAATTATGGATTGCTTCTTCTCGCTGAATTACAAAAAGATATTCATTTAATAGGAGACAAGGTGGAGGTGGTAGATAAAGTTGGCACTATTCTCGATGAGTTGTGTGAAGCTCTGTTATACAATGATGATGATCCTTCGTTTCTGGAAATAATATATTGTCTTTCGATTCCTCTTGGATATACTAGAGTAGGAAGGCTTGCTCTCGAGGCACTCATTGACTCGGATGCGAGGGCAGTCTCTATTAGGGACAGTCTAGAAGCGAATGAACCTCTTACACCTCATGAGCATATGCTGATGGATAGGCTAGTCAAGCTGTTGGAGAATATTGATGACAGATATTCATTAGAATCGAATGACATATTTGGAAAGTTCTCCAATAATGGTGATAATGTTATTCGAATAACTGGTGGTAAAGTACCGGATTTTTCGTGGCTGAATCAGAAATTCGACATCGCAGATAAATTGCCCACTGCTCTTATAGATGAAGAGCGTTACCATATCGATATCACTATTTCAGTGCTGGATTGGATATCAGTGTCATCTTCCTTAATTGATATATTCCCTGCACTTATTAAGGGCAAACGAAAGATCACCTATGAGGATCCATATGGGTTTACTAATGACCCTGCGGTTGTTGTCAAATTTATAGTTCCTGAAGATGCGTCACCAGTGGACCATGTTTCTTCTGAAGAGCCTCAAACAACGCACGATAATGTCAATAATGATCAGATATCTACTCCGTCTCCCTCGACAAGCGAAAACATAATATCAACACCAGCAGCGCCTTCATCTGTTGATGTAACAAGTTTCAGAGATACAGAGTCCACAACACGACTGTCAACCCGTTCTCTAACTCCGTCAGTTATACCCGTGGAATCTGATGTAGCTATGGGAGGTACTTCATTAGCAGCAGCTGATGAAGTTGGTAAGCGGAAAAGGTTAGAGTCTGAACGTACTCAAAGATCCAGTAAACGTGTTCGAGCAAGATCGGACGAAAACACTCTGGTTGATGTCGATCTTGCTGAGGATGAATCTTTTTTTGAGCAAGTGACGGCTTTTCTTTCTCTGTGCGATCTCAAGTTCCCTACAATCACTCCTGCATTTAAGACTGGTGCAATAGTTTCGTCTGAGGATACATATATCAGCGATTTTAAAGCACTACTTCAAACTTGGGACAATGATCAAGCAGATATATTTCTCAGTATTGAAGGACCCGCGAAGAAGCAGAAACCAGGTTCAAACAAAAATCCTCCGGTTATGCAGATGCTTGACTTTGCTGCCCTGGGAAATACCGAAACTATTAAGCCACCATTTGTTCCTTCTGTAACAGAAGTTGAAAGTTTCGTTAATACAGTAAATTCTGGGGGGTTCCATTTGCAAGAGGTAAGAATTGAGCTTCTAAAGTCTTTGCTGGGGATGAAAGCCAGCCCTCAGACTTCAATTCTTGAAGCATTCTGGCCATCTTCTCTGTTTGAATCAGTGAAAAAGACCTTGGAATGGTGTGAACCGTTGTTATATGGTTCCATCAAGCAAGCAGTATTCCTCAAAGATAATGGTGAAATTTTGTCCAACTTACATATTAGTATAACTGTTTTTGAAGTGTTTTTGGACGCTTATTTATGTGCGGTTCTCAGTGCTCGTGGCCCTGATTACCACTCTAAATCTGTTTCCAAGGAGCTAGAAGCCTCAATTGGTGCCTATCAAGTAAGAACTGAACGATGGAAACTAATTTGTTCAGATTTGTTAGGAGTATACGCTGGGGACACCGAATCCATAAGGCAACTTCAGCTACGCCATGCTTGGGCGTCAATCATGAGTGGTCAAGCAATAGATGATCCAGTGGACAGCCGCCTAGAAGCTTTTGAAAGTTTCTTGGAGGTATTAGAGCGCTTGGACAGTACGTTTGAAGTCCCTTATGTGAATTTTTCCTCCATTCCAAAACTATCGCTGGAAGGTTGCAGGACTCAAATCTCAAAGTATAGGGCTGCTGCTATATTTACAAAGGTGTTTGATCAGAATGATGCAAACAATGATAATAAAGATCAGGAAGAAGAACAAGGTTCTAATGAAGATGAATCAATGTTCCGAGTTAATCTACTAGAGTCTATCCTTATCCCCGATGGACAGGACAGCAAAATTGCCGAGCATGAAGCTATATCTCAATTTATGTCTACAGCTTCACTGAAATTTCGATTGCAATTGTGGTACATGTTACTCAATGCTTACAGTCAAAATGGCGATGCTAGAAAGTCATTCGATGGATATCTTAGGATATTCACTTCGAGTGTGGAGGAGTTCTCTACATCTAAGTTTCAATCTTTATCTGATCATGAGCGTGGAGTGGTAATCTTGCGATCACTTAATGTATGTGCTGATATGGTTCAGCAACTTGTCAGCCTTGTACAACAGGATTCTGGACTTGTAAGCGAATTACCCGATGATGTCAAGAAATCTTCTCTTGGAATCCTTATCAAGCTGCTTCGCCTTCTCCATGTTTTTATTCTTGTTGACGATGCTATTAGTAACCACACTGTTGTGGCTCCTGTACACCAGTCATGGGGACGAGCTTCTAACAAGTTGAAAGATCTCATTGTTGACTCGTGGTGCCTGTTCTATTGGTTTTTTAGGGAGAATGTCCCCAAAGAGAAGAAAACATCTGAAGTATTGAATGATATTCTCAGTATTGTGCATGAAGCTCTCGGTACTAGGGGCTACTGTGGTAGGAGATCATCAGTTCTCCTCAACCTGTGTATGTCTGAAATGGTCAGGATGGACTGGAAGGAATCAGAAACAGATATGTTGCAGTGTCTGCACTGCAAATACGGACTTGGTCTCGGCAATGAATATTTCATGCCATTTGATCACAATTCTAACCCTGGTGATATTGACAAGGAGTCGGCTCTTAAGGTAGTAAAGTTCATTATGAATACTATCTTTGTAAAGAAAAACCTTTCTCAAAGCATAGCGAGAAATGATGTCAAATCCGTGCTGGACCAATTTTATGAAGCAATTGGGGACCCTGATGAAAATGACCAGGTTGTGGACAGAAATTCCCAAGATCTAAAGTTGTTCCTTGACTCGGCCATCTCTGCGCGTCTACTAAGAGATTGTATGAGAGGTGCAGGAGGTTTGTGTTTTCTGACTCCTGCTTCTGGTGAAAGTTCAATTACTGGTCAAAATGGGTTTTATTTTGTGCTGGGACTTATTCAGCTTTCTCAAATTAAGGCAAGGAAGCGTAATGGGCCATTTCGAACTGAAGACATTGAGCTTGCTATTAAGTTCTTTCAAAGTGATCTACTCTGCGGTTCCAATAGGTTCGAATCTTGGTTTGCGTTGGCCCAGGTGTATGATCTACAAGCTGAGGAGGAGTTGACATGGAACGCAGAAAATTTGCATACAAAAGAAGATCGCAAAGCAATCGCAACTGCCCAACGACTTGCTATATTGTCATGTGCGATGGCTGTCACCCTATATCTCCAAAACAAACATGTTTCTTCTGACGCTGCTTATGTTGATCAGCCGGCACTGGCTTCCCATTACGATCAAGCATCCTCTATGCTTTGGTTAACGTTTGCCAAGATGTTATATAATGCTACCCGTCCTCCTCTTCGAGGGGAGGCCCTTGAACAGATAGCCGTCCGGATATTTTGTGGTCCAAGTGGCCTTTATGAGAAGCGCTGGGCTGAACCTGTGAAAATCACTTCTATTTTACGAGTCGTGAATGTTTGTACCAGACTGGCGATGAACGATAATCAGCGTGACTGGTTCCCATATTATTTGCATGCGAAGGTACAATACAAATTGAATGCAGTTAGTGCTTCTATTTTGCAGCCTTTGGTTAAATCTGTTGAACTTGTTTCAAAAGACAAAGGTGCTTCTCATGAGGTGATTCTCGAGCCACATTATAAACTTGTCAGCATCTGCTACAAGCTGGTGTGCAAAGGTAAGATAATGCAAGATGAAGCTATAGATGTCTTGGAAACCAGTGCGATGTTTGAGCGAAAGGTTATACATCCTACAAAGCAGTTTTTTGCCGACTGTGTCTCCATGTTACATAAGATCAGATCATCAGACAAGAAGAAATGGCACCATAGACCCACTTTCAGGCTGGCTAAGATTTATGAGGAACAATTTGGAATGATTAAGAATTCTTTGGATGAAATGGCGACATTCTTTTCATTGAAGACCTCTCCTAAAGCACCTCTTCATATTTGGAAACCAGAATTTGAGCGACCAGGTGCACATTTCGAATTCATGGGACGATATGTGATTTATTTTATTTCCCTTCTAAGGGAAACTGCAGATATCGACAGTTTGGCCATTCTTGCTAGAAAACTTCGAAGATTCAGCCATGGTATTGCACATCATCAAGAGGCTTGGGATTACCTATGTTTGTGTTCCAGCCAGACACTAAAGACACATCTGAATGTAGAGCAACGATACACCGATATCACTCTGGTGTCGTTGGTTTATGAAGAATTTAACAACATTTCTCAAGAACTGTTGACTTGTGTTCAGAATTCAACCACTCAACAGATACCCCGTCTTGTGGCAGCTCTTGATTATATGGCAGAGTTACGGAGATTGAACAATGGTTATGGATCTACCGCACCCCTTGATGATGCTTATATTGCTATCTACTTGTTGATCTATCAGATATTTGTTGACGAAAAATATGGGCCCCGATTGCAGGTCGCACCTAGTCTACCAGTGCCTATCTCTATGCCTGTAACGATGCCTGTTCCTGTTCCTGTTCCCATACAAGCACCCCATCATGCCATGCTTGGTCAATATGGGGATCCTGTGGCTTATCCTCAATATCGTGGTGTCCCTCTTCAGCACCCCCAACAGCATATGGTACCTTATAATGATTCCGTACCTGTTCAACAGGGACCATATAATGGTCCTGGTCCTGTTTCTGTTCAACAGGCACCTTATAATGGTCCTGGACCTGGTCCTGGTCCTATTCCTGTCCAACAGGCACTCTATGGTGGTCCTGTCCCGCAATATGTCTCTATAATACCAAACCAGCCTGTAACGGTCACACAGTCGATTATTCGAATCTTGCCAGAAGCATATCAGCAAACATTGACTGGAGCTCCTATTCCTATTGCCAATCGGTCAGGAGCAGATGTCAATTCGCAAGCTTATTCCAGCTCTCTGCAATCAACGAGTTCGCCACATGAAGGTCATGCTCAACAATTTGCCCCTTCTTCGCATGGTACGTCTCAAAGCTTGTCTCCTATCTCTCAGAAACAGCAGCCAGGTATCAAAATCGAGCCACCAGTAACCCCCCCAAAAGCGACAGTTGTTGGGAATTCTGGTTCTAGCTCTGGTCCTGCGGATCAAGCAGCAACTGCATCATTGCCTACTAGCTATTCCAGAGTTTCTATCCAGTCACTTATTGGTGGGAATGAACCTGCGGAATATAAATCGCCAAGTCCAGTTAATTCGCCTGCTCCGGCAGCATCCTCTTCTCAATCTCAACAAGCGCCGACAACACCTCAACGGGAGAAGGTCCGAGTTACCAGGCGAGATGTCATTGTAAGAGCAAATGCGTATTTGAAAGCGGTTATCACTATTGTCGGGCAAGAGAAGATACGACTTATTGGATATAAGTCGTCTGGTGCATCAGCTGAAAATAAACCAGCCGAAACATCAACTCAGCCTACTTCTGGAGCTTCTGAATCCAATACCGATTCACAGGATGTTACAGTTACGGAATCCCAAGGTCATGCTGCTGCCCCAGAAGGTGAGTCTCAAGACGTTGTTGATAATGAGACAATATCGGTTCAACCAGAGAGTGTTGAAGTGCAAACAACAGATTCCAATGTGGTTCAATAGTCGGTGAAGACAGTCTGAAAATCACAAATATTATTTATTAACGAGGTATATAATGTTAATTTATTTAATAATAGACCTTTTCTCAGTTCATTATTATTGCTTCACCTGATAATTCCCGCGGATGCACTGGCAATCGTGAACGGCAATACGTCCATGCATAGAAGATTGATATGCCGCTTCAGCCGGACGGTATCAACGGCTAAGCAATGGTTAGAGGATGAATATAAAAATGGCGTAGCAAGTCCAACAATTTGATATAGAGTTCCAATAATAGTTCAACTCAAGGTCTACAAAACAAGCAACTTTTTCAACCGAATCTTTCAACAACAGAATGGCCAAGCACTCCAACAACCTTGCTCCATCGAAGTCTGCATCATCAATTGCAAAGAAATCAATTGGAAATGCCATTAAATCCATTTTAAAGCAACTGATCGTCATTCCAGGAGAGATAGATGGTCGTACGTTGGCATTTATGGCTTATAAAATGTAACCAAGTCTTCGATAAGCTGATGTTTCGTATCGATCTGAACGGTTGCAGGATCGTGCATAAGGTTACATGCATGACCTTAAAGCTTAATTTTTAATTTCGGCGGCAACATATTTATTGACACTTTGTCTACTGTTTTATTTTATTTCATTGATTTATTCAGAAGATTCATAGTTCACGTTTATTCTTTCATTATCATTATTTATCATTTATCATTATTTGTCTACTCATCATAATCACTATCAACAGAAGCAGCACTTTTTCCAACTCCCCACTTCTCCCTGTCTCGGCCATCACCTTTCATCGCACTTATATCTCTAGGGGTTGCTGAAGATATAGTATGCATCCTTATCGCTTCTTGTTTCAGAGTAGCGTCGGACTTTCTCCGTTGCTCAGAGAGCAGCTCTTCAAAGGGCATTGTTGCGAACTGTGTACCGGTTATTTTTCCATCTAGAAGCATGACATTGAAGTTCGTCTTTGGATCCTTCGTTAGCTCTACCACTGAAATGCAAAAAACAGTTACCTTTAATGAAATAAATAATCTTCGGAAATCCGTCTTGTAATCTGAGTCTATCTTACTACAATGAGCATTGAACATTGTCGATTCAATAGACTCAGCTATCTCGTCAATAGTCTGATCTTCAATTTCATGATCCTCATCCTTTTTGCAGTGAACAAGGATTTCTTTAAACTTGGAACGAGTTGCTTCTCGTGCCTTTTGTTAGCCTTGTTTAGTCTTTTTGAAAATTAAATGTGCTAAGTGGAGATACGATATCTATACTATTGGCATATCATTTTATAACCAGTCGATTCCTTACCTTATCAATCTGTTGTTCAGTCAACTCTGTTTTATTTGATGACGACAAATCAGCGGATGATTTCCTACGTTTATTTATTGCCGCCATGTGGGCAGACGATAACTTTGGAGCTTTAGGCATTTTTGGCTTTGATCTGTAGCAAACATTTGATGGAAGATCATCCCAAGAGAGTTTCAAACCAATTTATCCCCACACTGAGCCTCACGTGAGCTATAGCCTGAATAGGTGAAAGATAAGATACTCATTGAGACATGATAATATATAGCCGGATAGTAACATTTACTTTGCAAATTCCATAGACTAATTTATTCAAGTCCATGAATTGTTAATTATAATTTTAGATCGTCAGTTTAATGATACCATTGTAGTTTTATTGATCGCTGTATACTCGATTGTAGTTGAAGGCTTGCGTAACTCACAACACTGCGTAGTTCTCAACACACTGGAATTTTTCAGCTTCACCACACTGTAGCCAGGTACTTAGAGTCTTAATGCCGCGAAAAGTTCCGCCAAGGAGTGTAAAGCGAATTGCTCGGGCAGTTCCGCCTCGAACATACATTCCTAATGTTGGATCTAAGCTTAATCCTTTGACATACTCGGACAGTAATGCCAACGGTCAGGCTCAGGCTGTAGACAACCAAGCCACCGAATCAGATCAGGTTGAACTCAAGCAGAAGGGACCGACAGTAGCGGAAAAAATTTACTCGAGATTCACAAAATCAATTCAATCAGACCTGCCCCATTTCACAGTTGGAGGCAAAGAGGTGTATTTTCCACATGCCAAGATCGTTTTGCTGAGACCAAGCGCCAAACATACTCCCTACCAAGCGAAGTTCCTAGTGCCTAGGTATTTCAACAAGCTTGATCTGCGAGACTATTTATACCACGTTTATGGATTGAGAGCATTGAATATTACTACCCAACTGTTGTGGGCACGGTGGACTCGGGACGGTCCCGGAAAGCCTCGATATCGAACTCCTCAAAGTAAAAAGATGACCATTGACATGCAAGATCCATTTGTATGGCCTGAGCCAGTAAGCGAAGAAACGAAGGAGGCAGAATACAATGTAGCAGTAACTAGGGAACTTCACAAATATGGAGAGGATGCGTTTAGACAAGGATCAGATAAGCGAAAACCACCAAGAGCCTTTGATGGGATCGTAGGTCCTTATGAACCAGTTGCAACCCCATATCTTCCTAAAAAGATAACTAGACAGATGCTTAACAAGAAGGAAGAAGCCTCTAAGCTGGAGGAGCGACAGAAGAGCATTTCCTTTGTACGAAAGTATCTTGGATTGTAAATAATGCATATAATGTAAATATCATCTGACACAAGTGTGAAAAAAAGCAAATTCATTAAAATTAAATTATATCAGAAGACAGTGCTAACTAACCACCCCGCCAATTCCATCGTCGATTGCCAGACTGTTGATTAGGAAATGTACTTTGAACACCTCCTCGACCACGAACACGGGTTTCGGTTCGCTGGATTGGAATTGGAGCATGTGCTTGTGCAACCTCCTCGTCATCTGGGGCATCATAACCTAAAAGGGTTCTACGAGCCAATACAGACAATGTAGCCCCTCGAGAATTGTCAAACTTGGCGAGCTTTTCCTCATAAGCCGATAGTGCCATATGATACTTTTCACCCAATACACGATGACGATGCTCCAGATCCCGGTACTGCCTGTCCAATTGTTGATATCGCAGATCAGTACTATCTTTAAAGGCTTGGATCAATTGATCTGCAGAAGTAGTAACAACTCGACCTTTGTCAACTGTTGTGCTTTTCTCATGTAGTTGTGACTCTAATTGCTGTACACGAGAAGTCAATTGTCTTTGCAAGTCGATTTTGTCATTGGAAAGACCGTCGCATTCAAGCTTCAGTTTCCCTACCTCTGTTGAGAGACGATCCATATCTGCAGTCTGTGATGTTACTATGTCTTCACCAGATGTTAGCTGCCGCAGCTGTTCGATATCCGTTTGCAAGCTTTCAATAGATTTTTTTTGTGCATCCATGAGTTTTTCATAATCCTCGGCTTCTTTCAGTTTTAATTCCATCACCGATATCTGTGTTTCTAATTTTTGTTCCGATCCTAGCAAGCTGTCTCTCTCGCCTCCTAGCTTAGAAACCGTCTGGTTGGTCTGCTCAATCTCCCTCTTTAAACCGGCAATCTGCTCTCGGAAATCTCTGTTCTTTTGTACAAGGGATCCCTCATAAGCCATTCTCTCACTTTTGTATGTCCGTAGGCTCTTTTGATGCAATTCTGCATTTCGCTGAGAAGTTTCCAATTTACTTTTCAATTGTTTATTTTGAGAAAGCAAGTTGTCAACTCTCGTATGAGCAAGTTTGAGTTCTTTGGTTTCTTCTCGTAGTCGGCGATACCTGTACTGACTATGCTGTTCGATGAACGCCACAAAATCCAGCTCGTTTCGAATCAGCAAAAGTTCTCTTTGGTAAAATGCAATTGCCAGACTGAACTGGCCCTCAGATATAAGCCTACTATCGTTACCAGGACCAAGAGCAGGACTAGTAATATTTTGTCCAAGGAGTAGGGGGCTTTTTATGGTCATGCTGCTACTACACTTTGTACCGTTATTAATAACTCCTGGTGATGTGAGAGTTCGAGATCTCTGTCGTCCCATGATTCGAGGAGTCGGTGACATTGGCGATGAAGGGTTTGAATTGCTTTCTCCATTTCCATTTCCATTTCCATTCTCATTGCCATTGTCGTTGTCATCATTTGCAAGACCAGGTCTATCATTACCGTTACTGCCCAAGGTTTCATCATTACTTAACGACAACTCCTCTGGTATAGTAGATATTGAATCACCATTAATACCTGGAACAACATCTCTGCGACCAGTATACAACTGTTCGTGAATTGTCAACAATCCACGCAACGGAGTTGCCGGTGAAGAAACAAACCTGTCAACAGAGGTCTGACCAGAGGTTTCACCAGATGCAATACTTATCTCCGCCAATGATGTTCGCCTGCTGAAAGTACCAGTAGAAGTATTGGTATTGGCAGACATGCTTCGCTGGAAGCTCTCTCGTGGACTTTCATCAGGAGCATAGCTCTCGGTCTCAGCAAACGGCATCCGAAATTGTGGCACATCTAGGTCACTGAGAGGTTCTTCCTTTTGTTGTACTGGCTCTTCAGCTGCTATATACTGATGATATAACCCGAGACAATAAGCAGCGATCTCTGTACCTGATCCCATCATTTGCAACCGACTGGGATCATCCAGCTCCTGGTCAGCAGTAAATGAAAGTACACTTGGATTCAAAACATGCAATTCCAGCAGAGGTTTGGAGTTATCCTGTATAGTATATCTATCCCAATAATCATTGAAGGGCCTTTCATAGTTAAATTTCTTCAAATATTCGGTTGGTTGCCTCAAAAACGAAAACAAATTCACAGGAAATAATCCATACAGAAATGTGAACATAGGTCCCAAGTTGGGGCCACGGGGGTCATCAAATTTGTTGAGGTTCTCGAGAATCTGCCACCCAGATTTCTCGGGTGACGAATTTTCATCGCTGGATTGTGTAACCTTTTCATTATCGCCATGACCTTGTCCCATATTATTATCATCATTAGCATGACCACCTTGGCCATACTCATCGTCATCGTCCTCATCGTCATACTCGGGATGCCAGCTGGCTATACGGCCATATATGGCTAATAGTTTCGGTAATTGGGAAGGGAGCATGTCACATATATGAGGCATAATCATGGCTAAAACCGACGACGCAATTGACAACCCTGTAGAAGACTTGTCAAATAACAAACAATCAAAAAGCTGATCAAGAATAGGAGTATAGCGAACCTGAAGTAGATGTGGAGGTTGGCTGCTTGTATAAGTGGACAACAATGACAAAAGCTCCAACCGATACTTGGTTTGAACCAACAGTTCACTAACAGATGTCAGAAATTCCTTTGGCCGTTTATGCCCATACTGAACAAGGATATCTGATGCATTCTGCTTAATGAACCGCTGTCGTTCTCCTGCTTTGAGCTCATCTTCATCAGGTCGCTCTGGGAACCAGCTGTTGTTCTTGACATCGAGCAGGATATCGAGGGTCCATCTACACATAGTATTGGCATTATCCTTGTACTTTCCTGCTAGTACATTGTCAGTTGTTGAGGTACCTTGTTCATTCAAAAGTACTGACAGCAAGAACTGTCTCGATACTGTCATTAGGGTGTTGCGATGGCCTGCTGAATCGATGGCAGGCCCCACATATCGGCCAAACCACTCCTTAATATCGTCGATATTGATCAGACACGGCACAAATTGTATCAAAATGTTCACAAAAAGCGGTTCTACCTGAGGATTGTCGTTTACATATAACGACTGAAGTCGTGATAGCTCTTCATGGAGCCGTAATGATTCGTTTGCATCGATACCAGCATGCTTTTCAAGATATCTGTGGATCAAGTCTTCGGTGTCGGCATCGGGATGGTCTCCTATATCCTGCCCTTTAGACGACAGGATAGACTCCAGCAGTCTGGATACGGCTTTCAATGATCTTTGGTTAGATTGTTATGTCTTTTCTTCTCCTGGTACCTACCCAGACATGGACCAGACATTAATATGATGATGCTTACCCGGGATGTGGGATGTGGGACTAAATAAATTTCAGCCCTGTGCTGGTGACCTTACACACGAGGTAAACGTTAGATTCTACAGATAGTTACAACATCTATCATAGACAGTTCCTTAATTTTGTACTTGTGAATAAGGCTCTAATCTCGGGGGTTTGAGTTGGTGTATACTGGGTCGTAGTTCAACTCAATTATGCTGTCCAATTTAGAACTTGTAGCTCAGGTTGACTCAACCGAGTATGATAACAATAACGACTATGAATTTATGTCACATAATGGGGTATCAATTGGTCGAATTGTAGAATTGGTCGCCAAGGAGGCAGCCAAATATCCATATTTTGTGGTTCAAGATAAGCAAGTTCATTTACACAGCTCTTTAGATACATTTGACAAACGGAATAATGCGATATCTGCGGTGGTCAATGAGTGGCGAGAGCGCGGCACTTTTGACGAACTAAAGGGCTGGAGAAATGAGCTATATACTGTATACAATCCCAGCCATACCCCATACTTCATGATAGAAAGGGCAGCTTCATCACTGTTTGGAATTGTCACATATGGGGTACATATTATTGGATATCAGCCTGAAACTGATTCTAGCCCATTAATGATTTGGGTGCCTAGAAGATCATACACGAAACCAACATATCCAGGGATGCTAGACAATACCATAGCTGGAGGAATTGGATATCCTCAAGGGATCTTTGAAACAGTAATTAAAGAAAGCTACGAAGAAGCTGGTTTAGACGAGGCTTATGTTAAGGGCCATGTCAAAGCAGGCGGAGTAGTCACTTACTTTCACAAAACTCCTGACACTGGTCTATATCAGCCAGAAGTTGAATACATTTACGACTTGGTTATGGATAGTGGTACCACTCCAAAACCAGTTGATGGAGAGGTGGCTGAGTTCTACCTAATGTCGGTGGACGAAGTTAAGACACGACTTGCAAATGGTGAGTTCAAATACAACTGTGCTCTAGTCACCATCGACTTTTTTGTACGACACGGGCTCCTATCATGCGAGAATGAGTCCGACTATGCCGAGATAGTAAGTCGCAGTCACCGCCGATTACCATACCCGTTGCTATAATTTTGAATTTTGTAATATGACTGATATAATTTTAGTACTCTACGTAGTTTACCCCACATTACCCCTGAAAAACCTCTCCTGATTAGGAAAATCGCCGTTAACGGGCCGCACCCGGCACAGACCAAACTACTATATAAATAATCGATAGTTGGTTTCCAAGTTTCGTCAACATCTCGACAAGACTATATATTACAACAGATATTAATAATATTTCCGAGCAATGGCCGAGTCTGCTGTATACACACATGGACATCACGAGTCTGTTTTGCGGTCCCACAAATGGCGAACTGTCGAGAACTCTGCTAAATATTTGGTGCCTTATCTGAAGCCAGACGTTACCATTTTAGATGTTGGATGTGGGCCTGCTACCATTACTCTTGACTTGGCAAAGAACTATGTCCCCAAGGGGAAGGTGATTGGGTTAGAATATGCTGCTGGAGTTCTGGAGCAAGCTAAAAAAGATGCCGATCAAGCAGGCATCTCGAATGTTGAATTTGTAGTCGGAGACATTCACAACTTGTCTTATCCTGATAATACCTTTGATGTTGTTCATGCTCATCAGGTGCTTCAACATGTGGGAGATCCTGTTCAAGCTCTTAAAGAGATGGCCAGAGTAGTCAAGCCTGGAGGAGTGGTTGCAGTTAGAGACTCTGACTATGGTGGGTTCTTCTGGTACCCCGAATCGGAAATCATGACAAAATGGCTTGAAACGTATATTAAAGTGGCCAAAGCCAATGGAGGAGAGCCAAAGGCCGGAAGATACTTTTTATCATGGGCGGTGAAAGCGGGACTTGAGCCAGCAAAGGTCAGGTTGACCACAAGTACCTGGTTCTATTCGAGCGAAGAGGAACGAAGTTGGTGGTCTTCTCTGTGGGCTGACAGGACATTGAAGTCCAATTTTGCAACCACTGCTCTTCAAAATAGGATTTGTGACCAGAAATTGCTTGATGAAATATCCGAAGGATGGAAGCAATGGGGACAGCAAAAGGATGGAGTATTCAATTTGACCCATGGTGAACTGATCTACCTTAAATAAGCCAATGCAAACAGAAAACATTTAAAATTCACGCAGGCACACATATTTATACTCCAAATATACATATATTTTTTGTCTTTATATAATATATTTATATACATTACTTTGCAAAGTGGAGTTGAACACTCATCCATTGTCGTCGCACTACTTCTTCAGGGGACAGAGCAGGATGTCCATATGTCAAGGGAGAGAAGAAGACATAACCGATGATAAGGAACATCAACACCAAAGATCCAGCGATAGAATATTTGATATTTCGTCGCTTGATACCAAGTCTTTTGGCTTCAACAGCACTGTCATCGAGTTCTCCAAACACATAGTCAAATACACCAGCAGCAAGCAGAGCATTGAGCAAATGTGCAGGCAAGTAGTGATGCAAGAACTTTTGACGGGTCATCAAAAAGAATGGTAGATAATGCGTGAGCCAACCCACAAAAAAGAATCCCATGTTGTTATAAAGCTTGCTTCGAGCATGCCTTCCGATTGGATAGTAGTCACGTCGACGAGTCAACAAATCAGCCAGCATCACACCCGCATAAACACCAACAGTTGCGATAATAATCCACCATCCAAA
This sequence comes from Sugiyamaella chiloensis, assembly GCA_030578775.1. Lineage (NCBI taxonomy): Eukaryota > Fungi > Ascomycota > Dipodascomycetes > Dipodascales > Trichomonascaceae > Sugiyamaella > Sugiyamaella chiloensis. The sequence continues at coordinate 418,064 of JAKTZE010000010.1, forward strand.
GAAGTTTCCGATGAAGTAGATCTGCTGTTTCAAATCATTGTCAGTCCAGAATGACACTCCACGGCTCATGAATGGCCAGGATATAGGCTCTGAAGCATAAGGATGTTCAGAAGTCAACGCATTATTCTGTGCAAACATAGTTCCTTGCAATTCTAAGTACTTGCTTAAAAATCCCATTGCTTTAGTTTCCTTGGGCTTGTAGTTGATTCGAGCAGCATCAGTAAGGTTGACAATCTTATGGAAAAACCACAGAGTAGTTCTGTCAGTTACCAGCTTATTACCGTTAACCTCGTAATGACCTGGAGCCCAGTCCGCTGGCAATTCCTTATCATTATGGGTCCACATCGCAACCTTGGTACGGACGTGCATAAATCTCAGCAAAGAAGCTCGGGTTTTGACAATACCAAGGGCATCTTGGGACCTTATTTCAAACAGAGTATCATTATATCTTTCACCTTGGGCTTTCTCATAAGAAGTAGTGGTGAATTCCTCATTAGTGGGATAATATGGTGACGCGACATCATGGGTCATCAGATAGGTATTTGTATTCAAATGAAGCAGTCGGAACTTGCTATTAGAATACACAGGCCTTCCTAACTGGTCATCCTCTGGGAAGTCAGTAGGAGGAAGGATCTGCCAAATCTCATCTTCTCCAGCAGTAGGAAGCTTTTTACAACTAACAATTTGACCCTGAGAAGAAATTCGCCCATCATCATACATCAACGGATATGTGAAGTTACTAGAAGATAGGGTCATGTCAGTGTCCTTGTGAGCAATTACCACTTTATCATAGAAATGTAAGTCTTTTGCCAATTTCGCCATAAGGTTGTCACCCAATGTATTTTGGAATCGGGCACTCATAAATCCATCACCAGGGCCAGATTTAGATAAAATGGCGAAATGGATGAAAAACCAAGACAAAAAGATAAGAAATGGTATGATGATTAGAGCGAGAGCTCGAGCCATGAAGTGCTTACCAAACTGATACAATGTCAACCCACGTCTATAATCGAGAAGAACCCACAAATCATTGATGACAGCAAATCCAACAGTGAAAAATGTGAAAGCTCCAACATATTTTACACTAATAACGCCAGATAAAGACACTCCACTGGCAATGAGCCAACCCCACCAGCTGACAGAGAATGGAGAGTTACGGAGCTTGGAGAATCGAACATAGCAATTGGCACTAAGCGCGACAAAAAAGATCAATGGAGCATCAAGCAGAATAAGACGAGTTTCACAGATGTGGGCATTGTCAAACAAGATGAACGAAGCACCAAGGATACATCCCCATAACGAGTAACCACTTTCTTTCAGAGTATCAAATATAACTGGCACAGTCAATGCACCAATTGTAGCCATAAGAGCTCGTAGCGCAACATATGGAACATTAAAAGGTAAGTAATCATCATTAATGTTATCGAATTTGAAAGATCCATCAAATCCAACTAACCAACCAACCAATGCAATCAACATCTTGGCCAATGGAGGATGGAGATCAAAGAAATAAGTTCTTTCCAGGTAGTAGGAACCAAACTTACCGAAATGGACTTCATCAAATACCACATTATGAGGATGGTGGATTTTCAGGAATCTAGTCATGAATGCCAGAGTGGTAAGTGTCAGATTAGCGAGCCTGTACTTTAGACGAAGTTCCTTGGCCAGCTTGCGATGGTTCTTTGCCTGCTCTTTTGTCAAAGGAGGAAGTTCATTGTCATTGAGCAAACTAGTGTCGGACGAATTGAAAGTTTCAACAGAAGGTTTGAAAGACACGCCCTTTTTGGACTCTTTTCTATGTCGAAGTTCCGACATTTTCGCTGTCAATTGACACAATCGAGGAATGTAAGACGCCAACTCGTCTCGAACACGTCAAACTAAAGGGTCCAGATGACCCCTAACCTCCCCCAGGAGTACCGAGGAGGACTAAACAGCGGGGGTGTTGACGCCTACAATATGCAATCGGCAATTTGCGACGCTGAAGGAAAAAACAAAATAGATTTGGGCATTTTGAAACGTGCCAATCGTCATTATTTTGATATTGGAGTTGAAGAAAGGATTGGACTATGCCATACGGGCAGGTGAGGTACGTGATCTGTGGAGATGTTTGACTATGACTACATTGAATTCAAATACAACCATTCTATCATCATTGAGACTGTGGCAAGTGCTGAAAGGTGGCTTGGAGGGACACTACAATGTCGATCGGCAATGACGTGCCAAGATTTCGAGAGATTTAAAGATTGACAAGGATGAGATCACAGACGGGGTAATGATATATCACATGGTGGCTGTGAAGCTCGACATGCGTCATGCGAGTGGGTATGCAGGGGTAAAAACATCAGTTAACTTATATGATCAGCTACTACAGCAATTGGCTGTAAGCAGTTTCGACTAGATATGGCGTTAGACTGAAAGGAAGCTAGCAAAGGGGGAGTATCAAAATTGACTAGGTCAGGATATCTACTACTTGGATTGGGTAGCTGGGAGAAAGAGACTTGGCGCAGAGTGTAACCGCCGTGTAAACATTGGCAATGAGCAATCAAAACGCGCACCCGCCGGATAGCGGAAGAAATGAACAGACAGGTTTTTGGTAATTTATGAAAGTTATATGCCGACTAGATTAATGGGGTTTTGATAATAGATGCCCCACCCTAACCGGATAGCTAGATGACCGATCGAACACATGGCATCTGTCTGACATGCGCCGAAAATTAAAATGGTCTTAGTTTTTTATCAATAGATTAGAACACTAGAACAATATTTGGTTTGTATCAGAATCGCATTAGTTAGGCTACAGGTGATACCAATGACATACATGGCATGGCATCTCTTAGTATCGCTGTAATCAGTGTTGCAAATCACAGCAAATAAATGCACTGAAAATAATATCCGGGATTATTAATAATAATCTAAAAATTACCTTAAAATAATATGAAATGCTTCAATATCTCTTTATTATAAAGTTTACAAATAGCTATTAAATGTCATCTATTTGATAATATAATACTGCAGAATTACCCCCACCATGTTGGTGGGGCATTTATCAATGTGCACATGAGGCTCCGTACTTCATCATGTTCCTTTCCACTAGAGGCGGATCTAGGTTGATAAGACTTGCAAGATCTGCTTCAACATCTGCTACAAAGTGGACTAGAGTGAGCGCATCCCGAGCTGCTAAATCCCAGACCCCCAAATATGCGACGACGACGTCAGTCAAGACCCCTCAGAGCACGACCTTTAACGGCCGTCAACCACAAGCCAGTAGTTCGTCGTCTGAGTCTGCTGAGATCCCGGCGGACGACATTCCCTCACAGACTTCTGCGATCCGATCATCTTTCCAGGTTGCTGAGACAGCTTCGGCTATAGATACTGATACCAAGTCTGTAGCTTCTATCAGGGCCAAGTTGAATAGCCCTAGTGCTGGCTCTGGTGCTGGTGGTTTAAATGGTTCTGGATATCAAGATCATCCCATAGACGAAGGTTCAGAGCAAGGAGAAAATTGGACTCGAAGCTTCCGAGGACTGGGTTCAGAGCCATTTCCTGTCCATGTTAATGAGGTTTTGTGTGCAGAGCTCAAGCCAGAGGAGATAGAGATCACTCCAGATGGGCTACTATTTTTGCCCGAGATCAAGTATCGACGGATCCTCCATAGGGCATTTGGCCCAGGAGGATGGGGGCTTGCGCCTCGATCAGAAACTATGGTAACTGCCAAATCGGTTAGTCGTGAATATGCTTTGGTATGCCATGGTCGTCTGGTGGGTATTGCTAGAGGTGAGCAAGACTACTTTGATCCTAATGGAATCACCACAGCTATGGAAGGATGTAAAAGCAATGCGATGATGCGATGTTGTAAAGACTTGGGCATTGCCTCGGAGCTATGGGATCCGATATTTATTCGTGACTTTAAGGCCAAGCATTGCGAGCAAAAGTATTTTGAGAAGAAACGACGTATGGTGTGGAAACGTAAGGATCGGGAATGGGAGTACCCATATAATAAGTAATTGTAATATATAACCTCCACTCCTACTTTGCATGTTATGCTTTCCAAAAGCTATATTCAACCTTCAACAAATATTTCCATCTTTTTTCATTTTTCCATCATTTTTTCTCTCTTTTCCTTTCTTTTTTGGCTGTAAACTCACTTGGCAGCTGTAGCCCCATTAGAGCTGATCTGCAACCTGCCTCCTCCACTTCACAACTCCTCACTCTGCGCAGTGTTCGTAGTGGTACAAATCTACCACTATGAGCTCAGACTCAGATGTAGGTCCTTCATTGGGTCCATCAATAGCAGAGAAGCCCAAGCGTAAGAAGTTGAAATTTGCAAATGTCTATTTAGACGATTTGCCTAGTGTAGACCGCTATTCACAGTCCTATGGGCAGACCGTAGGAGTGACGACTATTTCGGTTCAAACTGCACTCAATGGGCAAGAGTCGGATGGTTTTATTGTAACTGGATATATGGATGGAACTATCAAGTTCTGGAAGAAGACAAAAGTAGGGGAATTCGAATTTGTCAAGCAATATAGGGCTCATCCCACTCAAGTTGATGAAGCAGTGTTTAGTCCTAGCGGAAAGATTCTCGCGACGATTTCAAATATTGACCAATCAGTCAAGATATTTGATGTTTCCAACTTTGATATGATTAATATGGTAGAACTTGACTTCCATCCCCGTACAGTATGCTGGACTGGAGAATCTAATATCGCTCTTTCTGATATGAATGGACATGATATCCATATATTTCATAGCGAGTCGTCCACATCCAAACCGATCAAGACTTTGTCATCAATCCACAAAGTGCCAGTATGTCTAATTGCATATAATACTATCGCTGATTGTGTGATTTCCTGTGATATTACTGGCATGATTGAGTATTGGCAGGCAAAAGCTCCATTCGAGAAGCCTAGCACAGTTTTTGAGCTCAAGAGTGATACTAATCTCTATGATTTCCGTAAGGCCAAGGCACCTCTCGTTTCTTTATCCATATCTCCTAATGGTAAGCGATTCGTGGTAGTGTCGGCAGATCGTAAAGTATCTGTTTTGGACTTTTACACTGCCAAGATGATCCGTCAATATGATGAAAGTTTAACAGCCATTAAAGAAATGCATGAATTTGGCACCAGTGCGTTCAGACCAAGCGACAGTGAGTTTGCTTCTCGACTGAAAACGGATGAAACAGTCGACTTTGATGCCACCCACCCTACTTGGAAGCATAGCAATGCCATTTTTGATAGGACCAGTAATTTTGTTATTTACTCGACATTACTGGGTATAAAGTGTGTTAATATAAAGACAAATGCATGCTCGATGCTATTGGGAAGTCATGACAACGTGAGATTTATATCATTAGGATTATATCAAGGTAGACCCCAGCATCGGCACATGACAGTTGAAATGATGTCTTCAGAAAACGACCTGATATCCAAACAAATGCAAAGAGATCCAGTTTTATTCGCCACTGGTGTCAGTCAGACTAGGTTTTATTTATTCACACGGACAGAACAAGATATCAAGTCAAGAGACTTGTCTGCCGAGGGCCTTGGACAGAATGGACAACTGCATGCAATCAATGCAACTAATAAAACACAGCAGGACGAGAAAAAGAGTTTGCCCACCAAAGTTATACTTCACACATCTCTTGGGGATATTACTATTCAGCTGTTTCCTCAGCATGCTCCACTGGCAGTTGAGAATTTCACCACGCACTGCAAGAACGGCTACTATGATAATTTGATATTCCATAGAATAATCAAACAATTCATGATCCAGGGTGGTGATCCAAATGGTGATGGTACCGGTGGGGAGTCGATTTGGGGAAATCATTTTAAGGACGAATTCACTCCATTGTTACGACATGACCGTCCATTCACTGTAAGTATGGCCAATGCTGGGCCGACTACAAACGGATCTCAGTTCTTTATTACTATAGAAAAGACACCATGGCTAGACGACAAGCATACTATATTCGGCAGACTAGTAGGTGGGATGGATGTAGTTAAACGTATGGAGCGTTTGTCAACCGACAAAAGAGATAAGCCAGATGATCCTCCCTCGATAGTATCGACTACACTGATGTAAGACGCTATGCTGATTCAAAAGGTTCTGTCATGTTTGCCAATTGTATATAATACAGTTTTATGCGTCAATTGCTCTGTATTTTAATAGATATTTATTGTTTAGTCTCTTTTTTCTTCTTTTCTTTCTCCGTTTTTACTAATTATAGTTGCTGTTGCTTGAACGACTGTGAGATATTAATTCTGGGCTGCAGCTTGACATCTGCATCTCATCTGCACCTCATCATCACTCAGGGGAATGGACAAACAGTCACCATTTTTAGATATTCCTGACAATGAAAGCATCGCATTTGATAGGGCAGAACCAGCGGATAGAGACCCGTTTGGTGGCTCTGGTTCCAGTGTGAGAAGAGGACGTAGATCTTCAGAGGAACCCGTATCTGTCAGGTCGAGGTCTCATTCAGTGGTGGAGGGTCTCCAAGGACTTGCGGAACTCCACAAGGCGCCACGAGTAAGAGCCAATTCAAAGTCTTCAGCTCAGTCCATGTCTTCATCCAGAACTCAGTCTATGGAGAGGGAGAGGAACAGGGACTCCATAACTGAAGGTATGTCAAGATTCCAGTCCAGAGCACTGTCTATAGCAAGGTCGGTAGCGGTTCCAGGAATGTCACATCGGCGGATTCACGATGATGTCCTAATGGAGTCTGCGCTCAACATCCCCATATCTACCATTACATCTATTGTAGATAATGGCGATGACCAGGATTTGGATGTTTTGTTGAAGACTGATAGATTTGGATTAGATGTTGTGGTAGAGAACCAGCGGGGTTGGTTTTTCCTGGGGTATCCATTTTTCTCCGACAAGTCGTTATTACCATTGGATCCTACCCATTGGTCTACATTACAGGGAAGGGCTCTGGGTGGAGGAATTCTCGAGTATCCACTGCCGAATTTGAACTGGGAATGGTGCTGGAAACGGTGGTATGTTGACATGTCTGACGATGTCGACGACCAGGGATGGAGGTATTCTTGGCGATTTGGGTCCAGTAATTGGCATTCAAGTCATGTATGGTTCAGATCATTTGTGCGAAGAAGACTATGGAAACGAGTGCGTCAACGAATTAATCCCAATCCCGGTGCTCTTAGTACTATGGAAGCTAGTACTAGTAAATTAGCCACGGAGCATGATCTTACTCGACCCACAGGAGCTCCTAGGATTTCAATCATTGACACTGACATAGAAGAACTCACGGAGTCTGTTGAAAGCTTGAAAGTTGGTGAGTTGCTTAATGATGTGTTTGGATGCCGTATAGATCGTGAACGTATCGATTTAGTGGTTGCATTTGTCAGCGACAGATCAAATATTCCATCTTTAACATATTTGCAAGACAGGATACCAGAAATCCTTAGCTCTCTACAGTTCCCGGATTCCAGATTGCATTTAATACAGAGGTTGGAGATTGTGATGTGGACCTATATGGATGACCATTCGACGGACGCTGTGGATACTGTCAAAGATCTCGTTGGAGTGGTCGAACTACAGTCCAGAAAATATGGCTACTTTAGTGAAACTTACAAGGGCAAGTCGAAATCTTAAAGCAACTACAGCATATCTACAAAATCCAACTGACTCAGTTGTCGTGATTATTCTTTCTTCAAGTTGTTGTAACCTGGATTTCTTATGATTCATTTTCATTTGTTATTTATAAATACCCAACTTATCTGGCCTCAAATTGGACTTTGTTAGAATTCGAAACCTCACATTACCAGCACTGCAAGGTATTTCTTTAACTTACCGATTCTTCGTGTTCGCTCCTTGTACAAAACTCGATGTCCACACTCCTTGCATCGAACTGGATCTCCCTTATTCAAACTGACTTGGGAAGCACAGTGGGCACAGAGATATCGAGATCCATAGCTCTTGTACACATTCATTCCAGCAGCTGCTGCACTCATGCCAGCGGCAGAGTTGGAAGGTACAAACGACTCTTTATTACTCATTTGTCAGGCAAGGTGGAGTTGTGTAGTGGTATTTTTCGAACTCAGGGATTTTTTAATATCAAGGGCAGGGGTCCTCGTGAACTTAACTATCTGCGATGCTCCTCGTCAAGAGCTCCAGAGGTACCAAGAGATTTGGGTTACTGGCAACGCATGCTAGCAAGTCAGTCAGCCGTCCCTATCTTCGACAAATTTCTACAAATACTATACCAATTCAACTAAATCAAGAACTGACCCGCAACACCACATCTGACGACTCCATCCCAGATAATGAAGCCTCATCAACGGGTGGGATTAACTTTTACCAATGGCTGGATGACGAAATGCGATCTTCGCATGGTCTGCGACCTCTTGCTAGAGTGGTAGCTGAAGACAGCGCATCGGAGCTTGGAAATGCTCTACAAATGACTCCTTCAGAGGAAAAAACTATCCGGGACCGAGCTGCCAAGGCTTATAGCACAACGATATTGGAAGAGTTAACATCTTTAGAGTATGTGGAGAAAACTAATGGTACTCTGGATGTAGAAAGAGTATTCACAAGGATATATACCAACGATCCTCTTCCCAAATTCCCAACCCAATGGTCTCGTAAGAGCCTATATTTATATCTGAAACAACTTACAGAGAAGCATCATGTTGAAGGCAAGTATGGAGATCCAACTGGACTTGTTGCAAATATCGTCAAGGATCTGCTTCGTATCAACAATCAAAACACAAGCATCCATTTTTCTACCGAATCGTACAATATTGGAATTGGTTATATGATTCGAAATCGGGATCTTCGAGGTGCTCGTCAGCTTTTCAAGGATATGATCGATATTGGAGTCCAGCCTAATACTGAAACTTTCAACATCTTGTTGATGTTCAGTCGAAAGGCTATGCAGAATCCAGCTCCAAAGTGGAAAGTGCATCCATTGCTAGCGATAATAAAGTACTTGCAGAAAATGCGCGAGTCCAATGTTCCTGCGGATTCCACCACCTGGAATGTTGTGCTGAGTGCAATGCCTAACAAAGTAGCTATACTGGAGCTGTTTGGCAAGCAAGGTGTCCCATTAAGCCAAAGAGGATTGGCTACATGTGTGCATGACATTGTAGACCGGTTGGGTGCAAAGGAAGGGATTACGTTTCTACATCGACAAGCAAATGATTACAAAATCACTATTGATGTGATAAACACTGTTATCGCGGGGCTTCTCAAGGACTCGGCCAAGATCACTGTTGCATGGAAATATCTTCACTATGCAGTAGACAGATGGAAAGTTGTTCCAACATCGTCAACAGTAAACACATTTGCTCGTGATTTTGCCACTCGTCCTCGACTCGATTGGCTCATTGGTATGAGCAGTGGTATGTATACCAAATGGGGTGTCAAATCCAACTCTTTGACATATCAATACATGATGGAAGCTGCTTGTAGATCAGGTCCCTTTGCAGGTAAGTCTACTGTTGTTGAGATGATCTATGGGCTGGCTTCCAAGTTCACTCGAACTCGAGCAACAAACAGATGGTTTGAAACAGCTTCAAGGAGAATACTTGTTGATACCGACTACAAGGTATCTAATAGCATCAAATTGAGTCCTGAAGCCATTCGACTGTGGAAACGCTCGACAACCGATTTGAAATGGGACAATGAACCTAAATTACAAGTTGTACCTGAGCTCATTGGTCCCGTTTCAGAAAAGCAACTGCCATACTTTGAAGCCCGGGGATTCTTTGTCAGACATCGTCAAAACAAACAAGGATTATCTAAATATTTGGAGCATCTCAATCAAGAAAAAGATGCCACTAAAGATCGCCGTCGTGATGATATGGAGCGCTCGATAAAGCTAGGGCCTTATCAGAAGTTTGTGCAAGATCTGGCCACCGAAAAGATAATTCACGAGTGATACTGTAATGTAAATAAACACATATTTATAATCAATATATAATCAACATATAATCAATATATAATCAACATATAATCAATATATAATCGAAATGTTGAGCATCTGATTGGCATGAGCACCCATCGTAATCAAGCTCCAAGTCCCTGAGCAACCTCCTTCTGTAATGCTCTCTCGGATCGTACATCAGTCAATTTGGAAACACTTCGTAGATCACCAATGATGTCTCTAGTCTTGCCAAAGTACACTTCGTTAAGCAGAGTTCGCAACTTTGACTCAATTTCTTCCACCAATGCTCCTACATTAGCAATATGCGATCCGTCACCTTCAACTGGAAGAACTCGCTCTGTTTGTCGAGTCAGGTTGCCAGCAATATCCAGGCTGCCGAGCTTGTCGGACTTGTCCTTCAAATCCAGCATGACCGTCGATGTAATTCGATAAGTTCCTGATCGTCTAGAGCTGGAATCTACTTCAAACACATGGATACTATCCCACACTCCATTATCAGACTCATTTTTGATAAGTACCACTCCGGCAAACCCATCGTCCTGATCCCATAAATATACAGATGAAATGCCCCCCTCATAGTATAAATCTCGATAGATATCGAATGACTCGTTAGCCAACACCTCTAGCTTTCGCAGGTCATCGCTTGGTACAGGTCCATCGGCAATGAACGGTTCATATTGTCCACTCCAGGGGCTTCGGAAACTATCACCGTCTCGATTATAATCGCATGTCAAGTACGCCTTTTTAGTCTTTGAGCAAGTCTTGACTCCCAATGGCTGGTCTACAGATGACAACAAGTCCTCAGCCAAATCAGGTTCCAGCTTACACAATGCTGTCAGATTGGCCGAGATATCCTTGGGGTCCAGACGTCGGAGTAAATCCAGCGAAGCATCAAATGGGTCTGTCTATCAGTTAGATCATTGTCTTTGAGTCCATCAATATATCACTTGACCAAGTCCACAGGCCGTACAAACCACTCTTAATTCAAGCTAGAGTCTCTTTACAATCCTCTGAACATCGCTGCTTGCAATTGTCTGCTGGATCTGATGCCATTGGCCCGTCTAATACTCACCATTCTGTCGCTGTCAACACGCTATGCTTTATGAGCTGCTGCGGTTCACCACACTATACAGCAGCTATGCACGGCGCTATCACCCGCACGGCTTGTGACAGCCGTTCAGCAATGCACAGAGAGTGGGGTCTACATGGACCCTGACCGCACATCGAATATATATATAAAGGCCTGGCTCACCCCCTTAGAAGTTGATAGACAGGCAAGCCATGAGATGTACCAGGAGGAGTTGGGTGCTGTTGCTGACTGGAGCTGTCAGTGGAGAGGCACTAGGGAGATGTGTGATGCATGGTAATGTAAGTATCAGTTGCTGCAAGTGGTTTTTTGGAGAGTTTTTTGCAGGTGTTTTTGTCAAGTTAGGCATTCATCTAACTGATTAGTGCGGAAAGCAATCACTGTTCGGATCCGAACTTCCTTGTCCAGTCGACATTGAAGCAGTAGTACCGGAAGATTCCACTCGCAAAATGTTGGTGGAGGTTTGTGGTGATTCATTTCTTGAAGGGCCTATTTGCTGCGACTCGGATCAGGTGGCTGATCTCAAGACTAATCTTCATAAAGCAGAAGGCATAATAGCATCATGTCCGGCATGTGCTCATAATTTCTTTGATTTCTTCTGTCATTTCACCTGCTCGCCTGATCAAGCATCTTTTGTCAATATCACTGAGACAGGCGTGTCCAAGGCTGGAAAAGACATAGTTACCGAACTGAGTTACTATGTGGAGCCACAATCAGCAAGTGATTTCTATGATTCTTGCAAAGAGATCAAATTTTCGGCTACCAATGGATATGCTATGGATCTGATTGGTGGTGGAGCCAAGAATTATGAACAGTTCCTTAAATTTCTCGGTGATAAAAAGCCATTATTAGGTGGATCTCCGTTCCAGATGGATTTCCCGTGGGATCTGGAAAACGATCCTGATTATATTATACGAGCAGACACGGACATGAAGAGCTGTGGAGATGCCGATCCAAAATATCGTTGTGCATGCTCCGACTGTTCGGATTCATGCCCTACTTTGCCCGAGCTGAAGCCTGATGCGACCTGCTCAGTATTTGGATTGCCATGCTTCTCGATTGGAGTTATGAGCTTTTATGCCATTTGTGTTGCAGTAGCTACTTTTGGATATACTGCATATAAATCGGTTAGACAGAACCCATTCCGATCCAAAAGTGTTGCTGTTAGTTTGCTGCAAGATGATGAAAATGCCGATTCTGATGAGGAAGATGACGATGCTACTCATGCCAGTATATTTGGATCTGTTGGACGGACATCTTCTAGATATTATGCCAATGGCCCTATGGATGATGTGTATGGAAATGCGTCATTTCTTCGAGTTCGCACTTCGAAATATTTCAATCATCCATACCGGCTAAATACTATTCTACAGAGATGGTTTTCTGGTTTGGCTTCATTATGTGTGTCATTCCCTGCTACTGTGATTGGTTCAAGTTTAGTGGTTGTATTTGTATTGTCTCTTGGATTATTTGAATTCTCCCTGGAACTTGACCCTGTCCGGCTCTGGGTCAGTCCTAGTTCCACCGCATATGCTGAAAAGACATTCTTTGATGACAGCTTTGGTCCATTCTACCGTGCACAGCAGGCTTATCTTGTGAATGATACTGGTCCAGTATTGGCTAATTATGAAACTCTGCAGTGGTGGTTTGGTGTTGAGAGACGAATCTCCACGCTGATGTCATCAGAAGGCACTGTATTCGACGATATATGCTTGAAGCCACTAGGTGATGCGTGTGTTGTGCAATCTGTGACTCAATATTTCGGAGGCGATATTAACTTAATCCCTGAAGATTCCTGGCAGAACAAGATAAGAGCTTGTGCAAACAGTCCTGTTAATTGCCTGCCACCATTCCAACAACCACTGAAGAAGGACATGATATTTGGAGGCTATGATACTGAGACTGGCGATGTCCTGACTTCAAAGGCTCTTGTAGTGTCGTGGGTCGTGGTTAATTCTGAAGATCCACAAAAGAAGGCCGTCGCTGAGGATTGGGAGATAACCTTAGAAGCGTTCTTTTTTCAAGTCCAGCGTGAAGCAGCCCATAGAGGCCTGCGAGTTAGTTTCAATACTGAGATTTCTCTTGAAAAGGAACTCAACAAGTCAAGTAACACGGATGCGAGGATTGTGATATTATCATACCTATTCATGTTTTTATACGCATCATTGGCATTGGCTAATACACTTCCGGGATTCAATCGTCAATATCTAGTCAAATCAAAGTTTTCGCTAGGTCTGTTTGGGATTTTTGTGGTTCTATTATCTGTCGTTGCATCTGTTGGGTTCTTTTCTTTTCTTGGATTTAAGGCAACTTTGATCATTGCAGAAGTGATTCCTTTCTTGGTGTTGGCTGTTGGTGTTGATAATATCTTCTTGCTAACTCATGAGCTGGAAAATGTCAACAGCTCACATCCCAATTTATCTGTTGAGGAGCGAGTTATTCAAGCAGTAGGAAATATTGGACCTAGCATTCTTTTATCCACAACTTGTGAAACTGCTGTGTTCCTATTGGGTGCATCTGTTCAAATGCCTGCTGTACGCAACTTTGCTATATACTCTGCTGGTGCTGTGTTGATAAACTCTGTGCTACAGATGACAATGTTTGTTTCTGCATTGAGCCTGGACCAAAAGAGAACCGAGAGTAATAGAATTGATTGTGTACCATGCGTGAAGGCACCAAAGCGCCGATTCTCTCGGGAATCATTTTCAACGCTAACTGCCCGCATGCTAGGCTCGCCTGGTGTATTTGAGAACTTTGACAGCCCGACATTTTCAAATCTCATCAGAAAGCATTATGCTCCTTATATTCTCAAACCATCTGTCCGGCCGTTAATTATCGGCATTTTTACCGCATGGTTTGCTGTATCTTTGTCTATATTACCACAAATGGAGCTTGGATTAGACCAAAGACTTGCGGTTCCACACGACTCATATTTGGTACAATATTTCGATGATCTGTACAGTTACTTTGGATCAGGTCCTCCAGTGTACTTCGTCACTCATGACTACAACATCACAAGTCGACTTGGACAGCAGCAACTGTGTGGAAGGTTCTCTACATGTAATGAATATTCGCTGGTTAATATTCTAGAGCAGGAGAGGAAGCGGTCTAATACCTCATATATTAATGATCCTGCAGCAAGCTGGATAGACGATTTCCTGCAATGGCTGAATCCAAATCTAGATGAGTGTTGTCGATTTAAGAAAGGAACAAATGAGACTGAAATTTGTAGGCCCAATGCTTCTCCTCGAACATGCGATGTGTGCTTTGCCGATAAAGATTATGATATCAATATGGATGGACTCCCCGAGGGAGAAGAGTTTATGAAATATTTCAGTTATTGGATAGAAGCTCCATCAGATCCCTGTCCACTAGGAGGAAAAGCACCATATAGTACTAGTGTTGTTGGAGATTTCGACCGCATCACCATAGAAGCATCGTCCTTTCGAACGTCGCATACTCCGTTGAGGTCACAAAAGGATTTTATTGATGCTTATGCCTCAGCACGTCGGATAGCACAAAACATTGAAGCATCTACCGGCGTACCTACTTTTGCTTACTCGAGCTTTTACATTTTCTTTGAGCAATATGCCACCATTTTCTCAGATACCATCAAGTTGCTCGGTATTGCACTACTGATAACGCTTGCTGTGTCAACTATTCTGCTGGGATCGATTCAAACTGCTCTGACTGTATGTGCAGTAGTAACGATGATTGTTTGCGATATTGCTGGCATCATGGTCGTATGGGGAGTGAGTCTAAATGCTGTTAGTTTGGTCAATTTACTCATCTGTGTTGGTATTGGTATAGAATTTTGCGTCCACGTTGCACGATCATTCACTTTCACACATAGAGTGAATGCAATTGGACTGGCAGGAGTGTCCAAAGATATGAGAGCTTTTATTGCATTGGTTGGAGTTGGAGGCTCTGTTTTGGGTGGTATTGCATTAACAAAGCTCATTGGTGTTGGAGTGTTGGCTTTCACTAAATCCAAGATCTTTGAGGTATATTATTTCAGGATGTGGTTAGCATTGGTTGTTGTTGCTGCTACTCATAGTCTGGTTTTGTTGCCTGTGCTTCTCACGTACACCGGAGGCCGTGGCTATCTGGTGAACGATGATGACCAGGGATTAGCTGGAGATTTGGCATCAAGATTGTACGGTGATTCACATTATATCGATAATGATGATGAAGTAGAAGATGGCGATGACGACGAAGATCGATGAAATTATTTTATTCTTGTTTATATTGTTTTAAATAGTTTAGCCTTGATTAATTTCCTGACATAGGCAGCTAATATGATTTCAAAATGCAGTGAGACGCTTAAAGTACAATTTCTCAAAACTGGATGTTAGAAATCAAGTCTTGAGCTGCTGTCCCCATACTTGATAGATCTTTTCAGATAATGCTTTGCCCACCTTTTGGCGTGATATGTTATTTTTCAATTTTTCAGCAATCATATTTTTCTTGTCAACTTCAAGAGACTCGTTTCTGTATGCCATCCAAAGTGCTTTAGGCGTTGGATATACCTTCTGGATAGCTAATGCTTTCTCCCATGAAACTCCCCGAATGGTCATCAGCATTTTAATAAATATATCTCGAACTTTCAACATAGATGACTTTGACATTCCAACATTGAAAGAATCATAGTCGACTCCGATTACTGCTGCATGATGGATCAATTCCGACCGAGCCTTGGACATTGACGTTCTATAAGTCGAAATATGAGGATATACCACGTTTAGAGGAAGTTCCTTGTAGGTTGCAGCCAAGTGTCGGGTGACGTCAGCAAGAAATTTGACAGTTGCTTCAGGTCCATTAGTCCGTTTCAAGAAGAAATCGTCGATTGCTATACATTGAGACATTGCAGTCATGGTGTGTTGCTTGAAGGGGCCTGCATTTAGAGTAGGGGGCTCCTCGACAAGGTAGAACACATGACCTAAGCACGATCTATGGAGTCGGGATTTCTGCTCCATGAATCTACCATCTTTAATACTAGAGATGAGATCATCTAACCTTTTTCTCTCCAAGATTTGATCGAGAACAATCTGTTGACCGGTTTCGACATGCTCGGCAATCCAAACCGCATCCCCGACCGGCAATGCTCGAACATCAGCATCAATACCAAGCTCTCGTAATTCATCAACAAAGAAATTTCTATTAGACACGCTTTTAACTTCTCTGTTATCAATCAGGATCTTTATTTTGAACGATCCTGGTGGCCAAGAGATATGGAAATAGGAATCTGGTTCGGTATGTACAGCACCAACTTGACTAGTTGTCTGAGGATCCTTAGATGGCTCGGCGACACTGTTACCAATGGCGGTATCATTTGAATCATTCGAACCATTAGAAACATTAGAAACATCTTGGATGTCTTGGTTATCTTGACCTGTTGTGATGGCTTCAGTCTCTGGAGAGTCAGGATCTGTATCGCCATCCACATCATTTCGAAGTTCACTGTCTGCCTGAAGGAGTTTGTCGGCTATATCTCTGCCTTCAGGGGTCAAATAATAGTGAGAATTTCGAGCAGAGGTTCCATAAACAAGATCATGCTTGATTAGAGTATTAATGGAGTTCCATGAACTATAGAAACTTCCAGTACCAGGATTAGCTTCAAATGACGCTTCAGTATGGCTTTTGGCCAATCTGATAATATCCGTCTTCCCCAATCCTTGGCCGTGATAATGATTACTTTGTTCATGCTTTCTGAGTGCTAAAAGAATGGCGTATCCACCACTTCGATATCTTGGGACCCATTGCTTCAGCGCTCTCGCTTTCTTCTTTTTTGGTGCAACCACCGGGTCTGCTCCAGGGATTGTTGATTGATCATTCAATTCAATTCGAACTTCAGCGGCTGGATCTTCTGGTACGTCAATATCGTTCGCAGCGCAGTATAGCTTGACTTGTTTCAGTAAATTATTACATATTTTGTCACCTATAAATCGGAGTTCTTTAAGCTCATTAGGATGAGTGAAAGCCTTAGGACAAGCCTCAAGACTCCGGTAAGCTTTCAAATATGTGTCTTGGAGACGTGCCCTGTTAACAGTTACATTCGATTGAGTAGATCCAGCTTTTTCTGCCAATTCTCGTAGCCATTCCAGATACAAATCGTTCCATTGTGGGGTCGACATCCCTACAACATCGCGTATGAAGCCAAGAAATTCACAGCCGTACATAGATTGAGAGTGTCGAAATGGGCAAAGTTCCATCCTCATAACTCATTCAGCCCATATTATTAATTACATTAATACCCATATTAGTTATTAAAATGTTATTTAACTTCAAAATTTTATTAATTTACATTCCCGTATTGTTATCGTCGTTGACTTTGTTCTGCCTGTAAAGCTATTGCTATAGCGATAATCGCTTATGTTTAACCCCATTAGTACAATATTCATTATTGATATCAGCTTAACAGGGAATAACTATTACGTAAACAATGACCTAACCCTAACGAGCACAAAATTATTGCGTCATAGCCAATAAGGTAGTTTGACCTTCTTCATATTCATTGCCACCTACTGCCACGACTGTTTGCTTTTGGGCAAATAATATCTATATCTAGTGTATTAGTTTCTTGTGGTCATCTCGATTGATAATCGACAAACTGGTTGTGTTGCTATTTTCCAGTTGGCGCCAAACTGTAAGTTTACTTTATGCCTGGTGACGACGACGCGATGGGGAGCAGTGGTGGTCCTCACTAGGTTGGTGATGTCATAGTGAATGAACATCCCAAGCTTGGACGGGGACGCCGGTACGGGGCGAGGCTTGTTAAACGAGTGCAGGGATCATAGTGTGCCGACAGGCGTACTGGTGCCTGTATGTCGATGCTAGTTGTTATCCATTATGATGTTTTCCAGCGGTTACTAACAATAGTTCTTTTTTTGAAGTGCCTCTTTGTTTACCCGAGCATTTTGGCCCATTTTTTTTTCGCTACCTGTTGGTTGCTACCCAGAAAACCTTCGTTCGTTTCCGGTGCTGTCGCCTGTAAGCGCTTGGACTGTGAAGTTCCTAACCCTTTTTGTTTCAGTCACGCTTACCCCGTGACTTGTCTCGTTTTGGTGCCAAACCCTTAAGTGCGGTTTTTCAGTTGCTAGTGGAAACAAACCTAACCAGAAGACAAACATAACCCTAAAAGTTTGAAAGTGTGGAAGCAAACTACTAAAAAGGGGATAAAAGAATGAGTACATCAGGAGTTTCCCCTAAAGTTGCCATCTCACAGGCAAGTTCAAACGAACCAGACGCAAGTCCTGTGAATTCAAACCCGGTTTCTTCGTCTAATACATCAGCATCGTTGTCGAATCCTGGTTCTCGCACCAAGCTTGATCTTGAACCTAACCCTTTTGAACAGTCGTTTGCCAACCCTGGTGTAAGTCCATCAGCATCTGGTGGATCTACTGGGCAATCTGCGAATTTAGCCACATCTTTAAGTGGTGCTACTGCTATTGGTACTACCAGTTCTGGTGCTCAAGTAGTAGCCACTCCTGGAGGAAGACGTCATATTTTACCACCTGTGACTGCCATTGCATCTCCGTCATCTCTGCTTCCTGGCTCTACATCTGCTGATGCAGCTGCATGGGCAAACAGCTTGAGATCGGGTCCGTTATCAGCATCAATGCTTCAAGATCCTCAGGATTCTCAAGTTGGTGGTGGTGGTAGTGCTGGTGTCATTGTCGCAACTTCCCAAGGCATCGATCCCACTGGTGGTGCTCTGGCATCAGGGATCTCTGTCACCGGTCCTGGCGGGACTTTGGGTGAATCTGGCTTGCTCCGAACTGGCTTAACTCCGGGTGGTAGTGGTACGATGTTTCCTACTCCTGGGCCTGCAACTGCTGCCATTTTAGGTTTGACACATCCTTCTGATAGTATGCTTGTTGCTGCTACTAGTCAAGCAGGTGCGAATGGTCCCCATGCCATGATGTCTCTCCAACCTGTACCTGTTGGTTCTTCAGCAGTCGCTGGTGCTAACTCTGGAGTCAAAAATGCTACTTTAGCAACTGGTTCTAATCCAGTCAATGGTGTTTCTGCTCGGCAAATTGCCGATATGGGGGGTCTTCCTGTTGTGCCTCATGGCGCTACCCAGAACGCATCGAGATCTATGGGACCTGCAGGTCCACTTGGCTTGCAATTCCATTCTGCCAGAAGGCCTACTACAGTCAATGAAACAGAAGGGGCAGGCTCTGGTATATATCTGAGCCATGGTGGTAAGGTTGACGTTTTGCCTCATGCTGCTGGTGCTGCCAAAGCTACCAAGAGAGCTAGGAAAGACGATTCAGAAAAGCCAAAACCAAAATCAAAGTCTCGTAAAACTGCGTCTGGTGCTATGTCGAAGGTTGAAGAACCTAGTTTCCAAGATGATGAACAAGATTTTGATGATGATGATGATGATGATGACGATAAAAAGATCGGTGGAGGATCTAATAAATCTGATGATGATAAGCGAAAGTCGTTTTTGGAACGAAATCGAATTGCTGCTCTTAAATGTAGACAGCGCAAGAAGCAGTGGCTCAATAATCTTCAGGCCAAAGTCGAGTTCTTCACTGCAGAGAATGAAACTCTAACCAATCAGTTGAATAGCACTCGAGACCAACTTGAACATTTAAGGTCAATAATTTTGGCTCATAAGGACACCCCACTGCCACCTGATATTTTGAACGCTGCTTTGGGTCCCGGTGCCATGAATCGGCAACAGGTGGTAATGATGGCTCCACAAAATGCTATCCCTCGAGAAAGCTTGGATCTTTCTGGGCAGGTTATGCAGCAGCCTGGAGTTGGATCTCAGCAAAACGTTGTGCCCATGGGCGGTAATTATCGAACTGTATGGCAAATGTCCTAATTATTTATGCTTATGTATTATTATGAATATAGAATTGCAGAGCCAAGCAAGTTCAGGTTGTAATTGTTGATAAGAAATTGTTAAAATAAGATTTATTAGATGAATAATGGAGCTGATCAACGGCATTATGGAGCCTATTTAACCGGCAGTCATTAGGCAAGGAATACTGACTAGCGGACTAAGATCGGACACCGCTGCTGGCAGTGCTTGGCACGACAATTGAGTGCCGAAAAGCAAGAAATTAAGAGTTTTTAATCCTAAGAACTTAATAGTTAAAGAAAATTGAATTATTAAAGAGGATCTAGTAATGACTAGTGGGGTAAAGCTTCGTCAGACGATACCTGTGCATGCAAGCCCATACATGTAAATGTACAGTTAACTGATATCTGCTTTAAAAGCACTTCAATAGTAGAATTAACATCAATTCAAGCGTATATTACCGCAATAGCAACTGCTGTCACCCGTAACCGGCTATCATGCCTAATCATTCGAATCAATGTTGGCCCGATTCCCGTGACTATTAATCCGATGCTGGCCATAGCCGTGCCGAGGCAGACCTCGGCAGCTGCAGATTAAGGTTCGTGTCACCTAATTAGTTTCATTTTAAAAGCAAACCGCCCAATGCTGAACAGGCAGCTATAACCACCCACAAACTATTGCGGGTCCGAAATCGCTTCAGGTTGTGAATATGTTTTCTTTGCTATTAATACATGTTGGTGCTGGCTCGTGAAAAAGGTAACCCCGCTAACCGAGGCGATAAAAACCCGGGGAAGCAGGTAAGGGCGCAGGGCGTGCGTACGATGTCAAACAAGCAGCAACTTCGAAACAAGAGTCATATACAGAACAAGACATTTTCCACGAGGATTCTGTTGAAAAATAATCAACTAGCTCATATCCGATATTAAAGCCTATTATAAAATGCCGGATAGAAATCCGTATGTGAATAATCAGCATTTTATTGGTGATTTGATCAAAGTTTCACCACCAGTCGGGAATCTCACGTGATATTGCCGACTCTCGGCTTCCCCAGATTTCACCTGTCCGAGGAACCATATGTAGATGACCAAATGTAAATGGCCGGGAATGGGGCGATCGGACAAGAGGGGAACCGGGCGACAAGCACGTTAATGTTAACGTCCGATTTTCGGAGTTCGAAATTCTATATAAATAGGCTGGGGACGCCGAAATGTCAGTGAAAATTGATTAAATTCTATTTGACAAAAAGTTTTTATACTTTTATTAAAAATTAAAACATAATGGTCAATATTCAAGCCGAAGAAAAGGCCTTCCAGGACGAGGTTACTCAGGTCAAAAAGTGGTGGTCAGAACCTCGATGGGCCCATACCAAGCGAGTTTATCCTGCTGATGACATTGTTCGAAAGCGGGGTACTGTCAACCAGAAGTTTGCATCCAGCCAGCAGGCTGACAAGCTATTCCAGCTTTTAAGTGAGCATGCCAAAAACAAGACTGTTTCTTTCACATATGGTGCTCTTGATCCCGTCCAGGTGACCCAAATGGCTCCTTTCTTGGACACTGTCTATGTTTCTGGATGGCAATGTTCTTCCACTGCTTCCACTTCTAACGAGCCTTCTCCAGATTTGGCAGACTACCCAATGGACACTGTTCCAAACAAGGTCGAGCACTTGTGGTTTGCTCAGTTGTTCCACGACCGAAAGCAGCGAGAGGACCGACTCACTCAGTCTCCCGCAGCTCGAGCCAAGCTTCCTTACATTGATTACCTGCGACCTATTATCGCTGATGCTGACACTGGACACGGAGGTTTGAGTGCTATTTTCAAGCTCACCAAGATGTTCATCGAGCGAGGAGCTGCAGGTATCCACATTGAAGATCAGGCCCCTGGTACCAAGAAGTGTGGACACATGGCTGGTAAGGTATTGGTTCCTATCCAGGAGCACATCAACCGATTGGTTGCCATTCGAGCAGCTGCTGATGTTTTCGACTCCAACCTTTTGGCTGTTGCACGAACTGATTCCGAGGCTGCTACTCTACTTACCTCAACAATTGATTACAGAGACCACTTTTTCATTGTTGGTTCTACCAACCCATCTCTTCCCAACCTTGTTGATGTCATGGTTGATGCCGAGCGACGAGGATTGTTTGGAGAAGCTCTTCAAAAGGTTGAGGACGACTGGGTTGCCAAGGCTGGCCTCAAGTTGTTCCACGAGGCTGTTGTCGATGAGATTAATGCCGGAAGTGCATCCAACAAGAAGGCTTTGATTGACCAGTTCCTCAAGGCAGTTGGTCCATTGACCAATACTTCCAACAGCGAGGCTCGAGCTCTTGCCAAGAAGTTGATTGGAAAGGATATTTTCTTTGACTGGGAGAAGCCTCGAGTTCGAGAGGGATACTACCGATACCGAGGAGGAACTCAGTGTGCCGTCAACCGAGCCCGAGCTTACGCTCCTTACTGTGACTTGATCTGGATGGAGTCTAAGCTTCCCGACTACAAGCAGGCTGTTGAGTTTGCTGAGGGTGTCAAGGCTGCTTTCCCCGACAAGTGGTTGGCATACAACTTGTCTCCTTCTTTCAACTGGACTACTGCCATGTCTTCTGATGACCAAAAGACTTATATCCAGCGACTGGGCAAGCTTGGATACGTTTGGCAATTCATCACCCTTGCTGGTCTGCACACTAATGCCCTTGCCAGTCACAGCTTTGCCAAGAACTACAAGGCCATCGGTATGCAGGCATACGGTAGCTTCGTTCAGCAGCCCGAGCTTGATCTCGGTGTTGATGTGGTCAAGCACCAGAAATGGTCTGGAGCTGAATACATTGACAATATTCTCAAGACTATTACTGGTGGTATTTCTTCTACTGCTGCCATGGGAGCTGGTGTTACTGAAGACCAGTTCAAGTCTAAGGCTTAATTTTGTAGATGTGATAACATTATTATAATTAATCAATTGGATCCAAAATTTGAAGACGTTTTTTTTATATTTTTATTTTCATTTTTTATGTCTTGTAGGACCGGTAGAAATGGTATTGTATAGAGTTGATTACAGTGCGGATAAAATGTGGGGTCGGATAAATAGAATGCCCTGCATCATGCAATGGGGGAATTCTCGGGAGTGTGTACACTTTGGACTGGGGATCGTCACTGTCTGCTTCCCGACATACACAATTTGACACTGAGACATTTGAAGAATGCAGTGGACTGAAGCTCACCGTAGGTACAACCCTCTGCGTAAGTCGTGGGTGCTTTGTTCTCCTCATCGAACTCAACGGCCCTGGCAGGGACAGCAGGAGAAACCTCAGATAGACCAACGTCCTCAATATGATGAGAAGTGCTATTTGTGTCCTGGAAATACTCGAGCCCAAGGACAGGCCAATCCCAAGTACTCGTGTACATTTGTTTTTGAAAATGATTTTGCTGCTGTGAAACCCAAGGCTTTACTGGCTGCCGCAGAGCCTAGTCCCCAGCAAGTTAAAAAAGTAGAAGAACAGGAAGAAGAAGAAGACGATCTGTTTCGAGCCGAACAGACCACTGGTAAATGTGTAGTCATCTGTTTCAGCCCTCGACATAACTTGACTTTGGCTCAGATGACTCAGCCTGAAATGATCCAGGTAATTGATGTATGGCAACAGGTGTATAAGGATGCAGTCGCCAACCCCGAAATCAAGTACTGCCAGATCTTTGAAAATAAAGGTTCTGCAATGGGATGTTCCAATCCTCATCCCCATGGTCAGGCTTGGATGACTAGTGTTGTTCCTGAAGAACCTTCTATTGAGCACGAGTGCCTAACTGAGTATAGCCATAAGCACAATGGAAGGGGCCTCTTGGAAGACTATGTTGAGCGTGAGATCAAAGTGTACAATTCCAAGGATGAATCACAAAACCGAATTATAGATATCAATGATTCATTTTTGGCAGTGGTACCTTTCTGGGCCACTTGGCCCTTTGAAGTGATGGTTGTGAGTCGACGAAAAGTGAGTAGTATATGTGATCTCACCAACAAGGAGAAGGAAGATTTCGCCCAGACAATGAGAAATGTCACCCTTAGATACGACAATCTTTTCCAGACTTCATTCCCTTACTCTATGGGACTTCACCAAGCATTTGCAGACAGTGATAAGGATAGTGTTGAACATCTTCATGTCCATTTCTATCCTCCTTTACTTCGAAGTGCTACTGTACGAAAGTTTTTGGTTGGATTTGAAATGTTAGGAATGCCTCAGCGAGACATTACTCCAGAGATAGCTGCTGCCATGCTTAGAAAGGTCAACGGTGAGCGACATTTCAGTCTTGACCAGTAGACTTTAGTTTGGTCAGTTTTGATCGTAGACTTCAGTATTGATCAGTAGACTTCAGTATTGATCAGTAGACTTCAGTATTGATCGGTAGACTTCAGTATTGATCGGTAGACTTCAGTTATTAGTTCATTATCATATAGATCACAACTGTATATTATTAAATCATGAATATGGTCTACACTACTACACTTGGAACATATATGACGCATTCCCCTGGTAATCATTACAAACATTACAGAGACATTTGAAATGTGATATTTGCAATTGATATTGGCAACTTGATATTTGCAATTGATATTGGCAACTTGATATTTGCAATTGATATTGGCAACTTGATATTCTCGTTCGATATTCTCATTCGATATTTACTTGATCATTGCTCACTATATTACACGCTGTATACCTTGTTTAAATACCAAGACGTTGTCTCTTTTCATTCTCCAACTTCATACAAGCAACATTGATATTGACCAACTGTCCAACACCATCTGACCATGTTGATTCGAGATACTTCAAAGTCGGTTCGACTTCCTGCTGCCGTCGTTTTCGTTCACTATTGACATGTTCAATATTGTTTTTCTCAGCTTGTAACTGCAATTCGAGACTTTTGAGTGACTTCTCGATATTATCGTTAGCAATTAGCCATTGGTTTTTTCCAAACTCTGCCATTAACGACAGATTTTCCTCTCTATACTTGGAATATGCCAATGCTACATAAGCTTTATTGATATCCAGAGTACCATCATCTTTCTGGATGTCGGTATATCGTGAAAGATCAATTCCCTTTTCTAAGGATTGCCCTTGAGCTAAAGTTTCAAACTGCTTTTCAAGATTTTCAGTCAAAAATGAAGACTGTAATGGCATGTTGGACTCTACTAATGAATGCAAATTATCCCCACGTACGGTATCTGCCCGGATTAATGATCGAGCAGCATCCAACTGGTCTTCTGAGATTGACTCGACGTCTAGTTAGTACTAATCAATGAATCAAAATCATACTTACATGGAAGAGAGTCAAGAGAAGTTTCTACCAACATTTCTGAATGAATAAATAAGAGGTCGTAAAATTTTGTAGAGGTTGTGAGAGGTCGTAAGAGGTCGTGAGTGATTGTAAGAGATAAGAGATCGCAAGATCGTAAGAAATTCTAAGAAATCCCAAGAGATCGTCAGCAAAGCTTGAAATCTATACGAGGCAGTCGTAATATGCCCTATAAATGATGCTAGATAGTCGTTCAAAGCCGTGCAAAACACACAAAAAGCTAGAAAACTAAACAGATCTCAACAAAATACACAATCCAGCAAATAGTCTACAATAAATAGTCAAATAAAACTCGATATCCTATCCACGGAAATGGTTCAGCTTTTCAAATGTCTGTAGTAACTGTTCAGAGGTAAAGTTAATTCTTTGGTGAAGACAGCCTCATCATCTTATCATCCGCCACTATCTTTGTTCGCGGGGATACAAACACTCCACAGACCATCCAACCAGCGAGGTCCAGCGACTGACAAAGGATTTGTTAATTAAAGCGTGGATTACAAACCCAACCAGGAGAATCAACAGCCACTTATATATAGTGGTTAACGCATCTATCGAGCGAACCCGAAAGTGCAAACTAGCGGTAACAACAAAGCATAGCCAATAACCAGCTAAGCTTGCACCGGCGGCCACTGTACAGCCAACCAAACTGCGACCAGATACCATCAAACGTCAATAGACTGACACAAGAATCAATAGCGGCACCAATAATAGTGACAAGTTAACGGCGCCGATCATCGGAAAGTGAAGTTTGAATCAGCGGACTTATTTAGTCGAATCAGGGGACAGACACAGAAACAGACACAGAAACAGACACAGAAACAAACACACAAACAAACACACAAACAAACAAGACCAGTACAATATGTGGGGATATCTGTTTGGAAGTGGATCTTCGTCTAAGGACAAGGCCAAGCAGTCGATCGTGGCACTCCGCCAACAAATAGATATGCTGGGAAAGCGCGAAAAGCACTATGAGAAGCAGATTGAAGATTTGCACGCCCAAGCTAGAAAGCTTGTGACTTCGAACCCGGCACAGGCCAAGACGGCGCTCAAACGGAAGAAGGGTATTGAGAATGATCTGGAAAAGACCCAGGCCCAGATGGATACTCTACAGGCACAGCTTCATGCTATTGAGAATGCCAACCTCAATTATGAGACCATGAAGATCATGTCGCAGAGTGCCAAGGCCATGAAGGATATTCACGGCAATATGAATATCGACAAAGTGGATGCTACTATGGATGAGATCCGAGACCAAGTGGCTTTAGGAGACGAGATTTCTAATGCTATTTCACAACCACTTGGCCAGGAAATCGACGAGGATGAACTCAACGAAGAGCTCGAGGGTCTCGAGCAAGAGGCACTGGATGCCAAGATGGTCAATGCTGGTAAAGCGCCAATCCACAATCTGCCCACTGTTGAAGAGCCTATTAAGGCAGCACCAGTTCACCAAGAGGAAGATGAAGAAGAAGAGGAGCTTCGTCGGTTACAGGCCGAGATGGCTTTGTAGATGCATCATGGTTGATAATAATATTAGCTTTATTTTTGTTTTTTTTGTTTTTTGTTTCTTTCTTGTTTCTTGCTCTTATACTAGCTGCTGTTTTTCTAATTCTAAGACACCAACACCCAGATGAAGAAGAAAAATATAATAATGCCAAACATTCGGATCATCAACCATCGATTGGACGAGATCCGGCTATAATACTTGAGCAGTTCTCGTTGAGCTCCACTCACATTCAATGCAATGTCTTCAGTATTGGCGTCGATTCGCTGTACTGTGTCGCGCTGTTCGGCCACCATTGTAGCGAGCTGAGAAAAGATACCTCCTAATTCCTGTATGGTACTTTCGATAGCCTCTACTGCGCTACTCCTCTGGTTCAGATACTGATCCTGCTGATCCTCCAACAGCACAGTAGTCTGCTCCTGTTGAGGCAGCATCAAAAAGTCGTCTGATGAAGGATTATCGAGGGCAACATTCGACGATCCATATGGATTTTCAGAGTAGTTGACTGGAGACTCGTCTTGCCCACTATTACCAGTGACACCACCAACAGCAGCCGGACTGGCACGACTACTGGAATATAATGGCGAATCTGAATGGTGATGGTCTCGCACCGAAGATGTCGCTGAAGAGATAAACTGTTCGGTTCTGGATTTGGATGCTTGGATATTTTTTGTCCGAGTTTCAAGCACATCGGCAAATCCACTAGTAACCTCTGACAATTGACCTTGTAACATTACCACCACGTTTTTCGAGTGTTCCAATGCCTGTTTCTGTCCCTTTTGAGATGCTCCTCCTCCCCATGATCCACCACCGGATCCACCACTAGATCGAGCAAACTGCTGTAATCCGGCTATGCTATCATTAATTTTCGATACCTTCTGTTTAATCACATATGTGAGCTCGGTAATCTCCACCGGCCTATCGTCAAACAGAGTCTTTCGTTTGGCTAGCATCGCTAGTCGCTGTAACATGCCAGTGGTATCCGCTATTTCTCGGGCAATTTCTGATGCTCTCAGGGAAAACTCGCTTCGTGAGCTTCTGGTACCAGTACCAGACCCCACACCGGTTCCATCTGACGAACCATGCGGTGAATAGTCTGGTCCATTGATAATAGACTGTTTGCGCGCTGCCACTGTAGTACCATTGATTTTAGCAAGAGAAGCCACGCACGACCGGAACTCCTGAGTCCGGTCCTGTACCAGTACTGACATTGCCACACAACTGTTGTATATAATACTTCTCAGAACAGGTTACAGTTCAATGGCAAGAAAATTGAAATAGTCTAGACTTGGCTGGCTAATATACGCTTAACTGGGCTAAACGTTAATGACAGCAAACAGTGCGGCAGGTCAGTAGTGGACGAAATGGGGCGACGCTTGAGGTGAGGCTGAGCATCTCATTTCAGGGGTCACAAGAGATTGATTGATTGAACAAAATAATTTTTTTGTATAAAGAATTTGTTTATACTTGTAATGAGTCAATGGTTGTATTGTCATCCTAGATATTTGGTATTTAACATCTAAGCTCACTGCTAAGGTCATTAAGCTAAATATCGTCTATTTTCCATTTCAATTATCTATAATTATACCCATTTCAAACAAAGTTTGCCATTAGCAGTCTAATTCTAATTCTAATTCTAATTCTGGTTGGCATTCTGAGTCCTTTTACCTAAAAGTCCTCGAATTGCACGTAGAATCGCCTGTCTTCCATCCCACAACGGGTACAACCCAACAGTGAATAGTGCCTGGAACTGCCAAATGATAGAAACAGTAATCCAACCAGTGAAAAACTGCTTACTGAAAATATAATCCCTGTACAAGGGCATTGGCCATGCCACAAAAGTGACAAGCACAATGAATAGAAGTGCCCAAAGGGCAAATCGTAGCCATCCTCGCATTTCTCGCAGGGTCTCTGCATCATAAACATGAAGGTCATCGTCAATTACATTATCAAGGCCAAGCGCATAAGCAAATCGGGAAAACACTCCACGTCTAGGTCTAGGTTGGGTGTCGACTACTTGTCCTTCAATCTTTCGTGGGGATTCGGACTGTTCTGCAACGTTATCAGAATCTTCCTCCACTGATTGCTCTCGGATATCTCCTTCCTTCTTGGCACCAGATCCGGATCCAAGAGACTGTTGTTCATCATTTGAATCATCCAAAAGAGAAATCTTCAAAAAGTCTTTCCAGTCAAACCTAGAAGGTGCTATGATAGAAATAATAACCGAAAAAAGGACCGGACTGAACAGCGACACAATAGCTCCGTACAGTCCTGGTGCTGGATTGGAAGTATCGTCCATTGAGATTCCACCGTAAATCTTCTTTGCAGTATAAACCCATGTCAGTACACCACAAATTAGACCCAATATAGGTGATATAATTGCAGCTGGCTTGGATTGTCTGCTTGAGAAGATGGAGAAAATCAAAGGAAAAATACCTGGACATGCGACCACTGGCTGTAGGTACCCATAGAATGTCATATTGGCATTGACATAGTTCAATAGAATGGTATATCCACTAATGAACGCTCCATAGATTACCACAGTAGCATGTGACACTCGAATCATGGTTTTGTCAGAGGCTTTTGGGTTCACATATGTTCTAAAAACGTCATACGACAAAATACTACTGACAGCAATCAGTGAAGACGACACAGTACTAGTCAGGGCCATGAACAACAAAAGAAGAATACCACCAGTTGCTCCACTACCAAGCAAACCCTTCACAACATATGGCATAACATAGCCTCGATTGACAGCATCTGCAGAGAATGTATCAGGCCACGTTGGTGACAAGGGAGTAGACTCAATAACTCTTCCAGTAAGTCCTATGACTGTTCCTAATCCAAGAGGAATAGCATAAATAGACACAGCAGCAAGAAGGTATCCAGGAACAGTAGCTTGGACACGGGAAGCGAATGATTTCTGCCAGAATGCAGTATCCATGACCACCAGGGCCAAGTTTCCGAATTTCAGAGTCAATCCCCACATGACGGCATCAACTGATTTAATAGTTATCAAAGATCCCTCATAGTTTCCTTCAATTGGGTGCAAGTGTGCAGTAGCCTGGAGTTTATCATACAGACCTGAAGCTCCGCCGATATGTTCACTGGTCAAAACAGAAACGGTGAAGAAAATAATTAAAATCAATGCAATAGTAGTATGTAAGTAATCGGTCAAAAAGGTTGCCTTGAGACCTCCTACTACTGTGTAAATGATAACACCGAATGGAAGAAGAATTGTAGCGGCAACATAATGCATTCCAGTGATTCCAATCAACAATTGCGATCCACTTAGAATCATACTGGAACATCCAGAAATATTATTCACCAAATTCAAGCACGCAAATACCAAATGACCATACTTTCCATATCTCAATCGAATAATCTCGAGCGAAGTATGAGCAAATGGAACTCGTAGCTTGGCCTGAATTCCCAACACAGCCATCAATGAGATTTGGAAACACAGTCCCGATCCCCACCACATCGGGACAGCAATACCATATCGATAGCACATGGCAGCACAAAATACTGTCTCATTGATCCACATCCATGATGAGAACACTGCCGATGACGTTAGACCTCTGCCTACTGATCGATTCGCAACCATGAACATTTCAGATTTGCTAGAGTCTTCATCCAGATATTTTCTCATGAGCTTGACTGCGAGGATGATTACTCCTGCAAAAAGCACAGACAACCCAATGATCACTCCATAGCCAGTGCCCTGACTGAGCAGAGAAATGCCACCGTTTATATCGGACATTTTGATTTTTTTTTTTGACGGGAATGATCAATTCAATCGGTGACTCTTTATACTAGTGTGGTTTGTCTGGATTAAATGGATTCTCTTAGTTTGTGCATCTGATGACGTGATGGAACTTTCAAATCACAAGATAAACGGGACCTTTCTCCGTGAACTAAGCACCTGAACTAAGCATCTGAACCAAGCACCCAAACTTGAAAGATATTTCACCATTGGTTCTAATGATCTCGGCCTGATAACAAAATGAAAATTGACCTCGACAGGGCGCAACATCTTTTGTTTACAAAGGGCATTGGCTATTGCAGACAATCAACTGTCAATTCGATTATGTGTCCTCGTACTGCAACGAATGGAGAATTGATACCATCAGCAATTATGATGACAGTTAGATTCGATAGTGCACCTGCAGATTGCGCCATACCTGTCAGGTATCACAAACGCATATAGCGTTTGGACTGTAAAATAAGGGTGCATGCATATGCAAGATTTGAGCGTGACAAGATTGATAATCGATAACTAATCCGTTGTTAACGAATAAGCAAAAACACGTCAAGGTGATCTGAAAACCACAAGATCAGTATTGCAATAGTCACATAAGATACCAGTACATTTGAACTGAACCAGCCTAAGCCGTTCCCCTCCCAAGCACTTGAATACAGATGCCAAGATACTAACATAACTATGCGTCCCAGGATTCCAGGATATGATTTATCCAATTCGAAGTAGCTGTGATTTGAGTTTCAATATCTAACAGGGTGCATTAACAAGTCAATTAGCCCCCGGCCGACTGCAGAGTTGCATTTCCCCTCGATCAAGAGATCCAGTGTATTGCCCACACGTAAATCAGTTCCTATAGAGGGAACATCTCTCCCTTGAAATCAGATAAGATGACTTTGTAAGACCACAACGTCTTACGAGGGGAAATAATGGAAATAATCTCTCAGGACGCTCAGGACAGATCATTGTATGCAACTCATGCATGCCACGGCACTCGTATTTGGCACGGAGATAGCCACCCTCACACTTCCATAAAATGAGATCAACAGCTCTGTATATTCACAAGCGCGAACAATTGAGATGAACAACCAAGAAGTTGCATCGTTGAAACAATTTGCTAAAGCTTGGTCGTTTGTAAAGGTAAGTTCTCCTGATGCTATAGTCGAGGACACTCCCCAACTCCTTACAAGATGGCAAGGCATCAATATTCCACCTGTGAATATGATATTTAAATCTTCAACGCCAGTAAATACTAATAGTGAACTTGAAATAGTATTGAATGATGCTACTAAGTTTATGACTCAATCTGGAATGCCTGGAGCTTTAGTAATGTGCCCCAGTGTGTTTACTGGAACAGCCAAAAGCGCTCTAGAAGACAGCATCAAGTCTGCAGGACTAATTCAACATGGTGGAATGGATGGTATGGTGGCAGATTATGAGAGAATGACTTTGTCTGATAAGCCATTGGCCTCAGGAGCTTCAATAAAGCGAATAACGAAACAGGATCAAAGTATAGATTGCTTGATCATTAACTGTATTGCTCATGGTCTAGATCAAGAAGATTCCAAACTTGGGTCATTTCCCGATGAGGACTTGAAAACCCGACTTGGCTACCTGATTTACGAGAATGATAAGCCGGTTAGTGCAGCTTATGTATTTGCCAATGGTGACCATATCTACGTGAGCCATGTTGCTACAGTGCCTGAAGCTCAGAGGAAAGGATATTCTTCTTATATGCTAAGCCATGCAATTCGAGAAGCAGTAGCAGCCTTTGGTATCAAAAAGTTAAGTCTTCATGCGACGCCAGAAGGCAAGCCTGTATACGAGCGACTAGGATTCGAAGAAGTGGCTACCTTTAACATGTATGTTCTTTCGGCCTAAATATGCTAGTTAGATAATGATATACGAAACATAGGATACGAGATCACATTACGTAATATATTGTAAAGCAAAGCCGTTGAGATTTGCGGATCTTAACGAGCTGTATGGATCTGCGAGCAATGAGATCGTGTAGCAGGTATTAACAGGGTATTAACAGGGTATTAACAGGGTACTAGTAGGTTGATTCCGGCTCATAAGGAACCTAATTAAGGATGTGACTAGTCATATTATTTCATGGCCTGACCCGACATAGTATTAACTAAAACGTCTGGTTGCCGATCTCCCCCTCGCTTTCTCCGCACGGCACTGTGAATCACAGAGTGCTGCACCAGCCAAACGGTGCATAGAGCATAAATAGCATAGTAACACATATAAAGCACTAACATCCGTGTTATTTAGATATATCTTAAAGATTTTATTCGTATTTTTTTAACTCTTGTAAAAATGAATGCTCAGGAAATCGAGTCTTTAGACCAGTTCAAAGGCTTCATGCAGGTTGTTAAATCCACCCAGCTAAAGTCAGTCATTGTTGAAGATAATGAAAAGTTTCATATCAGATGGATGGGGTTGAATTTTGCACCGGGAAATGTAGTTATTAAATCAGCAAATCCAATTGAGTCTGAAAAACAATTGGCAGCTGAATTGGATGAAATCAAGACATTCATGGTGGAACAGAAGGTTCCGGGAAGTCTTATGATGTCCCCAGGGGTTATTGCCGGAGATTCAAAACCACAGTTGGAGGAGGTTATAAAATCAGCAGGGTTCGTACTACATGAATCTATGATAGCTATGGAAGCCGATTATGATTCAATGAAATTAACAAATTCTCCTCTTGCACCAGGATCGACAATTCGAAAGATCCTCTCAACCAAAGACAATGTTGATAGTTTGACAATTAATTGTAAGGCATTTGGGCTTCCTGCTGAGAATCTCGAGGCTGCATGCTTTGCTGAGGACGATCTTCGGAGTCAGTATTCATACACCATTTATGACGAAAATGATACTCCAGTGAGCACAGCAGCAATAGGCAAGAATTTGGGTAAGCTGTACATTTTCAGTGTGAGTACTCTGCCTGAATCTCAGCGAAAAGGATACAGCTCATATGTGATGAGCTATGCAATTAGACAAGCTGTAAAAGCTACTGGCATTAAGAAGCTGTATCTTCATGCGAGCACAGCTGGAAACCCAGTATATACCCGGCTTGGATTCAAACCCAAAGGCACATTAAATGTATATGGCCTATCTGAGTAGGCTGTGGTTGATTCCTTTGCGTGTTCTGGATCATATACGTCCGATTAGCCTGTTAAGGACTAGCACTTGCATGCACGAATGTCACGCTGCTTCATGCAGAGTGTGATAAGTTACCACTAACGCCATTATACAGTATGTTGGTAATGGCACTCAAACAAAGCAGAACAAACTAGGATCAAAAAGATCAAAAGATCAAAAGATCAAAAGATCAAAGAGGTCAGAAATCAAAAATCGAAAATCAAAAAACAAAAAACAAAAAACAAAAATCAAAAATCAAAATCAAAAATCAAAAATCAAAAATCAAAAATCAAAATCAAAATCAAACCAACACCACCAGTAAACTTTTGTTATTGTCACCAGTTGGACCTGATCCTTTTATTTCAATGGTTCATCTTCATTCTGCTCTAGTTGTCATGTCACTCTCACAGATGCTCTCACAGCCTGTTTTGCAGACCGCTTTACAATCCACTATTGTGAATTGATTTTATGATAGTCACACTAGATGCCCTGTTTATTTCAATATAATATTTGTATCTGCGGTTAGTCATGTCGTAGGTAGGCTGTTGTCTAGACCCCAACCTCCGCGGACCGAGGAATTACTCCACCGCCGACCCCACAGTCCCTTACATGGGCACGGCTGAAGGTTCAGGAAACAGTTGGCACCCTGATGGCAAAGTGACAAGCATTCCGGAGTCCAGCGACATAATTTGATTAGTCCAATTGGTCAACTGGAGAAATTTCCATTAGTCGAAAATCGCATAACGATTACCCGCGTTCCCAACTACCCCACATCGCGCTGTCCAGTGTTGTGCAGTGTATTGTAATCTTATGCAGGCCCCGCCAACACCTCGGCTCAGGAGAGGGGCACGGGCATACTCGGCCAGGACTATATATGCAACCGGTCGCCAAAAGATGGTCCGATCTGAACGGTTTTTTTAAACATCATGAGCAAAGAGATCACTGCCGAAGAGGTGGCCAAGCACAACTCTGCCGAGTCACTGTGGATCATTATCCAGGACAATGTATACGATGTAACTGAGTTCCAGAACATCCATCCTGGTGGAAAGAAGATCCTTAACCGACATGCTGGAACTGATGCCACCAAGTTCTTCAAGAAATACCACGATGTTAACAAGATCTTGCGAACTGTGGCTCCTAAGTACAAGATTGGCAGTTTGTCAGCCAATCCCACTTCTGCTATGGTACCAGCCAATGCCCCAGCTTCATTGACTGCAGTTGAAACCAAGGCATCTGTTGGTGTTCAGCACGAGCAATATGGTGATATGATTCCATATGCTGATCCAACATGGTACCAGGGATGGTACTCTTTATACCATAACGAGACTCATGCTGCATTACGTGCTGAGATGCGAGCTTTTGTACAGGAGAACATTGAGCCTTTCATTGATGAATGGGACGAGAAGGAGGAGATGCCTGCCGAGCTTTACAAGAAGTTTGCTCAGGCAGGATACTTGGCTGGTTTGAGTGGTTCCAAAACTTACCCAGTTGATTTGACTGACGTTCGAATCAAGTCGGTTCCTCCTGAGAAGTTTGATCTCTTCCATGAGATGGTCATTGGTGAAGAGTTATGCCGAGCAGGATCTGGTGGTGTTTTCTGGAACTTGGCTGGTGGATTTGCCATTGGTTTGCCTCCTATTGTGAAGTATGCCCGGGAAGAGGTTAAGAAGCGAGTTGTTCCCTCAGTTCTTCGAGGTGACAAGCGAATCTGTCTTGCTATCACCGAGCCACAGGCTGGATCCGATGTCGCCAATTTGACGACTACTGCTGAAAAGACTGCTGATGGAAAGCATTATATTGTTAATGGAACCAAGAAGTGGATCACTAATGGTTTGTGGGCCGACTTCTTCACTGTAGCAGTCCGAACTGGTGGTGAGGGAAGCGGCATGAAAGGTATCTCGATGCTGTTGATTGAAAAGACTTTCCCAGGAATCACAGTACGAAAGATCCACACTCAGGGTATGCGTGTATCAGGATCTACTTTTATCACTTTTGAAGATGTCAAGGTTCCAGTAGAGAACTTGGTTGGACGAGAGAATGGAGGATTCAAAGTTATTGTCACAAACTTCAACCACGAGCGAATGGGAATTATTGGACAGGCAGTTGGATTCTCGCGAGTTCTTTACTCTGAGGCCGTCAAGTACGCCCATGAGCGAGAGACTTTTGGTCAAAAGCTTATCAAGCATGATGTGATCAGGAATAAGCTTGCTCAGATGGCTTCACGAGTCGAAGCTGCTCAAGCTTGGCTCGAGAGCTTGACATACCAATGCACCCAGATGGAAGATGATGAGGCCATGATGCGACTTGGTGGTGCTATTGCCGGCTGCAAGGCTTTCTCTACTCAGGTCATGGAGTTCTGTGCTCGTGAGGCCTCTCAGATTTATGGTGGTCTTTCTTACACTCGAGGAGGAAAGGCTGCAAAGGTCGAGCGATTGTACAGAGAAGTTCGTGCATATGCCATCCCCGGAGGTTCTGAGGAGATCATGTTTGATTTGTCCATGAGACAGGCTCTTAAGGTACACGAGTTTTTGGGTGCCAATCTCTAGTGAAATACTATGTAGCCCCATTTAGATGCAAAATTATATTTATCTAAACTATTGATTTGTCAAGGATGCTGTAGTTAAATGTCCATTTAATGAAAACTATTTATGGAAGAATTGAAATGAAAAAAGCTTTATTGAGAAACACTATTAAGATGTTGATTCCAGTTGCATGATTCGTTACTGAGTATTTTTCTTTAAAATGAGATAGAAGCTCTTATGAACAATACAAATAGTGACTGTTATTGTTAATATGAAGTATATGGGAGAAACTTCCCATCCATAGTTACGACAACTCTATCCCTCCATCTGGACCTGTTGTCTTATCGATTTTCAATTTGAAGTCAACACTACTCATAACACCATTTCCAAATTCCTCATATATAAGCTCCTTTAACGTGGGACCGTATACTTGCAATATTTCATAGAACCTATATATAATTGGATCGACTGGAACTCCTTCAAAGCTTCTTCTCATATTCATAAGGGACTTCGTCAAAGCTTGGAGGTCTTCATATTTGCTCCTATAGTTGGCCGATCCCAGATTCTTACTAATCGTGGGTAATGCTTCGCTGGGTAACATTTGTTGACCTAAAAGGGCTGATGTAATAAATTCAACACTCATGCCAGTATTTCAGCTATTTTTTTCCATGTTAGTTTGTTATACTGCTTTTGTTCAAGGATATTAAATGTGGCAGCAACTCGACGATCAACAGGCTGAGGTGCTTTAAGATCATGAATCACTAAAGTATTGGTGTGAACTGAAGTCTCAAGGTCGTAGCGAATTAGAATAATAATTGTTTAAAATATTATGGACATGGGTCATTATGGACATTAAGTGGCCCCCTTTCTATGTTTTGAAGGAGCTAGTGGTCTGTAGTTGAGGACAGATAGTTGATCTGAAAGATTCTCAATTGAATAAGGACTATTATAGTGACTCAATGTTATCAAGGTATTACGTCATTTTATAAGAGACTTAATATTATCAAACTATTTATGTGAATTATTAATTGTTTTTGTGTTGTATTTGATTTGGTTACTGCCAGAACTGTAACTTCGCAGCTTCAGTTCGGAGGGCGAGGGCCTCTGTCACCAGTGCATATTCTCTGCTTCACCACATGTCGACCGTAGAAGAAGGGGTGATCCAGCTCAATTCCGGGCGGCCAAAACCTCGTCGTAATAGAAAGCCCCGAAAGGATAAAGATCCGACTGGGCAAGACCAAACTCAAGGTGATGAACAACAGCCAGATCATCCAAGTAAGCACTGAATCAATTGTGGAAAACCATTGTGGGAGAAGCCATAGACAGCCAAGACAATTGACAAATGACATGCTAACTTTAGTTCTTTTGGATCACATCTCAGACAGCCCAGATGCTGAAGGGTGCTTTGTATGTGCAGATGGAATCAAGTATAGGGCTATATATCCTTGCAACCATGTAACTTGTAGTAAATGTGCGTTGAGAATGAGGGGGATCATCAAATCCAACGCATGCCCTTTCTGCCGAACGGAAGCCACCACGATAATTATGTCTGTACACTCAAAGGAGTTTCTGGATTTTAAGCCACAAGAGTTGTTGTACAAGAATGAGAAATTGGGTATCAGTTTTGACGATATTGAAGTTCGCGACAAGGCGGCCCAGCTCATGAAATACAACTGTCCGGTGATTGATTGTGAGTCGGAGCCATTACCAAACTGGAAAGAGTTGAAGAAACATGTCCAAAATGCTCATTCGAAACTTTTATGTGGGATTTGCACTTTCCACAAGAAGTCGTTTTCAGTAGAGTTTGAAGTGTACACCAGACAGGGACTTCACAAGCATGAGGCAGATGGAGACAGTCGAGGATTCAAGGGCCATCCAGAATGTCAATTTTGTCGCGAACGATATTATTCCAACGATGAGCTATTTGCGCATTGCCGAGATAAGCATGAAAAGTGTTTTATATGTGAACGACAATCGGGAGGATCTCCTCAATACTATCAAAACTACGACATGTTGGAAAAGCATTTTGAAGCCACTCATTATCTTTGCAACTTCCAGATCTGCAAAGACAAGAAGTTTGTGGTTTTTGGCACAAAGTTTGAACTACAAGATCATCTGGTCAAGGAACATGCTGAAGTGATTGGTAAATCAAAGGCAGCGCGCATTGTAGAAACTGATTTTGGCGCTCCTTCCTCGTTTGGGTCTCAGTTGTCTACATTTCGACCTCCTCCTTCGCCTGCTCTGTCACATCCAAATGCATCTACTGGAAGTTCTAATTCGGTGCGAAGAACTGCTGACAATACGTCTAGCCGGTTGGACATGGAATCATTTCCCGCGCTGGGCTCAGATTCCAGGATTTCTCAAGCGCTGCCTGCCAATGTTGCAAGTTACCATGCCAGCCAGCCTCCATCCGATAACTCTCCTGAAGTACTAAAGAGACGATTAGAAGAAAGAGCTCGTATGTACCTTCAGTATGACACGGTGAAATTTAGCAAATTCCAAGAACTGAATGGAAATTTCAAAGCCAACAAAACTGATGGAAAGACTGTTATTTTTGAATATACCAAACTATTTACGGGTACTCAACCCTCAGACCTGGAACTTATTGTCCAGGAACATGCTGCATTGTATATCAATTTACCTGCCAAAAAGAATTCGCTGATTAATGCGTTTACTTCATGGCGGAGCCGACAAACCAACTTTCCGGCATTGGGAGCAAAGTCGTTACCAGGATCCAAAACGAACCTGTCTTCGGGATGGGTCAACAGCAAATCGAATCCTTCTGCACTTCGATCTTCTTTAAGGTCCAATGATGCTTTCCCATCTTTGGGTGGTGGTACATCGCAACCGTCGCCTTCATCATCTGCTGCTGCTTCGGTGAGATCTACTGCCAGTTCTATAGGAGCCAGCCGTCCTGTAACACCTACAACTAGATCGAACCCATCCACTCCAAAGTTACCTAGCGATAGCTTTCCTTCATTGCCAGGAGCAGCAGTCAGGAGACACCCACCCGTTCGTCCTAATACTGCTCCACCACCTTCTGTATGGGGCGGTAACGTGGTTCAAAATGCTGAAGACCAGCCTGAAGATCCTCCGCTCAATGGAGTACTGCTCAAGAAAGGCGGAAAGAAGAAAAAGGTAGTATACAGGATATAGGCTATGGTACTGAATTGTTTGCATCTACTATACACATTTTTGAAATATAGAGAAAGATGGACTCGACAGGAAATCACAACATTTTTGAAATGTATAACGCATATAATCGTTGATACATCATGACAGATCCATGGAGATAACATAGAGTTAACATGGAAATCATATGAGAAAAAAACTGCAAT
Organism: Sugiyamaella chiloensis; assembly: GCA_030578775.1. NCBI lineage: Eukaryota > Fungi > Ascomycota > Dipodascomycetes > Dipodascales > Trichomonascaceae > Sugiyamaella > Sugiyamaella chiloensis. The sequence goes on from JAKTZE010000010.1 coordinate 457,482, forward strand.
AGACTTTTAAAAAGAAAAAAAGAAACCAATTAATCATGAACGAAATCACCAATTCCTGTTTGACCTGTTTGAATTTTACTTTCGTCTCTATTGATAACTGTCTCACTCATTTACATCAAACTACCCCACACTACAAAGCCACAACAACTTACGAGGCCCCTCTTACCCTCTGCGTCGCGTCCGCCTGCATAAAACTCACAGATTCAGGCACACCAAACTATAAATACAACAGTCAGTCGTCTGACATTTCACAAAAGCTTTCAAAGTCGCTAGGTTGTTGTTGGCCAACGACACTGAAATGTCAGTGCTGTCGCCAGGTGGAGGCGAGCCAGATTTGAGGCAACATGCTCAGATTATGTCTTCGTATGGACCAAACAGCAGATCGGGATCTCCCTCTTCTGGAGGGACAACAACAAGTTCAGCCGGTAATGGTTCGCGAGCAGCGAGTGGTTCATGGAAATCGAGTATTAAAATAACCGACAGCCTTTTATACCCGTATTTGTTGCGATTGGCGATTCTCACATATCGGATCCAGCCCAGGTTTTTGGCTAATCCATCATTAGCTGTACCTAAAGGCCCTTCAAGGGGTCACAGCCGATCCAGCAGTTGGAATGGTGATTCGCAGTTAGATCCGGGGTCTGGATCGGGTCTTTTAGCATCAGTTAGCGGATCTGGGTCAAGCTCCAAACTGCCTTCTTTTGGCGATATCAAGATGCCCAAAGACGTGCCTAAAATGCTCCAGTCACGGTTCAATGGCATTGCCCTCAAACGAGGAGCAGGTGAAGATCCCCAGCTTCGTCGAAGCTACTTGGCTCTATACACAGTATTATTGTCTCCAGTATCATTGCGACAGATCAAAGAAAGTCGCCGAGCTGAGGACCTGGTGATGTTATTTGTAAGCTGTGCAGCCAAGGAGCTCACCAAGACTGGGATCAGTCCTTTTGAGTTACAGCGAATGGTAGATCAGCAATCGGCAGCGTTTGTAGCATTACTTATTTCAGTGATTCGAGAATGCAGTTCTAGTTCTTCGAATAACGCTCTTATCAGGCAGCTGGAGTCGTATGAGAGTTCATTGCTAAACAACAGCATAATTGCTCCAACTATGACGGATCGCCGAGCTGTTGATACAAGGCCGGGTGTTACTGCAACGTTTGAATTGACTGATATGACAGTTGCTCTAGACATCTGTAGGTTGCTTCTCATGGCAAACTCTGAGATCCAAAGAGATATCAACGATCATAAGGGCTTGGCTACTGAGAACCAGGCGATAGCCGAATTGCGAGCTCTTGAATGGTGTCTACTCAATAAGGATGATCATCCAGTCTATGTGCCTAGTGACTTTGAGTCCAATGCTGATTATCAATTGTGGAAAGAGATGGAATTACAGGCTGTCTCTCGCTACATATCAACGATTCCAACTGTGCAGTCGCAGCCAGAGCCTACGATACCAACCGAATTGTCTCGGTTGTATTATGTGCCTCCAGATCCTCGGTCTTACTATAAACATCTCTTAAGGCGATGCCTGGAACGTGATTTTCAAACTGCTGGCAATGAGTTGCTTGAAAATCCTGATAGCGCAACAGTGCTTATGTCGAAATCGTCTATAGAGCTGATTGGTAAAGTGGCTGCCATGTGGAGATTACCTGGTGCTACACGGGCATCGTTGCTTCTTGATGTTGCCCAAGAAATGTTCAAAGAGGGGTTATTTACGTTGGCTCATTTTGAAGATGCCTTTAATCTTGCTAAATATGTGGGTACTGATCAAGGTAAAAAGTCCTGGATGCCTTCAAGCTGGCCATTAAGTGACCGAAAGCTGCTTCAATCTGCGTTGCATTCTGTTCAGAAATCGATCATCAACAAAATCACCGAGCTTCTGACCCATATTTATGATGATTCCCCGCCAAAGATTGGACCATATCTACAGGCTCTTGATGAGTATGTCTTTGATAACAGCAATTTGACAAGTGACACGGATGCAAGTTTTGCTCTCAGTGCCAAACAGATCAAGAAGCTGGATGCGGTTATCGTGGAAACTGCAGAGCAGAAATACGACATGCTCATAGATGATATTCCTCGAGATCATACGTTGGATCCATTGCATATTGTGGATTTGGCAGACAAATTGATAGCAATTGCTAAGCGATTGCAAAAGCGCTACAAATTTGCATTATTCGACAAGATTTCTATTGGCCATATTTCGGCAGAGCGCCATTTGACGTTATTTTCAGCAGATTCTCAGTCAATGTTCAACTATCTTATGGGTCACTTGAAGGCCCGAAAAGAAGAGCCTGCTTTTGATGATATGATTGTCCTTTATAAGAAAGTTGCTGAGATCAGAGATCTTTACGTCCAGGTGTCTGATCAGCCCTTTGGGTTCAATATTGAAAACAGTTTTTTCCCATTCGTAGTAAAATGGGCAGAGGTATCGGCCGAACTTGCTCAAACCTGGGTGGGGCCTGCCGTTGACGGAGACACTTTTTTCCCGGTGGACGAAGATGAAGGTATACTTAATAGTTCTTCTGTAGTTGACATGTTTGCATCATTCAACAGCGCTGTTAGCGTTATTGCTGACCTTGACTGGAGAAATAAGCTTCAGGTTGCCAAGTTGTACACAACTGTCATGAAAGGAGTGTCATCCGCCACTTGTCAGTATGCCGATAAGCTATGGTTATTGTTTATGGATGAATTGAAGTCTGAAGATGAGCAGATTGAAATAAAATCGAGACAAGATAAATGGATAGCAATGGCTAAAACTGCAGTGGTTGGAAGAGAGCAGATTGTGCCATACAAGTTTTTGAAGGAAACATGTGTCAAACTCAATGATATTGAAGTTGCCCAACTCAAATTGGACCAACTCGAGTCGGAGCTTGATTCTGAAAAGCTTGCTAACCTTGTTGCTAAATCTGAAAAAGCCGTCAAGAAAACTAGTGGGTATATCTTTACAGCGAAGATAATACAAGCAGAGGGGTTAAAGGCTTGTGACATGAACGGGTTAAGTGATCCGTATGTGACACTGGTTGACCAGCAATCTCGCAAGCAGATTGGTAAAACCAGGACTATATTTGAAGACCTTAATCCGGTGTGGAATGAAACTTTTGAAATTGCTACTAATGGCGCCAAATGGCTGACTGCCACAGTTTGGGATGAAAACTCCATGTCAAATCATGATTTGTGTGGTAGAGCATTTATACGACTAGACCCTAGTGTTTATCAAGATTTTGTGACACAAGATTTCTGGCTGGATCTTGATACTCAAGGAAAGTTGTTGGTTAGTATTAGCATGGAAAGTGAGAGAGATGATATACGGTTCCATTTCGGAAAGGGACTCAGAACATTGATGAGGACTGAAAGCGACATGATTCGCATGATTGTCGACAAATTTACTGCATTTATTAAATTCTCTATTTCGGTTCAGACTCTGAAAACATTACAAGGAGCTGGGCGATTTAGTATGGATACTGTTTCCAACTGGTTGAGTAATACTCGATTATCTGGTAACTTACGACCCACTGTCAAGCCAACTCAGCGCTTGACTCAAGTAGAAATTGAGGATTCACTAATCCCCTTGTTTGATTTCTTGAATGAGAATTTTGCTACTTTGGCAATGGGACTCACTCATGGGTTGAGAATAAAAGTCATGACTAAAACGTGGAAAGTGGTGTTGGAAACCATTGATCTGCTATTATTGCCTCCTTTGAATGACCGTCGTACTCTTCGACAGCAGTTGTCATCAATGGAGTCTGAGATAGTATTCACATGGTTATCGTCACTAAGAGACTTTTTTCATCATGATGGAGCGGGCCCTTCTTTGGAAGAGCTGCAATCCCAGAGATATCAACAAATAATGACGATTCCAGTTTATTATGATCTTGATACTGGTGAATTAAAGCAAGAGAGCGAAAAAATGTCGTCACTGAGCTTTAAGAATCTCCAAGAGCGAAATTATTTTGCAATTCCAGAAATGATTAAAAGGAAAAATACAGTCATGGCTCACCGAAACCGGCAAGTTGTCCATAAGCAAAATGAAGAGATTCGGAATGCTCAGCGAGAGTCTCCTCAGACTGAAGATATTATTCTAAGAATATTAAAGGCAAGAGGAGAACATGATTATGTTTCTAGAAGACTTCGACAGCGGGAGAGGATTGCTCAAACTTTGGCTACTGAGAGCATTGTGAAGAATGCTGCTATAGCTGGGTTGAGACGATCCTGAAATTTATATATTTATTGGCATTTAATCGATCTAATGATTATTATAGTAGTAGTGTAATTAATTAATTAATTATTGAACATGACCACAAGTGTAGCTGATTAAAATAAATAAATACGAAAATAAATAACTCGTCAAGCTCAATCAGTTTTAGGGCGTTTCTGGAAGAAACTCAATACTGACCTGTTATTTTCCACCTTTGGTTTCTTTTTAGGAGGAGGACGCGATTTTGATTTTGAGGGTGAAATCTTAGTTTGAGTCGTTCTGGAAGGAGAACTAACTCCTTGTTCCTTTGCTTGCAAACGAAGAGCAAAATGCCAATCGAGATGTTCATCCATTTGCTCACTCTCGATAAGCTTACCACATTGCTCACAATGCGATTCTTGACTGACAAACAGTGAATCTTCTTCGTCATCCTCCTCCTTTCGCTGTTTGTAGTCTTTATGACGGAGATCCTCATGTGATTCGGACTTTGGCTCGGATGATTTCTTATCAGTAGAGGTAGACTCGTTGTCAGGAAGCTTTGTTTTGAAAAACCGATCAATTGTTGCAGATCCTGGATCGCGAACTTCTGATATTCCTGTGACACTCAGACTGAGATGAGAACAGGGGAACATCGAGTCACCTTTGAGCTCATTCCCCAAGGTATTCATGAGCTCGACGCCGGCCTCGTACAGACAAGCCTGGAGTTGATCGAAATTGATAGCACTGCTAAGTCGGGGAAATTGCGCTTGCTTTCTATGAGAAGCGGGATGAGGTTTATATTTGCTTGTCTGGATTGCAACAGTCTTTGGCCTCAGTATAATGCCACCTTCTTCCTCAAATTCCATCAATCGACCAGCGAGATCAGACGCATATACCTGAAACCATTCCATACAATCAGATTTGGCGTTCAGAGGCTTCGAAAACTGTTTGACAGATTGCATTGATTTGATATTTATCCGGGTCACAACTTCAGAGATCTCATTTGCTCGAACCACTTCATAGATGCGCGATGCAGCTCGATGACCTAATTTCCTTTGAAGCTCCTCGCGAGGAATTTCAAGGAGATATGGTATTGATCCTTTTTCCGGGATATCAAGTTCACTAACAACATGGTCGCCCATTTTTCCGCCAAGTCCCCACATATCAGTGAATTCACAGGTGCTCAAGAAATTGATGGCCAAAGAATGTTTGACAACAGTTTGGCCATTGGGTTTGTTCCTAGGACTAGCCAGTTTTGCAAGAATTTTGTTTCTAGCCAGCCCTGCAGAACATGTATATTTAAGCTTATCATAGACATCTTTGCGAATGTCCCAAATGGTTTTTGAAGCAATCATCAGCAAAACGTCGTCCCAGTCGATATCTGAAGTTTTGTTCTCCGAAGTTTTGTTCTCTGAAGTTTTGTTCTCTGAAGTTTTGTTCTCTGAAGTTTTGTTCTCCGAAGTTTTGTTCTCTGAAGTTTTGTTCTCTGAAGTTTTGTTCTCTGAAGTTTTGTTCTCTGAAGTTTTGCTTTCTAAAGTTTTGTTTTCTAAAGTTTTGCTCTCCAAAGTTTCGCTCTCCAAAGTTTCGCCCTCCATAGTTTCGCTTTCGTTCTCAGACTGCTGATCTACTTGGTCAGGCTCATACAGAGTGCCATACCATGTCAATCCCTCTGGCAGTTCACCAACCGATGGAAGAGCATCGCTAGCATCACATTCAGCTTGTAATATAGGGAACAATTCAAGAGCCTTCTTGTGGACTAAAGGGCCCATATCTAGAAACGACTCATCAATGCCTGCTTTCTCCAATGTCTTGCAATACGACTTGAATATAGCAAAAATCTTTCTACTTTCTCGTCTGAAAGGATCCAAGCTTACTTTGTAGTTATTGACGTCAGGAGACTCATGATGTTGCCAAGTTCTCTCGCCCTTTTTGAATGTCGCAACATGAGGATACACCAGATCAGGGCAAAGCTTCAAAGCTCCTTCAACTGATTCCATTCTAGATATGCCAAACTTTCTTGCAGAACTAAGTTAGATACAAACAGACCCGTTTAATTTAGTTGTTACTTACTAACTCACAGCAATCAGAGCGTTCCATTGCCGACATACCACTGGATCATCCTTGGATAGACCTAATCGAACTTGCTCGCATTGGGCCTTTTTGGTTAGACCAGTTAACGATTTTATAAACAACTTACATAGAATGCATCCAAATCAATATGAGCAATGACAGCCAGTGGAGATTGATATGAGCTGGTCGAACTGGTCAATTGATCAAAATGCCGTCTCAAGAATTTGGACGGCATGTCAAGCGATGTCTACTCAGAGTGGTGTCGACGAGTACTAAATGGTGGTGGGGCGTACAACAGTGAGAGATAAAAGTTAGCTTCAGACATGAACTTATCAGGGACTCTGAACGCATTCAGAGTGGTATATAATCCATGGATATTCCAGCCATATCTAGTTGTGTCAACATTCAATAACTTGCCGATTCCACTTCCTTGTAAAGATCCAAGTAGATCGATCAAAGTGGTGGTTCTTGATAAGGACAACTGTTTTGCTGAACCCCACAAGAACCAAGTCTGGCCAGAATACACAGACATATTCAACAAATTAAAGATACAATACCCAGGAAAGCTATTGATAGTGAGCAATACCGCGGGATCAAATGATGACAATGGCTATAAGCAGGCGCGATTGTTAGAACACAGTACAGGCGTCAAGGTATTACGACACACTATGAAGAAGCCAGGGTGCCATGAAGAGATTATAAGCTACATTAAAAGTCAAGGCATGGTAGACCATCCATCCGAGATTGCTGTGATTGGAGATCGACTAATGACAGATGTTGTCATGGGTAATCTCATGGATGCTACCCCAATATGGATTCGAGATGGAGTCATTCCGCCTACCAATGTCCTATCCAAAATAGAATACGGTCTGTATTCGGTGATTGGTCAAAAAGCGTAAATATGCCACGACATATTGTGGTGACTGGTAAATACAGCGATGATCGATGATGGTATGATCTCAACTGCGTGACATTAGTTGACTTGCATTAGTTGACTCGGTTCAGTCGTCGTCATCGTCATCATCATCATCTTCTTCAGTATGGCCCCTTTTGATATCCACTTTGGTATCCACTTTGATATCTTTATTACCTTTATCCACAATGTCTTGTGGCCTGAAAACATGCGAACTTAATATTTTGTTCATTAAGAACATGGTGGTTTCTGGTTGGTTAGACAAAAAATCATAGACTTAGACTTACTCTTGCCAAGAACAGGCTCTAATTTGGCATCACTCAATATTTCCCGCTTGTCTTTTGGATTCTGTAAATTATTTCCTTTAATATATTCCCATAATTTCTTGACAATCTCGGGTCTAGCCATTCTGTCCACTCCTAGGAAACTGCTCAATTCTTCAGACAGAATCAACGGTTCATTATAGGAATTTTTTGGCGCTTGTCGCTTCTTGGCAGGATCCTTGGCAGCGTCTGTTTTTCTCTTTTTGCGGGGTGTACGGTCTTCTTTTCGGTGTCGAGAACGTCTCAGATCGCGGGAATTTATCTCTGCTTGTAATTGAGCTGCTAATAGCATGTCCTTGTCAGTGACATCTTTGGCCAATTCGTCGTCACTATTTGGAGAAACAACCGTTTCACCATCACCACCAGGGGTACCGTCACCATCATCAAGGATATCTTGAAACCTTTCCATAATCAGTTCATCCATTTCCTTCTACAATTGAGTTAATGTCTATCATCCAACTGAATGCTACCATGATATGTACCTTGTGTGGAGTCAAATCAATGCCAAAAAGCTCCTGAAGAGCCCGCCGAATTCGACGAGCTGATACCTTTTCAATGTCCGAGACACTGAGCATGGCCTGTGTGAGTGTAATTGCTAACATTGAACCTACATCAATGGATTTCGTGTAATGGGACGCTTCGAACTTCATGATGTCAAGAAGGATGCGGCTATGAAGTAGCAACATCAACCATTGAGAAGATGAACGACATGAAGAGAAACTGCTGATCCGATATATTCTGCTCAATAAACGTTTTTGTCGCCAATTCGCAGCCAAAAAAAGACAGTTTATGGTTTGACAAATTATAGGACTGTCTCTTGTATTGAATTCACATCAGCAATTGATTGGTACCATGGCTTATGGCTTACCTACGACTTGACTTGTTAGCTCATCTTGCTCCTTGTTATTATCTTGTTTGAACGGAAGTCCGAAGTGTTAGGAAATATCTACCACAATATATGTTTGTCTACATGCCATGGACATATTCGTGTAACGTGATTATGACATGACAGCAATTTTAAGGTCTTTCCTTGACTTTAAATGTGGGGAAGACTCACCGCCGTACGTCCATCACAGCCCAAATAGGAATGACAGGACAGCAGCTAGCTGTTTACGGACTAGCGTTAACTTTATCAGATATCAATGCATTGATATCATTAATCTCTTTTCTTAATACCAGTTTTGAGGATGATAGATTATATGGTCCGTATTAAAGTAATTGAATCGCCTAACAGACTGATAGTATTCCTGTGCTTAGCTATGCCTTGTAGCGGTGCCAATTTAGATGTGCCAATGCAGATGTGCCAATGTAGCTGTGCCAATGTAGCTTTCCCAATGTAGATGTGCCAATGTAGCTTTGCCAAAGTACATTGGTATATGCCGGTAACGTGAGTGAAACTTACAAATTTTCATTTGTCTGTCATTACTTACGATACCTATATTATTCCAGTCTATAGCCATTGTTAGAACGTCGCTTAAAACATTTCTTACAATCCTCTTCAATCTTCGCATATCCTGCGCCGTTCAACGTCTGTCAACTCTGTCTTAACCCTGCCATGGACTTGTTCGACAAGCTCAACACCGCCCATTATGGAGAAGGGGGCAAAAAGTCCAAGGAGGAAGAAGAAGCACAACGGCAGAAATTACAACGAGAATATGAACAGGCTAGGCAATACTTTTCAGAGATCCTCACGTTTAATTCGAGTCGAAAAGTCAAAGTGAAATCTATTTCCGTCAGTGGTGGAGGGGGTCAATCTACTAGAACTTCGTTCCTTGATGCTCAATTGAAGCCTATATTCGAAGCAAGCAACTTGTCTGGACTGTTGAAATCTATAGATACGGTATATGGGAATCTTGCTTCTCTAGGGATCTATGAACAGGTATTATTCTCACTTGATGAAAGCCCCCCACAAGCGTTGACATTTCTATCCAATTTTGGAGCGAGAGATTCACAGTCCGGGCTGGATTTGAATGCGTCTTTAAGACTGGCACAGGCAAAGCGATTCCAGGCCAAAACTGGTACAGATCTGGGCAATGGTGAAGGAAACGGGTATGCAAATGTTACTTTCAAGAACATTTTTGGTGGTGCAGAGATATTGTCATTAGATGCCACCATTGGAACTCGGACCCGATCTTCATATATAGCCAATTTCAGCACGCCATTGATAAATATATTGAACCCTCCGTGGCGTCTGGAGCTATTGGGCTATGTTACTTCTCGATCAATTCCTTATGCAAGCAATGAGCAGTTGATCCGAGGAGTCACTGCAAAAATCAAAAGACTTAATCAACAAGAAATGGGCATCGAGGCAGTATGGAGGACAGTAGCATGCAATGAAGGTGCCAGTAGACTGATTCAAGCACAGGCTGGAAATGACATCAAAACTTCGTTATTCCATGTGTGGAGTCATGATAACAGAGACAGCACGTTACTTCCCTCCAAGGGAACTTATTTGAAAGTCTCTCAAGAGCTTGGGACATCGAGAAATCCCTTTTACAAGGCATCTTTTGAGTCCCAGTATGCTACTACTATAAGTAAAATGGTGACAGCTAGTGCTGGTCTAAGAGGAGGTGCCCTGTGGATGTTCAATAATAAGTCATCCCATATAATGGATAGATTTGTTCTGGGAGGGCCCAATGATGTACGAGGGTTTTATACCTGCGCTATGGGGCCAAGAGATGGCAAAGATTCATTAGGAGGAGAAGCGTTTATGGCATACGGGGCAAGTGTATTCAGCAGAATACCGACATTGAAGCCAGAAACCCCACTTAGATTGCATGGGTTTGTGAATGCTGGTAGCTTATTGGCATTGGATCAAGACAATGTTTCTCATACAGTTCGAGATTTGGTTAAATGTCCATCAATTGCTGGAGGATTTGGTGTGATGTATTGCCATCCAGCAGCAAGACTGGAACTTAATTTCACACTGCCTCTAATTGCACGAGAAAATGAAGGTACACGAAAGGGTATTCAATTTGGAGTGGGATTGTCTTTTATGTAATATGTAAATAGTGTAAAGTATAATTATATGATTTGATGACATCAGATCAAGACTTACTGGCTTGACTTGGCTTGGGTTGACTCAGCTAGTCTGTTGAGCGATCCACTCTTCATGAAGCTTGACCACCTCAGGTACAAACACCTGCTCAATCACAGCTCCCTTTTCCTCTTCTTCTTTGGATAAAACAAACTTGGTCTCCTTTGTGGGGGTTACGAAAACAACCTCATTCTTCCTGGTTTGAAGTAAGTTACCTATGACCAACTGATGGGAGTATCGATCTAATGCCATTTTACACTTGCGGATTAGAATAGTGCTATCAGTTTCCAATTTGAATGAAACAATCATAGCACCAGGAGTCCACTTCTCAACCAGCCGACGAAGAAACTTGGGCACTGGATCAAGATTGACTACCAATTGGTTACTTCCTTGGCTCTGAATCTTGTGGTCAGAAACTCGAGATCTGGGGAGAAAGAAATCAGACACCGCAGCTGCCAGGTAGAAGATCGACTTGGATCTGTTTTCAAGACTTTGCTTGCCCAATTCCAAAGACATCATTCGAAGACTATACAAGTATTGGTTGACAGTAGTAAATGGCACTAACAGCAACAAGTTGCTCTTCTTGACTCTTTGATACTTTCGCAGCACCTCAAGCATCTGCTGCTGATATGTCTCTTCCACAGTCACGGATTTGCCATCTTCTGACTCTACCAAATAGTCTAGGAAGCAATTGGTTGAGTGAGAGTAGTGTCTGGAGTATGGTAGCAATGAGAACTGCCTGTGGAGAAAGATCACTGCGTAGCCTGCGTCCAACAGGAATTCAGTAGAAGTGGATCCTCTGGTTCCAGCCGAGAAATTGTCAATGAATCGAACAGTATTGTTCTCCAATGGCACTGTAGTGCCTCCACTGGTGACCAATGCGATCTTCTGGTTCTTGTCGGAATGGAACTTGATGAAATCGGATACTTGTTTCTGGATCTCCGCCAAATATGGAGGCTCTACATTGTTCTCAAAATAACTATCTTCCTCTTCGCTCTGAGCTGGAGGATATTCCGGAACTGTTCTATCCACAGCAGTGGTGGAATCTGGTCCTGAAGTCCGGATCATGTTGGTATTCTGTGGAGGTGGAGGGTTTGGTACGAGACGTATTAGACAGGCTGAGGTAGCTTCACGAACTCTCCAACCTGATGAATCCCGTGGTATTTCTGGATGTGAGTTTTTGTCTGGAAGGGTAGATTATATTATTCATCCGCTTGTCAAATCAATAGTTATGATTATTTAATGTTGATTTGGCCCTCATTTGCCATTGGTTATGGTGATTTCACGAGTAAACACTAACTTAAGGTTGCCCTTGGGTGTATGTAGTAGCCTAGAAAGTCGAGAATAACCTAACAAAGCTCATGATCTTGGCCGGATAAAAATCGAACTATTTGCTGATGACCTTCCAAAGACTTGTGAAAATTTCCGGCAGTTCTGTACTGGCGAGTACCGTATTGGTGTAACTCCTCAGGGCTATAAAGGTGCCAAATTTCATCGTATTATCCGAGGATTCATGGTCCAAGGAGGCGATTTTATCAAGGGAAATGGTATGGGGAGCCAGTCTATTTACGGATCCACAACATTCAATGATGAGGGATTTGTCCACAAGCGTATGTATAAGTTATAATCAATTGGCAGGTTGACTATCTTGTGGTTATGATTTATGATCTATGATCTATGATCTATTATCTGTGGGTTATGATCTATGACCTGTGGCCTATGATCTATGACTTATGATCTATGACCTATGACCTACTAGTTGTGGCCTATGATCTATGACCTGTGATCTATGACCTGTGATCTATGACCTATGATCTATGACTTGTGATCTATGACTTATGATGTATGCTAACTCAGACGAAAAATACTCGATATCTATGGCTAACTCGGGCCCAAACACTAATGGGTGTCAATTTTTTATCTGTTGCGAAAAGCTCGACCATTTAAATGGAAAGCATGTCGTTTTTGGAAAGGTTATTGAAGGTAGACATATTGTGGACAGACTCGAGCGAATTCCGACTGGAGAAAACAATCGACCAATCCATGAAGTGTCAATAGCGAATTGTGGAGAAATGTAATGAGACTGAAAACGAAACAAAATGAATGCAAAATGCAATGTGAAATGTGAAAAGCGAAATGCAAAATTTGAAGCAAATGCGAAATGCAAACCAAATGGAAAGAACACACAGACGACAGAAGACAGACGACACTCGACACTCGACACTCGACAAACAATAACACTATAGGGAAGGCATGAAAGACTTTTTAGACGCCTTTGTCTGAAATATTCTCTTTAGGGCCTTCCAGTCATGTTGAGCAGCTCCTTCATCAGAATCCAACTCGATGCTATGGTCGAAACCAATGAGTACAACTACTCCGTCACCAACCATGATATGGCTGGGATTCAGATTGCCATGAGCAATTCCAGCACCATGGATAGCCCACAAACATAAAGCAGTCCCTTTCATGACCTCATTTGCCTCTGTACTGGATATTGAATACCTTGTGAGCCAATCTTTCAAAGGCTCGAAAGTTTCTAGATATTCAACCAAAATGCCATGTTTTCGAAAAGCACCATCATTGGAACCTGTAGTGGACAAATCACTAGCTTCAAGCTCGAAAGCAAATGGATCACTAACACATAAACAGTAAAAGTGAGGAATAACACTTCCCTGCAAGTTGGCCAACCGATGATATGTTTGCAGCTCAGTTTGGAAACTTTGTGGATGGTCATAAGTCTTGAACAGTAGCTTATCTGTCAAGTGCATAGGGAAGCTTATTGTTTTGGTATGCACGGATGATTCGAAGATAATTGATTCAACATCATCATGAAGAAGATCCAATATGCCCTCTTGGTTAGACCTGATATTTAGAAACTCAACAACTTTTTGGTCGCCAGATGGTAATAATGGTCCTTTAGGCTTGTCAATCGGGTCCAATATCAATCGGGGGAAGATTGTAGATTGGCCATTTCGTTCTGACATGCGTTCTCTTATTACTCTGGATGCAATGGATTGGCACAGGTTTTCTCTAACTCCCAGAACTGTTTTAGAGACACACAACAGTCCTGCAAAACATTCTCGCACACTTGGGCCAGTGTCGGCAAAATTGCGCCAGAATGCTCGTAATTTGAAATTGTCATCATCACAAGATACGACTTCAACAAATGCCCATCGTGTATAGTTTGTGAATACGTGATAGCGACAAATTGGACCAGGATCGCTCAGAATGTAATCCATGATGTCGTATAGTTGGGCGTCATCGAGATGCTCAAAACAAGTCTGAGGTGTAATATAGTTGATTCTAGCACTAATGCAATCGCCAACAAAGAATAGAATACTTGGACCACTAGATGATATTCTAATATCTGGAAAAGATGCCACTGACGACGACAATAGCTGGCAAATCCATCGAATTACATTGACATAACAGCCAATGGCCACATCCAAATCATTCTCAATTGGTCTTGAAAAGCAAATCTGTTCACCATCAAACGTACTATCAGTTTCAGAAGATGCACCACAAGTTTTCAATTTGCAATTCAACGTGTCTACCAGACTCACAGCACTTTGTAGATCCCACTCGTCTACTATGCACCGTGGATAGAATCGATACCGCCAGGGACCGTCGTCCGCGGAGCCCCTCTTATGATTGTCGGGAAGAACTGTAGATTGACTAGACTCCCTTTGACTATCAGTATATATAGTACCAGGAAGTGGATCTCTAACAGAATTGAAGCTATTGAGCGATACCGACATCATCAAAAACCAACAAAAACGAACTAAACCTAACTAAACAGGTCAACAACTAAATCGCCGTTCCGGCTAAAACCCGTATTTAGGTTTGGCAGCAGGCGCAATTAATGCAATGCACTCAATGGCTAGCGGATGTCCATGACGGCATAGAACCAAGCCAATTCGACAAGAATAATATCCATATATCATCAATAGATTGGATGTTATTATTGTGTAAAGTTTGTTTTTTTCCAATAGCCTTTCAATGGGACCCATCGCACCTGAAACGCCTCGTCGAGTTTGTTCCCCTCATTTCGAACGATCGACGTTCCAAATGGAGGCACCACATTTACCCCCTGAGACCGACCTCGGTTACCCTAAGAGCCACCCACATATATACATAGTAGTCAGGGACCGACAGTCAGGTTGGCCGAAACAGTGCAACTTTCACACATAAACACTGATAAAACTAACAACTTGAGTGGAATAGTTCGGTTGTATTAGTAGCAGGGTTTTACAGTGGATTGAAAGAGGCGATTGACTCATCACTTGGCAGTTCACTACGTTGTACTCGATCAATTCTATTTGACAAGAATTGCACGGCAGTTGTTACAGTGAGCCCACATTATAATTATGTCAGATGAGAGTGGATTAGTCCCTGCCTATGCTACGCAGGGGGGTCGTGAGATTAACAAGAAGATGCTCTACGTAGCTGGAATTGATCAAAATGTCACTGAAGAGATGTTGAAAGAGCTGTTCAAAGTGGCGGGGGATGTTGTTTCCATTCGGATACTACCTGACAAGAATCGTCAAGGCTTTAATTATGCCTTCATTGAATATAGCAAGTCAGATGCAGCCGAGCTTGCTAAAAAAACGCTTGATGGACGAACTGTCAACAAAAGCGAATTAAAAATTAACTGGGCATATCATACTCAGCAGTCCGTCAAGGATTCAGGGCGATTTAATATCTTTGTAGGTGACTTGTCCAGTGACGTCAATGACCAGCTGCTGGCAAAGAGTTTTGCCGGTTTCGGGTCGCTCCTCGAAGCTCGAGTTATGTGGGATATGACCACTGGAAGGTCGCGGGGATATGGATTTGTATCATTTGAAAGCCAAGAAGATGCTTCCAGAGCTCTCGAGACTATGGATGGCCAGCAAGTGGGAAGTCGGGCAATCCGATGTAACTGGGCATCGCAAAAAAACCAAAACCAAAACCAGAACCAAAATCAGAACCAAAATCAGTCGTATGACAACCAAAACAACGGCCAGAATATGCGGTACCGGTTCGAACCTGCCCAGTTCAGTCAAGATTATGACTCGGTGCTACAGCAAAGCCCCAGCTGGCAGACAACTGTATACATTGGCAATCTTTCACATTTCACCAATTTCAACGACTTATTGCCCATCCTCCAAAGCTTTGGGTTCATTGTGGATTTTAAATATCAGCCCGATAAAGGGTATGCATTTGTCAAGTACGATAGTCATGAGCGAGCAGCCATGGCCATAGTACAGATGACAGGATATCAAGTCCATGGCCGAGTGATTAAATGTGGATGGGGCAAAGCAACCCGTTAAAATTAAATAGCATATCATAGCATTAACTGGGCTTTAGTCATCTCATTGCAGAGTGTCTGTATGTATCTTTACTCGATAGAACAAAAAAGACGAAAAGACTCCATAGGTATAATGATTTCCCAATTGTACGATGTCCACGGTGTCGATGATTTCCACCAAAATCATTTTATGTCTATGAGAATTAAATATGAGGCTTTTTCCAAGTATTTGACTAATGAATAAAATGTCGCACACTAGTCATCACGCTTCTTCCTCTGTTTAATCTTCTCCAATCTTGCCATTGAGTCTGTCACCTTAGTTTCCACCTTGCTGGTGAATGCTTCGCCCTTTTCTTTGGCCTGCATCTTGCGTTTCTTTTGCTTTGCTGTCAGTGACTTCTTCTTTGAGATATTCGACTTGTCTAGAACGCCTCGAACTGTCAACGCTGCGATATGCTCCTGAACCTTGGACTTTCCAGTCTGGTCATCTGGCTGGGCGGTCCCTTCAATTATGGACTCTGACGATTCAGGCTCTGGTGATGCCATCCGCCTGGCAGCTCGAGATCTAACAGATTGTTCTTTAGTTAGTTGTCCATACTTTGCAAGTAAATAAACCATCGTTGTATCGTACTTTTAGCCATAGTTGTTATTGTCAACACAAAAAGTTTGAAACGTCAAAAAACTTTCTATGCACGGTGACAATTGGCGCGGCTTAACTTTTCCATGCACGGCTGAGAGTTTTACCAACCTTAAAAAACCCTCACTAATAAATCTATTCTATTACCAACATCTCCAGGGCGTTCAGCTACGGAACTTCTTTTTAACCAGCTGGAATTCAGGTTTACTGGGTTCTGGTATAGAGGTCCTAAAAAGGCACTTGTTTTGGATATATCTGAGATCACTTGTCTCTTTTTTATTGTGTTGTTAGGCTAGCCCATGTGGTCTGGAGTTACACAGGTTGTGGAATCCGTTAGTCAGTCTTTTGAAGAATCGCCTCCGTTTACTAAAACCGTTGTGCTAGGTGGGCTTGTTGCCATAGCATTAATTGCATTTTCATCCATGTTGTCCGAAAGCATTAGGGGATCCGTGGATATGGCATCCGAGTCTGTCAAATACCTGTATGGTAGAGCCACCACCAGAGTTCTCGGGACTTCTTTTGACGATGGCGATCTCACCAAATATGAGAAGCGCCATAAAATTCATGACATGAAAGGGATGCAGGTGGGTGGCCTATATAATGAAGGCAATACCTGTTTTATGAATTCAGTTCTCCAGAGTTTTAGCTCGCTGCATCCTTTAGTGGAGTTTCTGAGTGATTGTACAGGCGGGTTGGAGAACCCTGATAAGAAACTTCTAACTACTCTCGGGACACTTATTTCACAATTGAATGAGAAGCAAAAGGGAAATCATACCTATACAACTGCGAAACTAGTCAAGTCATTCAGTGCCGAGCTGGGACGAGATGCTTCATGGGTCAGTGGTTATGATCAGGAAGATGCTCAAGAGTTTTTCCAAGAGATCCTTCTTGCCATTGAGAAGGAGATCAAAAATGATAATTGTGGATCCAAGAGTTCGTGGGCAAGTCGTATCAGTCCATCTGCTAAAGAAGGCGACAAGCTAGTGACTCCATTTGATGGTATACTTGCCACTCGAGTCGGATGTGTCAAGTGTGGGGAAATGGAGGGCATTAGAAGAGGCACAGTATCTTCAGTGGACCTAAGTTTACAAAGCGGTGAAGACGAGTACGAATTAGATGATCTTTTGAAAGACTATTGCTCTATGGAGACTATCCCTGGAGTGGAGTGTTACAGATGCAGTCTAAGAGATTACCGCCAAGAGCTTCTAGCAAGGGAGAGTCAACAGACGGTAGAAAGACTGAAGAAGATGTATTCAGATCGGATTGAGCAGTTGACAGAAGCTTTGGCTGAGCCTGTTATTGATGAGAAGAAATATGTCAAGCTCAAGCCTACTAAACTCAAAGCATTGGGTGATAAAACCAAACAGAATATGTTCACATTGCCGGCAGCCGAAGTGATGATGGTTCACATTAACCGATCTGTATTTGATATGTATAGCGGGTACTCTAGGAAAAATTATGCGCCAGTTTCGTTTCCTATTCGGATGGACATGTCGAAATACTTTGTTGATACAGACGATGACAAGAATAACGATCCTTCAAGGCCAATGGCGAGCATAAAGGAAGGAGAAGCCATATACAAGCTCAGAGCAACGGTTATCCACTACGGGTCTCATAATTTTGGACACTATGTGTGCTATCGAAAGTGTGATGATGGGTTTTGGTGGAGAATATCCGACAATTCTGTTGATTTGACAACCGAATCCCAAGTGCTTCGAACTCAGGGTGTATTTATGTTGTTCTATGAGCGAGTTTACGAGGAAGAAGAAGAAGAAGACCTCGATGATGAGGATGACGAGATTGTTCTAGTTGATGGTTCTGAGATTAGTGAAAGCCCTGAGCAAGCAACTGGCAATCCTCTACAACAAAATGTTTCTGAAGTCAGTGAAATTAAAAGTTTACAAACTGAGGTCGAACCTGATGGAAGCATGGATACTAGTGAATCAGGTGATCTGGGTGACAACAAGGTCACTGATAGTACTGTTAATGGAACTGTAAACGGAACCGTCAATGGAACCGTCAATGGAACCGTCAATGGAACCGTCAATGGAGCTGTCAATGGAGTTGTCAATGGAGCTGTTAGCAAACCCACTGTCGAAACTTCCAATGCTCTTGTTAATGGTATTGATGGGAAAGAAGAAGAAATCGACAATGGATCACCAGAGTCATCAACGATGAATGGATTCATCAATGGACTTTAAACAACGCCTCCCGTTATAAAGTCCTACTGTAAATTACTATTAGCATTTAGAACCGAACTTAACCAATCACATTGAATTGAGTAATCTCGTTAGTTTAATTTCCACTAAAGTTTTACTCGTTTACGGCCAATTTCTTTTACTCACAGTTCATGCAGTCGAATACGACCAGAGCACATAGCCTGTACGAACAGCCATGCCTGTAACAATCGTAGTTTTAAAGACATTACAATTAGTCTGTAAGGACTTCAAGCGACTTGGTGAATCTTCTACATTTCTAGATGATATATATTGAGAGTTAAATATATTTTGTAGCAGTATACCATAATTTTGGAATTTTTGTTTGGTATACCCCGTATATTCACTATGGCGGGGACAGACCCTGTAACGTTAACGAACCATAACTTACATTGCATAGTACAGAAACGGTACTTTACCCTGATTTTCAGCATCCCCCAAGTCAGGGGCGCGCAGATAAAAATGTTGGGGAAACAATTAGAAGTGGGGGATCATTTCCTGTTTACAAAAAATAAGTTTACGCTAACCAAATCCGTAATAAACTCAACATGAAAAACTAAAGTCCGTCCTCGAGCCGGATTTACCGTATAGGCCATCTCTTAAGGGACATGATTTATAGGCCATTATATAGGCTGTTACGAGAAACCTTATTATGTAATCGCGTATGGTATGGTACAGTAATAATATGGTATGGTACAGTAATAATCTATTGATCTACAGTCTCCAACTCGGTACGGCAGTAAGCACAATATCCGACCACCGGTAATATCGATGGTCATCGCTTATTGCGCC
This sequence comes from Sugiyamaella chiloensis, assembly GCA_030578775.1. Lineage (NCBI taxonomy): Eukaryota > Fungi > Ascomycota > Dipodascomycetes > Dipodascales > Trichomonascaceae > Sugiyamaella > Sugiyamaella chiloensis. The sequence continues at coordinate 476,928 of JAKTZE010000010.1, forward strand.
CAGCTAACCCCCACTCAAGTTAGCCGGAATGCTGATTGCGGCATAGTTTAGCGGCAGATGAGGTCTCATGTGATGGCTGTTGGGTGGTTTTCTTTTTTCTTTTTTTTCTTTTCAGAGGCAATCATTACTTTTAGTGATTATTATTTTTATTTTTTTCGTTTTTTTACCGTCTCTTGTCTTTGCCAATGTTTATGCGTTTGCAATGTAACATCTGTCATCGGCCCTTGGTATATCTTTGTTGCTTTTTCGACATCATTGGCGCAATGCATGATGCACTTCACAGTCCAAGCTAAGTCCACAGAAAGTCAAATAGGGGACGACTTATTGACGCAGGCGGCAGAAAGAGCGGTGCCTGGGAAGAGTTATTTCTGAAGTCAAAGAATTCAAGCTTCAATAAGAATAAAATGATTAGATAATAGGTGGTTGTAATCCCAGATTTTATGGCAAACACACCCGTCAAACAATTGGCATCATCATGATACAAGTAGCGTAGTGACCATGAATTTTGACAAAATAATATTCTTCAATTATCCACTTGGGGAATGCTAGGTTAAGGGTAGAGTATAAAAAGAACTGTAGGGGTAGTCATCGGTAATCCCGAATGTCGTCATAGATCGGCCAACGCTAACTAGCCATCTCATTGAGCAAGTTCGCTATGCATAGAACAAAATTATATTGGATAGAAGCCCTTGTTATAATGAGATAGGACAAACTATGAATAAAGTTTCATCTATTGAATATCATAGCAAACTATGACGGAAACTCTTGAAAGCCCGCTTAAGTCACCAACTTTAATTTTCTCAAAGTCTATGCATGATGCCTTCGCCCGATCAGGAATACGCGGAGATGATGTTTCCGTAAGCGCCTGCATGTGAACCGTTTTGGATGTGCAGTGCATAGTTGATGAGGGTTGAAAAAGACAAAACAAAAAAACAAAAATTGTTCCAACTTTTTTTTGGTGACTGGCCGGAATAGGACAATTAGGCGAGATGAGTTGATCATAATTATAAAACAGAACCAGTGACAAGTTGGCACATAATGAAGCCAAGTAATTGAATACTATTTATCCGATGATATCATTAGCAATTGTTGTTATTCAAATTGAGAGTTAATTTTTTTGGGCGATAGACAATTCGGTCATTCCGAAGGTCATCTAGCGGTGTTGCCGTTAGATGGGGCAATAAAAATTCAGTGCAAGCGACCCAAGGAAAAAGCAATATGCGGACTCCGAATATGCGTGTTTCTGTTTCTGGTTCCTACAGACGTTTAGAGTGGGAGCGGGACTTTCCCTTATGAGCGGTTTAGTAAGCAGGTTTTCGGGGGGGGGTCTGATTTTTTATTCCTTCCGATCACACAAATATTCCGTAACTATTGCAAGACAAAGATACCACCACCGACAATCCGCCTCCAAATCAATCCCCATCTAGCTAATAAAAAAGATTTACGAAATAGACCAAAACTTTATTTATTATATGATGATAGTCGCAGAGATTGGCTGCGATGCTCATCTGCTGTCAAGATGAGGGGGTGGTGGTGGGATGTGCTTGTTAAGCACATTTCCAAGTGGTCGATGGAGTTGCCGCTGCCTGGCGCTACAGGTGCTATTTTGCGCTCTGCATCAGCTAGGTGCAGATAATTCCGTTACCAACGCACGATAGCCGATAAAGTCCAAGCACAGTATGGGCAAGGTTATTGGGGGTTAGGCGATCGCCATCTGGTAGGTGTGAATAAACGCACCTATGCTGCGGGTAGCTGTATAGGTAGGATGATGTACCTAGCTGTACATGTATTATGTATCGCAAAGAGAGAGGCCAGGCTGAGACAGCTTCTGGAGTGCAGGCTGGCAACACTAAGCGTGCCGTTCGCTCATAAAATGGATATATTGTTGGTGCCGTTTGAAATGACATGGCAAAAGCAGGGCTGTTTATACTTGTTGTTATTTTATGTTGGTTAATGATAATCATATTAATACCTAAATCGAAACAGGTCACTGGACAGACAATCATTTTATTATTTACCTGCGTACTATTGGGGCCTAGTGGCTATGAACGCTATTCTGGAGACGGCGATGCTGTGCACTAATTTTGTAAATGAAGACGTCATCAATTCCACGTGGATCGGCCCACTGCAATAGCACCCGTTAGTGGCAGTTTGCATACAGCTGCACAGTTGGTTATCACTGTGTGTTGTTCGTATTGTTACATCTTTTTTTTGCGTCTGATACGCAGCTAGGGCCGATGGATGGCCGGACTTTTTCGACGACAGAAAATCCACATGTACGGAGCCCTAAACACGTATCCGCCAGGACTAAATAGGATGGTATTATACCCCACGCGTTTATTAGTAAATACATATCACAAATATATATCATCTTTTATGAAGAAATAAGGGGATGTTTAACAAAATGGCATCTCACCCCCCTTCTCCCCCGCCCTTAGCTCGTCGCACTACGAGGACCGGTTTAGGCGATTCTATCAGATGCGCTCCACCGGGATCCCCCACTCATCGCACTGATTCTCGGTATCCCTCCGATAAAAAGCAACGGTGCAGCAACCATGCGGAAAAAAGCAAAGTTGAGGGCTGCTGTCACTCTTAACCTTCTCCGTTGGTATCAGATGCAATGTTATCGTGACCCAATCATACACATTTGCTATACAAAAATATCCACATTGATGAATGTGGAGCTAATCCCAGCTACATTCTATATTGGGCAAGCTGATCTCCGTGCTGCTGTCACTGTATCGTCGTTTCTTTTTCGGTGCAGCTGGCTGGCGGTGGTGTGCCTGCCCATGGCCGTTCTATCGGCAGCAGCAGCCCCCAAAAGGCTTACCTCCTCCACCTTGCCAGCCGTACTGCACCGGTTGGAAACATGCACTTAGCGTTAAATACCCGGTGGTTCCCCTGCACCTTCTCCTTCCTTTCACATCTTAACTGATTTCCATCAGTGTTGTGTCTTGAACTAAAAGAAGCTCATTGAGCGAGCAAGCGAGCTCTGAACCACATATTTGACGACGACTGGGGTTTAGAATCTTGTATACTACAAATGTCAGCTCCTGCTGTTTCCTCTTCTCCATCGCCTTCTATGGCGTCCCGTCAACAGTCGGCTTTTTTTTCGCCTTTTAATAAACCTCGACTTCCTCCATTGCATATTCTAGGCAGTAACAACAACAACCGTTTTGTTAGGTAAGTTTTAGATAATTTTTCATTGCGACCTTTCTATGCGGATTTTGGCATGTGTGAGTGTGATGAGCAGCGACCACCAAATATTTCAGTCAGTGAGGTTGGTTGGATTTCGACAAACATCTCAGTAGGTTGGTTTTATTGGCTATGGAATAAGAACTACCGGGGATTACAATTTTCATGTCAGTCTAGGATCTATTATCTGGTAGTATCAATGATTACGAGACAATTATTAACGGCACCAAATCCGCTCACACACCTACCTCCGTTCGTATTGGTCTGGACGGGGCGGCAAACCCCACGCTATCTCCGAATGCGATGAATATAAGCTAACCCTAGCCCGCCTGAATCTACGCCGGCTTCTAATGGAGTAAGCGATGCCCCCATCGGTTCGATGACGCAACCTCAACTAATCGGTGGTGGGGCTTCACCTGGACCACTTGCACTATCAGTGCCTGGACCATCCCCAGTGCCTGCCTCATCAGGAACGTTTAGCGCGGGATATCCTACCGCCAATTCTTCATCAACGTCAGTGGTATCTTCTGCTGGTCCATCTTCTCCTCATGTAGATTCTCCTACATCTACCACTTCAGGGGGTGAGCGATTTTCCCCCCCTCCTTTGACTCCTGGAAATGGGACTAGTGCTGGCCACCTCCCAGGGACTCCCGTTGGCAACGGTATTTCTGCCCTAATGTTGGGTCCGAATGGAGAACATCGTCGAAAGACTCCATCTTCGTGGGATCCTCATGATGATTTGCTTTTGCGTCATCTGAAAGAACAGCTCAAATTGGGCTGGAAAGAGATCGCTGCATATTTCCCCAATAGAACCACAAATGCATGCCAGTTCAGATGGCGACGACTGGTATCGGGGACTTTAAGGTCTGCCGGAGGCCCAGTTAATGACCAAGGCTTGGGTCCTGGCACTGGCTTGTTAGGAGGTCCAATTCAACCTCACCATATGGGACAAGCTCCTCCTTTGTCTCCTCCTCACTCTATGGATGGCGGCAACACTGGAGGGCCATTTATGGCAGCAATTGCTGCTTCTAGTGCTGCTCTTCAACAGCAGCAGCAACAGCAGCAGCAACAACAACTTCAACCACAATCACAATCACAACAGCCACAGCCACAGCCACAGCCACAGCAGCTGCACCAACTTCAGCAACAACTTCCACAGTGGTCTAAAGATCAGGATGATTTATTATTGTCCAGACAAGATCTGCGTGCTGATGAGTTAAGTTTAATATTGGGAAAGTCCGAGGCTGATATCCAATTGCGAATGCGACAATTGGAGTATGGGTCTCGATCGCAATCCTTGCCGTCTTCAAAGAGACCCAGTTTTGGTGGATTTGATAACGATAATGTTATGATTGTGGACGGAGATGCCGAAGATTCTGGTAACGAGGATGGTGGTGCTGCAAGACCAATGACTCGAATTGGACGAGCCTATTCACACCCACGTCCTTTGATTCGAAGAAAGATGTCGGGTTCGCATTTTGGTGGCCTTAAGTTGCCTCCTCCTGTGATGCAACGGCCGGGGTCTTTTTCGGAGGGTTCAACATACTTTCAACAGTGATTTTCCTTGATATGACAAAGTTATGATTATGATTATGTATTTCTTATTTAGTTCTGAAAAAATGGGTTGTATGAGATGACGAACTGTAGAGTGAGCTGGCGTTTGTAAATAGTATATAGAAGCTGCTTAGGAGCTGACTTAAATAAATAGGAGCTGACTTAAGTAGATGGGAACTGACTTAAGTAGATGGGGGATGATATGAACAAATAAGAGCAGATATAAGCAGGTATATGGCAGAGATGACAGAGACATGCAAATGCGAGCCGACTTGAGCAAATATGAGTCTAATAAGTCAATGTTCTACAACATGAGACAAGATAGAGTGCAAAAGCTAAAATCATTTTTTCCTCGATCACTGCTGGTTGAAGGTCAATCAATATATCCAAAATCAACTACCGTCCTCCAGCCCACATCAGTTTGGTCCCGTCCACAGTTCTATGGATCTTATTTTCCCACTTTGTAATAATTTCGTCTATGATATTTTCGTCCACGCGGATCGCGTATTGGTCATCATTCTTTACTAGGAATTCTAGTGTCTCAAGACCAAAGATCACATCATCGACTGTCATGCCAGTCGTTTTAGACAGGTGCTGAATAGTCACAGCATCCTGGCTGTTTTTCAAATTTCGTAACTCATAACATAATGCGATTTTCCAATAATTCGTGTACGAAGCCAATCCCAGATTCGACAATGGCTTCTCAGGAGTACCTACCGTACCTTGGTGTCGACTCAATAGATATGAAAACTCAATTAGAAAGCTGCCATAACCTTTCCTTTGAGCAGTGGGTAATGTGACAATGCAAGACACATTATTTTTGGTGGAGCTAAATGCTTCTCCTTTTTGCTTTGAAAAATACCCTACAAAGTGACACCCATTGCTATCATTTTCCGTCAACACGTAAAACATAAACGGCTCCACATCATAATATAATGTTTTGGAATCCAAGAACAATTTCGCCATCAGACACAAGTTCTGGCAGTATAATGGCATCTTGGCTCCATCCACCTCAAAAATGCTATTTCCCTGATGCCTGTATATTTCATTTCCTGGTGGATGGCGGTATCGGCACTTCAGGCTATGTCTCCATGCCACATAATCGGAATTCATATATTTGAGACAATATTCGCAGATGCACAATACAGGCTGTTTGGAGTACTCCTCAGGATATGGTGAGATGTACCAAGTGTCGATCTCATATCCTGCAATGTGGATCTTTTTGATCTTCGATACCGTCTGATCAGCCACACTAGTCTTAGATAACGTAGCAGTGGTATCTGGTGGTCTAGACATCTGTGCTCGATGGAGAGCACTTTCAAAATTATCGATGTCTTCTTCGGTGGGAACAGTACGTGATGTATCTGCATCTTCCCCGCTTATTACCCCGCGATATGGTAATGCATCATCTGCATCTTCGTCACTATCATCCATCATTATTACATCATCGTTATCGGGAAGGTAAAGGCCAGGAGACGCTGTAGATCTTGCTCTTGATGCTCGTGATTTCCGTACTGTCTCGAGTTTTCGAAGGGACGGTATAATTAATTTAATCTTCAAACTTCGGCGTGGTCGCCCTCTTCGTTCTAGTCTTGTTCTCCTGTGTCGCTTTTCACTCACAGAATCGACAATTGCTGATTTCCTAGGTCTTCCACGCCGTCGTTTTGTCATGGATTGTTTAAACACATTTGAAGACTGTCGAGTAAGTCTTGGTCGTCCGCGTCCACGTTTGATGGGTATACCATCCAAGTCGTCAAAATCATTAAAATCATCGCCTTCATCCTCGTCCTCTTCTTCGACTTCGCCTTCGCCTTCTTCTTCGTATCCATCCAAGTCCTGATCGCGATCATCTGAATCAGATTCAGACTCAGACCCAGACTCGGACTCTGACTCAGAACCCGACTCGTCATGTTGCCGTTGCTCTAATTTTCGCAGTTTCCATGTCGGAAGCCGAATAGTAACTACTCCGCGTCGAGAATTAACCAGTTTCGATACTGGTGGCTTACGTCGCCGTTGTATTGGTACTTCATCCAGATCATCGTCATTGTCAAACCCTTTCAGTTTGATATTACCCTTGAGAAGCTGAGCCCAGAACCGATTGTCCTTTAAAGGATCCACTAAAGGCGCTTTTGGAGCAGCTTCGCGGACTGGACGACGAGGCCGTGGCGGTTCTATCCGCGTGGCCGTCCCAGCAGCTGTCCCAGACCTGTGTCGCAACAACATTCTGTCAAAGCCAACGCCTAAATTATGCCTAGCTTATGCCTACACTGTACCTGTCAAGTAGGATAGTACGGCTGGCGTCTTGGGGTTGGGTCTTTTGCTTCATGATAATGGGGACTTAACTAACCCTGATCTAACACACTTTAATCCAGCTTTGGCAGTCTGGCTTGGGTTAGCTATAGTTGATGAGTTCTTTAAACAGACTGTCTCGGTTGTTTGTGCCATTGACAAAGTTCAGGCCAACTGAATCAACTTCATCTGTAGAATTATTGTCCAATTATGGCTATGTGCGACAATCCAGCTCTGGGGTATTCAATATGCTTCCATTGGGCCATCTAGTCCAGAGCAGAATCGAGTCCATCATTCGAAAAAATTTAAATAAAATCGACTGCCATGAGGTGGATTTATGTACATTGGCATCTCCATCATTGTGGAAAGCATCAGGCCGTCTTAGCAATGGTTCTGAGTTATTTATGGTAGATAACGCAAAGTACTTATTAGCTCCTACCAATGAAGAGGAGATCACCAGCATTGTATCGGAAGCAACTTCATACAAACAACTACCATTGAGATTGTATCAGATTTCTCGCAAATACAGAAACGAGAAGCGTCCTCGTGGAGGTCTACTGAGAGGACGAGAGTTTGTCATGAAGGATTTATATACATTTGATGACACTAGTGATCAGGCGATCCAGACATATAATCAAGTGAAAAATGCATACAGGGGTATTTTTGATGACATTGGTGTACCATATATGATAGCAGAAGCGGATTCTGGGTCAATTGGCGGTAGTTTATCTCACGAATATCACTACAAGTCATCTGCTGGTGAGGATTCAGTGCTCAAATGTGATTCTTGTGACTATACAGCCAATATTGAACGAGCGGAATCCACATCACCCAAGGTACAAGGGCCAGTGTCGGAAGCATTTTTCACAGATGGTTCCCAATTATTTGTTGCCATCTATCCTAGCACAAGGACGTTGAATCCATATTTGTTGGCATCAATTTCTAGCGATTTGCAACCGGTGGACGTTAATGACCAATCTATCAGTGTTGATAATGCCATTCCCATGATTGACACCAGGGTTGATCATAGCGGGTATGATACTACGAAATACACATCTTCACCCGTTTTCAAACCAATCGTTGATGCAGACCCAGGAGAACATTGTCCTCGTTGTGACGATGGATCTTTGCATATGAGCACAGCCATTGAGGTTGGCCATACTTTCTATTTAGGCACCAAATACTCGGAGCCACTGAATGCCAAAGTGGTGGGATCCAATGGTTCGGTGAGCGCTATTGAGATGGGCTGTTATGGTATTGGAGTTTCTCGGCTAGTAGCAGCGATAGCAGAAGTTACTCGAGACTCTCATGGCCTCAACTGGCCCAAGTCTATATCTCCCTTTGATTGTGTGATAATAACCACAGATCAAGCTGTAGCGCTGCAGGTTTCGTCTGCTCTAAATTCTCATGGCGTTTCATCGGTATGGGATGATCGTTCAAATCAATTCGGCATTCTGTTGTCCAATTCCGGGCCCATTGGCTTCCCAGTGGCTATAATAGCTGGAAGACAATATAAATCAACCGGTCAATTCGAGGTTCAATTTCGAGGTGGTTCAACTACTCTGGCCACACTTGATGAGCTGCCATCAGCTATCGAGCAATTGTAAATAGTATAATAATAACAAGCTGAGATATATCAAACAGAGATTTATCAGAGGTATGGCGGAGATTACAGACATGGAAGAGAAAGCACATATATAGTAGAGAGCAGAGACATGGAAATATCACGGATACTTTGCAGATATTTCACAGATTTATACTTCGTCAAACATCATTCCATTCCCGTCTTTCGTTGGTCCTTTCCTTTTATGTTCTTAATGTTCCATCTATTACATTTGTCTACAGCTCTCTACATTTGTTTATATTTCAGTATAATCTTATTATTGCTACAGACTCTCTGTATACTAACATCATCATCGTCGCTTCATAGCCGTCGTCTCTTCATAACCATTCATATCGCATGAAAAAAAGTGCATCTTAAGAGAGAGTTGTCTAACAATGTTCCAATGTTGTTCTTTTTTTTTCTCTTTTCGGTTTTGGTTGGTTTAATAAAATTCGTTTATTTCTTGTAATCCTGACGTCATGCATAAGTCGTAGTCATCATCTATGACATGGGCTCATTAGAATCGTTAACAATCGTATTCACATCTACAACCCCAGACTTGGATCCGATAACACCAGCACCTGCTCCATCATGCATGCTTCCAATACTGGCTGTAGGACTAGTACTGCCTACCGAACCAGCACTGCCCAAAGCATGAGCTCTGGTAGAGCCACTCAGACTAAGCACGGAAGAAAACGAGTCCGACAACGAGCCAGTGCTATTTGCTAGCGCAGACTGTTGAGGGCTGGTTTCGAAATGGTTGCTTTGCTGAGGCAAATGTTGAAGATGGGACTGCTGTGGGAATCCTCCAAGCTGAGGTTGGTTGAAATAAGCATAACCACGTTGTTGCTGAGTGAACGACAACGAGGAAAATCCTTGTTGTTGCTGCTGCTGTTGCTGCTGCTGCTGCTGTAGTTGCTGTTGTTGTTGCTGCTGTTGCTGCTGTTGCTGTTGGGGTGGTAGCTGCTGGTGGGGGAGTTGCTGCTTCACAGGAGGTGGTGTGTGCGACGGGAAAAATGGAGACGTCGAAGGAGTTCCCGGCGCAGAAATACCGTAGGGGTAACTAGTGGCGCGAATGTCAGCAAATGATTTTGTACCTCGTAATTGTCCATGCTGGCCTCCAAACTGCCCAGGGGGCTGGGTCTGCTTAGAGGAACTAGGCGGGCCTTGAGATTGAAACAATCCATGAGGTCCAGCATGGGATTGGCCAGGGTACTGTGGCTGAGGCTGGTGAACATGTCCATATTCAAACAATCCAGGAGGTCCTGATAGACCATCAGGAGTAGAAGCACCTCCAATACCTACACCAGGACCATTACCAGAAGGAATACCTGGGCCAGAACCAACCCCTGATGGCTTGGCTACACTAATAGGAGAGCCAACAGAAGTCTTATCACCAGTGAAAATCAAATTCAATTGATCAGCAAGCACAGAAATAATTTGACGCTGATGAGGCAACAAAGTAGCAGGAAACGTCAGTTCATTACTGGTAGACTCAGAGCTAAACAGCAGCAACTTGCTGTAAAACCCAAGGGCCTCAGGATCGTTCAAATCAACTTTAGCAGGCTGCTGGCTTTGTTGGATACCTCCTCCAGGTTGCTGCTGGTTTTGAACCTGGTTTTGAGCCTGAATCTGGTTCTGGTTGTGGTTCTGATTGTGATTCTGGTTCTGGTTCTGGTTCTGGTTCTGATTTTGATTCTGGTTTTGGTTTTGATTTTGGTTTTGATTTTGGTTGTGGCTCTGATTCTGGCTCTGGTTCTGATTCTGGTTCTGGTTGTGGTTCTGGTGTCCACTTTGATGACCATGATGACCATGTCCTTGATGTTGGTGGCCTTGACCCTGCTGGCCTTGATTGCCTTGGGACTGACCGCCACCAACCTGACCATGGTGATTTCCAGATTGGCCCCCAGGAGAAATATGGCCACCCTTCGACTGAGAATGAGAAGAACCTCTATGTTGCTCCTCGAGTTGACCTCGACGCTCTCGCTTTTCACGCTCAATACGCTCTCGTTCAGCCAATGGGAGCATTTTCTTATACTCGACTCGCAATTTTCGGCCACCGATTTCACGGCCATTCAGATTATTAATGACAGCAGCCGTTTCATCAGGCGTAGTGAAATTTGCAAATGCCAAACCCCGGAAAACTCCACTATCAAAATGATAATTGAAAGCATAAGGGAGAGGGAGTCCCATATTAGTCATGACATCCAAGAGTTGTTCCTTCTTGATAGCAAATGGGATGTTTTTGATAACAATAGCGGTGGGGATAAGTTCGTCATCGGCACTGCCTGCTCCGCCAGAGCCACTAGAGCCACCTGAAACTTGTGGACCGGACCCACTACCAGAGGCAGACCCAGAACCACTTGAGGTTCCTGTCGAACCACTATTGGCAGACCCAGCACTAGCGGCCAACGGATTGTTAATAGATATTGCTGGGGACGGAGCCCGATCAAGCCACGCTGGCGAACTAGATAATTCAGCAGGAGAAATAGCTCTTTTATCAGACCAAGCAGAAGCACCAGCATCCATGTATCCGGAAGGAGATGTACCAGAAGCACCATGTCCTTCTAAGCCACCAGGACCGCTGGTACCACCCACACGGAATGTATCAAAGTGCCGTGATTGAACCCGGCGAGAACCACCAGGTCCCCCGCCAATGGCACCCACCGGGCCAGGCGAAGCAGATGACGACGTCAAAGACGGGTCCAAAGGTGGCGAGTGATGATGACCAGAAGACGAAGATTTCAATGGCCCTGCAGGTCCTCCAAATGGATGCCCCGGCTGCGGAACAACAGAAGGAGGTTGCTGCTGGTTAAAATGGTCCTGGTACATAGTGGCCGAAGCTGGAGGTAATCTTATGTACCGGGATTCCGCCATGCCTTGTCCAATCAATAAACTGTGGATAATATACGGCTCAGGTTCAAGGAGTCAGACAAATTGCCAACTAACACTCTGTGACCTGGACCTTATTAGTGTATATATCTAACCAATTAACTCAAGTGACTTGGTTTGATGGTTCCAAATCAACAAAGCCCTATACACAAGACAAACAAACAACAAATCGTGTTGTATATTGGTGATGATGATGATAGTGGTGGTGGTGGGCCACTGGTGCAAAGTCTATGATGATATGGGTTGTTATATACACCACCAATAATAATTTTTAGGGGTTTGCTGTGCCGATGTTCTGGCAAACAACAACTAGTTACTGTGGTAGTTGCTAGACTTGTTTGCTCGGTGATTGGCCGAATGCTATTTACAATCGATAAGGTATTTTTGGTGGTTTTTTTTTTTATAATGCTCCCCGTCTTTGGTTGGCAAATGGAGGTTGAAAGAAACGGTAAGAAACAAAATGGAGCTTTCTGAGTTGGCAGCAAAATACCCTTAGGCACCGGCCTAGCCCTGGCCCTGGATCCACCCGGCGAAAATGCGGTCACTGTGGGGCGAGCTGCCCTGTTAGTGGTATGCGGGCGGTACAACTAGGGAAGCCAACCAAAACGGCACCAGTTGGCCCGATGAGCTTGGACTCAGTAGGAAAAACCCCCTAGGCAAGAAATTAGGAGGTTTACTTTATTATAGTACGTGGGTGACTGTTTGCTACTATTTTCAGCAGTTATTTTACTTGTGGTTTAAGGGACTTGCGGATTAATTGACTTCAACGGATTGGCTGTGACTAACCTATGCACGGCTGATATAGAGTGGTACGGCTGAACCTGAAACAACCCGTACCCATACAACAAAAATGTGGACTTGCCATGGCACGGCTGACAAGTTGAGCCAGATTGGGAACGGCACTCAGGGGTATATAGAGTTGTGTGCTGTTTAGAATGGTGTAGAATGCATGTATTACAGAGAGCATAATTAGTGACTGGAGTATTTTCATTGGTTTATGGGATCACGTTGCCCCTTTATATTTTTAATTGTTTTGATTTTTTGATGTTTTGATGTTTTGCTTTCGTTTCATGTGGTTTTCTTTTTTTCATTGATCCTAGCAGCTGAAACTCACCCGAAACAAACTTGTCAGCCTCACATCATCTTTCATGTTCGCAAGCACGAGGTCCCTCACAGTGAACAGAACGGTTCTCCGGGGTGTTAGAAGGTTCACAGTGCCTGCTGGACCTCCACTTCGTGGCTATACAAGGCTCGATAGAACGGCCATAGCGGTATCGGGGATTGATGCCGCCAAGTTCCTAAACGGGATCATGACAAATAGACTTGTGGATGCTGATGATTACGAATTTGGGTTTTATGCTGGTTTTCTGAATGCCAAAGGTCGAATCATTGCTGATTCTTTCATCCATCCTGCTCATCATTCTAGTTTGCTCTCACAAGGTTCTGGTTCTGGTTCTGGTTCGGGTAAAGTCCCTCAGTTCATAATAGATGTTGATTCTTCTGTAGCGTCTCAGCTATTGATGATGCTCAAAATGTACAAGCTCCGATCCAATGTGACCATCTCCACAATAGACCCTACTGAAGTTTCAATCTGGCATGTGTGGGATGATTCCGAAGTGGGTCAGTCTCTACCATTGGATATCACCAACAGAGATGTCATCCAGCCTTATGTACCCACTCTGGTTGGCGCAACTGATACTCGAGCTCCGTTATTAGGACTACGATTGGTTCTTCCAGCATCCCAAACTCCTCTAGATGTGCTATCGAAGTCATTTGTGGAAGCTGGCCCGTTACAAGAATCCACAACTGATAGCTATCATATTCGAAGAATGGTATACGGAGTATGTGAAGGGTCTAAAGAGATGACTCCCGGTACTTCTTTACCACTCGACTCTTGCATGGATTATATGGGTGGTGTGGATTTTGACAAAGGCTGTTATGTGGGTCAAGAGCTAACCATTCGTTCTCATCATCATGGCATTGTACGAAAACGGGTGGTCCCCATTGTCATGTCAACCAGCATTGAAGCACTTCCATCGGACTTGATCTATGACCCATCAAGCGATGTTTCTGTAAATATTAATAGTGCGTCTTTAGCAGGAAGCTCCATTGTCGATGTTTCTGGCACTCTCGGTGACACCTCTCAGTTATCTCGAGTAACCAATAACCCATCTCCTTTTGGTAATACTCGAAAGAGGTCTGCAGAAAGAAGCTCAGGAACGTTGCTGTCTGCCATTGGAAATGTCGGCTTGGCTTTGGTTCGTCTAGAGCATTTTGGCAGCACTACTGCCCAATTTGCTGTGCAAACCCCTGCTGGCAATGTATATATTCGCGGATTCGTTCCGTTCTGGTGGCCCGACCAGTAGTGTGTGATCTTCGTGCCCCGCATGCTAATCAATAAAATATCGCAATTCGTTTATGCGTCAATGAATCAATGAAAGCAATGAAAGCAACGAAATCAATGCTCTATAGATGAATTATATGGTTTTAACCCACCGTGTGTTGTTAACACACTATTGGTGCATGAGTTCCTGCTGTCACACTTCCATATGAAAAAGGCGATTACTATCACAGCCTGTTGACATGCTTTCTATGACAAGCGTTGCCTGCTCGTATTGGCCATGCACTGTGTAATCAACTGCGCGTCAGTTGGTCTTGGTTATGACGATCTCTGTCAAAATGTATAGGGTATGGAATCTCTGCACGTGGACCCGAGCCCTGAAAATTTCCCCGCCGTTAGTGACTCTAAGATTTTTCCGTGCCAGCTATCGACTGTCAGTCATACATAAACACATCCAATCATGGCCAGCTCACCAATGTTTGGCCCAGACGGCATTTCACGACAAGCAACCCCAGTGGAGCATGCTGAGGACGTGCGAATTCTTGGTTACGACCCCCTAATGCCACCAGCTCTTCTTCAAGCCGAATACCCGGCTACCGATGCTACTTTCAAGACCGTTTCAAGGGGTCGAAAAGAAGCCATCAAGGTGCTGAATGGAGAATCCGACAAAGTTGTATGTATTGTAGGTCCTTGCTCAGTTCATGACCCCGTGGCTGTTCTCGAGTATGCTGGACGTCTTAAGAAGTTGGCTGATGAGCTCGATGGCGAGCTTGTAGTGATCATGAGAGCATACCTGGAAAAGCCACGAACCACTGTTGGCTGGAAGGGACTTATTAATGACCCTGACGTCAATGAGTCGTTCAATATCAACAAGGGTCTACGAGTTGCTCGAAAGTTGTTTGCTGACTTGACTGGCCTTGGTGTGCCAATTGCCAGTGAAATGCTTGACACCATCTCTCCCCAGTACTTGGCCGATATGCTTTCACTAGGTGCAATTGGTGCCAGAACTACTGAAAGTCAACTTCACCGAGAGTTGGCTTCTGGTCTATCTTTCCCCATTGGTTTCAAGAATGGAACCGATGGTTCTGTGGATGTAGCAGTCGATGCTGTCAAGGCTGCTGCTGCCGGTCATCACTTCATGGGTGTTACTAAGCAGGGCCTAGCCGCTATCACCACCACCAAGGGTAACGAGAACTGTTTTATTATTCTCCGAGGTGGTAACAAGGGTACCAACTATGATGAAAAGTCTGTGGCTGATGTCAAGTCCAAGATCAAGGATACTGGCATTCTCATCATGGTCGACTGCTCGCACGGAAACTCCCAAAAGGACTACAAAAACCAACCCAAGGTTTTGGCTGAAGTTGCCCGACAGATTTCCAACGGTGAGAAATCTCTTGTTGGTGTTATGATTGAGTCTCATATCAATGAGGGTAAACAGAACGTTGGACCTGAAGGAAAGGCTGGTCTTAAATACGGTGTATCCATCACTGACTCTTGTGTCAACTGGGAGACCACCGATAAGATGCTCCGAGATTTGGCAGCTGCTGTCAAGACTCGACGAGCTCTTAACTGAAAAATGTATCATATCATTAATTGTTTAGTTATTTTGTTCTGGAAATGTTGTTAGCTGTAGATAGTTTCACTGGTTTGAGCTTTTGATTTGAGGTTTGTGGCCTGTGGTGATCCTAATGTGTAGTAGCTCGAGTGCTTAATATCAGACTTTAAATTTATTTAATTAGACTTATTTGTCTTTTCTTTTATTGATTATTTATACTTAGTTTACTTTCTTTTTTTATTTCTTTTCTTTTATATCTGGTTCTCTGGTTCGCTTGGTTAAATTTTCCCTACTGAGTCACTTCATCTTCCCTCACCTCACTTTTGCAAGAGTCATGTCGGTGTACGTCGTGGACGTCGAGAGTGGAAATCTCCAATCTCTACAAAATGCCCTTGAGAAACTGGGATATAATGTAGAATGGGTACGAAATAAAGCTCAAGCAGAAGCAGCTGTCAAATCGGCTTCAAAAATGATCCTTCCTGGAGTTGGAAATTTTGGTCACTTCATGGATCAGTTTCATGCCAGAGACCTATACCAGCCAATTATAGACTACATCGCTACAGGAAAGCCTTTAATGGGGATTTGTGTAGGTTTACAGGCTATCTTTGCAGGATCTGTAGAATCGCCATCCGCAAAGGGACTGGGATTAATCCCATTACAGCTTAGCAAGTTCTCTACCAGTGACAAGTCTGTACCTCACATTGGCTGGAACAATGCTGAATTGGTATCTAGCTCTACTGAAAAGGATAGCCAGTCATTATATGGTATTGATTTATCCAAAAAGTTCTACTTTGTCCATAGTTTTGCTGCTATAATTGGATCTGGAGTGGTCGCAGATCAGCTATCTGGATGGGACTATGCATTAGGCCAATATGGATCTGAAAAGTTTGTGGCTGCACTTGCTAAGGATAATCTGTTTTTCACCCAGTTCCACCCTGAAAAGAGTGGTGTGAGTGGTCTTAATGTCATAGATTGTTTCCTTAAGGGAAAGAAGCTCACTGCTATAGATAGCATCTCCAAGAACACAACCACTACCAAAACAGGACTGACGAAGCGAGTGATTGCGTGCCTGGACGTCCGATCTAATGATAAGGGCGATATCGTTGTTACTAAAGGTGACCAATATGATGTTCGAGAGAAGGAATCGAATGACGTGCGAAACTTGGGCAAGCCTGTTGAGGTTGCTCAAAAGTACTATGAGCAAGGTGCAGACGAAGTGACATTTTTGAACATCACTTCGTTCCGAAACTCTCCTTTAAAAGACCTGCCTATGTTGGAAATCCTGAGATTGACGTCAAAAACTGTGTTTGTGCCTCTTACTATTGGCGGAGGTATTAAAGATACTGTAGACCCCGAGTCTGGCAAATTGGTACCTGCGCTCGATGTTGCATCTTTATATTTCCGCTCTGGCGCTGACAAGGTTTCTATTGGCAGCGATGCGGTTTTTGCTGCTGAGAAATATTATGCTAATGGTTCAAAGGGTGATGGAACTTCACCCTTAGAGACTATCTCCAAAGCTTATGGTGCTCAAGCCGTGGTGGTATCTGTGGATCCTAAACGAGTTTATGTGAAGTCACCATCCGATGTCAAGCATCACACTTTTAAAACCGCATTCCCTGGTCCAAATAGCGAGGAATATGTTTGGTATCAATGCACTGTACAGGGTGGACGTCAAGAGCGGGATCTAGGGGCCTATGAGTTGGTGCAGGCTTCTGAAGCTCTTGGAGCAGGTGAGATTTTACTCAATTGCATGGACAAGGATGGAACCAACTCTGGATTCGATCTAGAACTCATCACGGATATCAAACATGCTGTCAAAGTTCCTGTCATTGCATCTTCTGGTGCTGGTAAACCTGAACATTTTGGTCAAGTGTTTGGTAAAACACCTGTTGATGCTGCACTTGGAGCTGGTATGTTCCACCGTAACGAGTATACTGTTGGCCAGGTTAAGAATTACTTGGCTGAAAACGGATTTGTTGTGCGAAGCTAGCTTTTGAAATTAATAGTATAGTGATCTGATGATATGAATAATAATAGAATAATAATAGACCTAATAGTCCATTCTTTCCCCGGATCAACCTCCCCTGATCGTCGCCCGTTAACAGAATAACGTGCATGCATCATGCACCTGCCAAACTGTCTGTACTCTCCATAATAGAATATTCTCTGCATGATATCCTTCCCTACACCTCCACTTTAACGTGCACAAAATTCGTCTGCGATTGCTTATTACACGCAAAGTTCGGAAGCTGGATTTCTATCTTTGATCCGCTACACCGCTCGTTGGTCTTCGAGCATTCGTTACAGCTATTAGTGTTATTGATCGCACGCTGTTTAGATAGACCCGAAAGTTCCTGTTCGTTGTAAACTCTGTTTTTGATTTGGTGGCAGTTGGTTCGAAAATGATGAATAATGTCTGAGTGGCCCTCCAACCCGTTGATGAAATCAAATACCTCGTCCCCGAGACAGGGAGCTCGGATCCTTGATGAGGATGGAACACTGGCTTTTCTACAGCGATTCTCCTCCAAGGTTCTTAACAAATTCTCAGGATCATCGCCTCCCGATCCATTCTACTTGTCGAATTCTAATGCGTCCCATTCTTCCAGCTCGTTGGTTGATACCGCTGGTTCGTCGCCAGAGCTCAAGTCTGATTCCATCAAATCTCCTCGACGACACCGAACGTTTTCTGCGTCTGCTTTGACTCTTTACAGCCACTCCGATCTCGATGATTTCAAGTTGCCCCCTGCTGGTCCTGTCACGGTGAGACGAAACAGCGGCATGTCCAAGAGCAGTATTGAGTCGTTGTCTTCATCATACGCTACATCAGTTTCCACGTTAGATGGTTCGTCGACCCCGTCAGTTTCGTCTCTTGGCGTTATCAATATTCCCGAATCTCTTCAAGATGGTATTACTCTGCTACGAATTACCCACAGGAAGCGGGTGCAACGAACCTTTATGTTGGATCCGGAATCGGGCGTAGTGTCGTGGGATTCAAAGGCATCTTCAAGATTTTCTATCGACAATATACTGGAGATCCATGTTGGTCAGGATGCTCGAAACTATAGGGAAGAACTCAAAGTGTCAGCCGAACATGAACCTCGATGGGCGTCTATCATTTATTCTAAACCCGATAGTAAAAAGCTTAAAGCTCTGCATGTTGTGGCGACAGCGCAGACAGCTTTTGACACATTTATTGATGTGCTACGTCAGCTGGTGAAATATCGTCGTGAGCTCATGTCTGGACTTGCCATGCCTGGAAAGCAGTTTGTAGATGTGCATTGGAATCGATACGTTACAAAAGAGATTAACGGAGAAGAACGTCTCTCTTTTGAAAATGTTGAAAAACTTGCTCGGAGATTACATATCAATTGTTCTCGGAAATACCTCGAAGACAAGTTCAAGCAGGCCGATATAGACAATTCAGGATACCTTGATTTCAAGGAGTTCCAGAAATTTGTCAAGCTTCTGAAATGGCGAGCTGATATAGCCAATATTTTTAATGATATTGCTGACACAAAGGATGGATTATCTCTGGCTGGTCTAGAGTCTTTTATCGTGAATGTTCAGAAGCAAAAGTTTGATGCGATATCAATTGAAAGATTATTCAACAGGTTCTGTACTACTGCTGAAGGAGAAGATGGATCAAGCTCCAAATATTCTTATCTGTCTGTCGATTCATTTTCTGATATGTTGGTATCCGCATCTACAACGTATTTCACCCCGTTGAAACAGATCCGTCAGGACCTCAGCTATCCGCTGAATGAATATCTCATTTCTTCGTCGCATAATACGTATTTGCTTGGTCGCCAGGTTGCGGGAGCATCTTCAGTTGAGGCGTACATCCGAGCTCTTCAAAATGGTTGCCGATGTATCGAAATCGACTGTTGGGATGGAGATCAAGGTCCTATTGTGTGCCATGGACGGCGGTTTACTACCTCGATCGAGTTCGACGATGTTATCGAAACTATCCGAAAATACGCATTTATTGCTACTCCGCAGCCTCTTATTCTTTCATTAGAAGTTCATTGTTCAATTGAAAATCAAGTCCACATGGTGGGAGCTATGAGATGGATTTTGGGCGATCATTTAGTCACCGATCCGATTATGACCAATACGCTGTTTCTCCCAAGCCCAGACGAATTAAAGCATCGAATTTTAATAAAAGTTAAATCTGGTGCTATTGATTCTGTCAACCGACCAGGCTCGCATATGGGCTCTTCCTACTCTGACTATGGTGGAACCACAGATACTTCGTGGGGTCTTAGTGATGACGGTACTGCATTCACCCAAATCACAGCAGGTGAGACTCCTAAACGTCGACCTTCCTCGCATATAAAGATTGCACCTCAGCTTGCGGAGCTCGGCGTTTACCTTAGTGGAGTCAAATTCCGAAATTTCTCTCTACCAATCTCAAAAAGTATTAATCATTGCTTCTCATTGTCTGAACGTGCTGTGAATTCGATGATTAAAGACCCATCTAAACAGGCACAGCTGACGAAGCACAATAAGAAATTCCTGATGCGGGTGTATCCGTCAGGATATCGAGTTACATCAACCAACTTTGATCCCATTCCGTATTGGAAGCATGGTGTTCAAATGGTAGCTCTGAACTGGCAAACAAATGATATTGGGTTGCAATTGAATGATGCCCTATTCACAAATACTGGTGGCTATGTGTTGAAGCCATCAGCTATGAGACCTCAAAATAGCCGAGATCTCAAATCCGTGGTTAAAGATCCCATTACAACCGATGACTCTATCCTGTCGATGACAAAGATTGATGTTACTGTTATTTCAGCTCAACAATTACCTCGGCCTAAAGAACTTAAGGCTGATGATAGCTTTAACTCATATGTCACTGTAGAGCTTTTCGGTACTGAAGCCAATAGTAATGGCGCCACGATTGCAAGTCAGTCCGTAACCACGCCGACGGTAGGGACCTTTGCCAAATTTAAACCCTCTAGTCAAGATGCTGCTGTGGTTGCTGGTCTAAAGTGGAAGACCCAGGTAATTGAGGACAATGGATTCAATCCTGCATGGAACTCCCAATGGAAGACCGAAGTTAACAGCTCGAACTTTGACTTTATATTTATTCGTTTTGCTGTACACTGTGGAGATTCTCCCTTTGCAGTGTTTACAGCGCGACTGAGCCAGCTCAATCAAGGTTACAGACACCTTCAACTCCAAGACCTACAAGGTGAGGAGTACATTTTCTCAACTCTATTTGTAAAGATTAGCATTTCTAATGATTCGACGAACTAAGTTATATATATATATATATTATACAATTTGTGTTCCCATGCATTATTTATTTTTACTTCACTAATTCAAGTCCATAGCACCTCCAGTTGCAAGGTCTCTAGTTGCACCAGTCATGAGCTCTCGTCTGATTTCTGGTGTGATTGAAGGATGTATCTGAGCCTTGAGAACTGCTAATAATACATCTCTCTGATCCTCTGTTATATCGTTCTTATATCTCTGAGCAAATACCAAGAAAGCCTGATGCCATACTACCGGCAACTTCTTCTCCTCAGCTCGGAATCGTGAAAAATGGAAAACCACTCCATCGACGACCTTGTATGGCAAAGCATACTTCTTGTCGAGCAAGATCTTTATAAATAATGAGTTGGGACCCGAGTATTCCATATCGGCCAACCTCAGAAGAGCGGCAGCAGAATGCAAAACTGGTACAGATATCTTACTGAGAACCGATCCAGCAATGACTGCCTCCTTTAAAGTACAAGTTCCCGATTCGCAGAGAGGGAATAAAAATCCTTTGAAAAATGCAGCAGGCTTATATAGAGCCTTTTTTAATGATCGGTAAAGATGGTAGTTGAGGGTTTTATTCGATTGAATGTCATCTCTGAATCTCTCCAGCAAAATGTTGGTGATAAAAACCTGAGACTGGTGGGCTTTCAAGTTGGACACAAACAGTTTGGTAGCTTCGTAAACTCCTTGGGTAGACCAAGCTTCAGGATTAGTCACATACAAAATATCCTGCCAGTTACGTAACGATGGGATAATCTTGAATGCTTTTGGTAACTTTCCAGATCGATATCTCGACAATAGTTCACCGACCTTGGTATACACTTCAATGACTTTGGCAGGAAGCATGACACCCTCCGGTTCATCTTGACTTTGAGCCTTAACTCCGGCATCTCTCATTTCTTTTTCACGGATTTTTTCCATGATTCGGTCTGCCAAGTTTAGTACCACCGTTCCGTCAGGGTTTTCAAATCCGTCCGTGGTTGGATCAACACCCCCTGCACCTCCACCAATGTACTTATTGAACAAGTCATTCTCCTCGGGATCAATTTCGATTTCTTCAATCTCTTCATAATCCTCATAATCGTCGTCATCCTCTTCATCATCTTCGTCACCAAAACGGCCTATAACATCTTCATCGTCAGCAAATTGTTGCTGATAGCCCTTGATATGGGTACCTTCTTCTTCTTCAATCTCTTGTTGCTGTTCTTTAGCGATCTGAAGAATTCTTCGAGACAAACCAGCATCTACATATGCTTCTCCCTCGTCATCTCCACGATTTGGGTCGTTCTTACGACTGGATTTGTTCTTCACTTGAGATCGAAACACTCCAGACTCTTCGGATAATTCCACATGGAGAGGATTATGCCTCTGACGGCTCTTAGCATCAGCTTTGGCTTTTGGCATATTCACTAAACTCTCGATTTGGGATTTTCAACAACAAAATCTCAATTCCACACGATCCAAATCAGATTTGTCCCTTTTTCTAGTCGGTTCAGTCAGTGAGTTTAGAGGTTAATAAATTTCACTGCATAGAAAAAAAATATCTTTTAGGAAGGATGGACCGTACCCTGATTTGCGTCAGCCGTACCAACGGCAAATATAAAAGTTTGTTAGCCTCATTGCAGGAACCGCCTTCCCTACCCTTGACATTGAATAAACATTTGGCAGTTGACTTTATACAGTTCACGACAATATCCTTACCTTGCAATTGAAAAGTCGTCAAAGATCAAAGTTGCAAGTCCATCTGTTGAACTAGATCTATTTAAAAAGGTCACTTAAAAACAAAAGAATCATATAGGTTTGTACCAATCATGAGTCAAGAAAGAAAACGAGGCAGAGAACCAGCGGACGAAACGTCTAAAAAACGAGCGAAATTGACCCGAAATGAATCTGTTTCTCGGGGACGAACATCTACTACCGGAAATGTAGCAGCTGTCAGTCGGTCGGTGTCACGAGTCAAGTCTGCTTCTCAATCTCGTGCCGTCAATGGTGTGGTTACTGCTGTCAAAGCAGCTCGATCCATCAGCAGTTCGTCGGGAGCTTCTTTGGTAACTCCAATCCCCAGTCTGCCAACACAGAAATTGGGAGTATATGTATTTGGAAGTGGAGAGATTTGCTCGTTGGGATTGGGTGGTAAAGTTATGGAGGTCAAGCGGCCCCGACTGAATCCATTTGTTCCCATCGACACGGTAGGCATTGTGAGCTTAGCAGTGGGCGGAACTCACGTTCTTGCCATCGACCATGAAGGCAAATTGTGGACTTGGGGACAGAACGATTCTGGAGTGCTTGGACGGCCAACTAAAGAAGACGTTGATTCTCCCGACTATGACGATGATAATCTCATTAACGCACTGGAATCAACACCAGCCCGAGTTCAGGGAATCCCCGACAATGTTGTATTTGTCCAGGTTGCTGCAACTGACAATTTATCTGCTGCAATCACCAAGGATGGTTTCGTATGGGCATGGGGTACATTCATTGATGATGGAGAAAAGGCATACAGAAGCGGTATAGAGTACCAACGTACACCAGCTCTGGTGCCACAAGTTCGAGCAGCAGTACAGATGGCTGGTGGAAAGGACCATATTCTCATTCTTGACAAGTATGGATTTGTCCATGCTTGGGGAATTGGTCAGAACTACCAGCTTGGCCATCAGGTCAATGCTCGACTTAGAACAAAAACATTTGGACCACTTAAAGTGAAGGGTCTTAAAAACATCAAAAAAGTTGGTGCTGGTGAATACCATTCATTTGCAATTGATACCGACAACAAGTTATGGGCGTGGGGTCTTAACAACTTTGGACAATGTGCCATCTCTGGAGAGACTACTGGGTCTGGAGTTTCAGTAACAAAGCCCACCAAGTCCAGCTTCTTTGATGATATGGACGTTGTAGATGTCGATGGAGGTAACCATCATTCGCTGATCTTGAATAGCAAGGGTGAAATTTATGCAGTTGGTGAGATGAACTTTCATCAACTAGGAATTGATACTGCTCATTTGCCAGAGTCAACTGTGCGTGAGGCCAATGGAACTCCATCTTATGTCCCCATTCCTACAAAATTGACTATTGGCAGCTATAAGGATGAAAGCGTTCCTTTGCCAAAGTTTACAAGTGTTGCATGTGGTACTGACCATTCTATGGCTGTTGCTGATGATGGATCTCCTTGGACCTGGGGATTCGGTGAAGTCAACCAGCTTGGACATGGCGAGGATAGCGACGAAAATGTCCCAACTCGAATTGATAATACTGCAGTAAGAAATGCTACTATAGTTTTTGCTGGTGCTGGAGGTCAGTTCAGCGTGCTTGCGGGATTACCCAAGACAGACTAAGTGTATTTTAGAGTGGACTACCACTGTACTTTACCGTGCACGGATAGCGCTCAACCACATATATGGACATTTATGTATGTATGTATTTCTTAGTAGAACTGATTAATTTATAACTAATAATCTATTCACGTTTTTAATAATTTGCATTTGAGAAAGATATTTTGGGATCATCCACCTAAATCACGTGATCCTTTTTACCCTGTCGACCCCACAAGTTTTGCTACTAACGTTGCCTCGGTCTTAACTTACCGTCTTAACAATCGCAACAAACTCATTTAAAGGACCTTTAAAGACGGTTGTCCCTAAAATATTCAAGTTGTATTGAATATAAGCCATTCAGACGGTTATTTTAAGCTCCTTTTAGGCGTTCGTTCTGGCCTTGACCCGACAATAAAAGGTTTCGTCTTAGTCACACACCTACTTCGCATATAGAATGTCCGTGCCCGCGCGCCCAAAGCCATGGGAATCAAATCTGGCCGCTCAGACGAGCTCGCCTCCAAGCGCTGTTGATGGTAGTGCAAGTGCTGCTCAGGTGGTAAATGGTACTGGTGCATCTTCGTCAACTATGCCCTCTATACCCAATCGACCAACGAGTCTTTTGAACTCGACTAATCCTACGGGACCTTTTTCATCATATTCAGGCAATAATAATCCGTATGGAAGCTCATATGGAATGGGAATGGGGTCATATTCAGGTGGATATGGAGGAGGCTATGGCGGATATGGAGGAGGCTATGGAGGCTATGGATCATATAGCTCACCGTATTCAAGGTATGGAGCCGGTGGAATGGGAGGCATGTACGGAGGATATGGTGGCATGGGGATGCCAGGAGGAGATCCCAATGGAAGAGGCATGGAGAACAGTACAGCTGCAACCTTTCAGCTTATTGAGTCGATAGTTGGAGCAGTTGGGGGTTTTTCACAGATGCTCGAGTCGACTTATATGGCCACTCATTCATCTTTCTTTGCAATGATGTCGGTAGCCGAACAGTTTGGGCATTTAAAAACTTCTCTTGGTTCTATTTTGGGGGTATTTGCATTGGCTCGATGGCTCAGGAATTTCTTTGCTAAATTATCAGGAGCTCCAATTGTAGATGCTGCAGCTAATGGGCTTACTCCTGCCGATTTCGCCAAGTTCAGTGCTCAGAGTGGTCGACCTCGACCTCCAAGGCCATCTTTTAAACCATTATTGGTATTCTTGGCTGCAGTATTTGGGTTCCCATATTTGCTGGGTAAACTCATTCGTGCACTTGCTGACCAGCAGCAGAATAATGGAGTTCAGCAGGGACTAGTTACCCAAGGAGGCGCTGTAGATCCGTCTCAGCTTGAGTTCTGCAGAGCTCTATATGACTTTGTTCCCGAGAACCCGAACATTGAACTGGAGTTACGTAAGGGGGATCTAGTTGCTATTTTATCTAGGACAGATCCCGCTGGAAATGCTAGTGAATGGTGGAGGGCTCGAACTAGGGATGGCCGAAGTGGATATATCCCAAGTACATATGTGGAGCTTATTCCACGGAAAGTTGAAGAAGCCAAAATGATTGATTCTAACTAGCATGGATAGCATAATATAATGAATGATGAGCTGTTTTAATATGATAATTTGATTGTGTATACAACAAAATGTACTTTGTGAATAGTTGAGAGTTGTGAAAACGTAGAAAGTTACACTTGTATACGAGTGAGGACCATAAGCAAAGCAATCTTAAGCGACGTCTCTTTAAGCGATGGTTTATTCTGAGATTTAAAAATATAATTTTGAATAATTGCAATTCAAAAAAGAATGGACGACACCGGAATCGAACCGGGGACCTCGCGCATGCTAAGCGCATGTGATAACCAACTACACCAGACGCCCTTTCTGAACACGCCGATTTAAGAACTCTCATGAACACTAAACATACCCTAACCCAAAACTAAAGAAACCCGAGAAACCCGAGATTTAACGAAAAAGTGCAATCCAGTTATCAAAACTTGATTTTCAAAATCTATCCTCGGTAATTGAGGCATTTTATGCCCTAGATACTTCTTTGAATATTGAAATATCCTTATCTTCATGTGTTGTTGGTTGCTGTAATGTTAGATTAGATTAGATTAGACGCTCTTTTATTGTCACAGAGAAGTTTTTACACCATACAGACATTATTTATCCTTTATATTTCGATTCTTATTTTGCATTCCATTCTTATTCATAACCTTTCCTGCACATCCCCGCATTCGCGGTTTCGAGAATGGGAAAACCTCAATTGATCTTGATATCAATTAGTATACCTTTTGTATACCTTTTTGGGCGAAAACCATTCTCAGATTGATGCTATATGCTCATAGCA